>VXBX01003319.1:0-30939 GCA_013400415.1 Scytalopus superciliaris | reverse complement strand
AAAAAAAAAAAAGAAAAAAAAGAAAAAAAGAAAGATAAAAATGAAAGAAGAAACAACAAATTAAAAAAAAAAGAAGAAAAAAAGAAGAAACAGGAAAAAAGACCACTTTAAAGATTCAGAAGCATAGCTAAGCTAAAGTAAATCATCATTTTAAGATAATGCTGATCTTTCCTGGTTTTATATACACAATACTGCCAAAAGGGATTCAAATTTCATAACATCTCAATGTGGGCCAAAGTCCCATCAAACACCAAATGTTTGAATATGAATATAAGATGATTAGTTGAAAACAGTTTTTCAGTAACAGTACTTCATAATAAATAGAAAAATTCCTATCTTGTTGGACATTTTTTTAGTATCAGTTTACATGGTCACTAATAGTTACCACACTGGAGATTAGCACAGCAGATAGTCGAAGTAATAGGTTTCTGGGCAATTTTTTGGCAGCTCAAATGCGATTGCCATACATGTGATCACTGTGCATCTCACATGCTTTACATGACAGTACTTCACAGGATAGCTGGATGATTTGAATTTCCTCCTTGAATCACACAAAGGAGAAGACAGAAAGCAACTGCACCCCTACACCAGCATTACCTTACAAATGAACTGAAATAACAGTATTTTTTCTATCTTCAAAGCACTCTGATCTTTCCCTTCTTCTGGAATTGCTGAGAGGTAAGATAAGGGTCTTGTGGGCCTCAGTCACACCATGATTGTCAATCTGTGCTATTTAGTTTGACTGCTTCTCTCCCAGTGATCTAATTCCTAGGGAGGTGTAATAAGAACACAGAGTCTGATATACACAATGGATTTCTTCATAGAACTATCCAAAACTAAATCTGAAGATGTCCGTGGCAAATTACGTTAACCAGCAACTCAGCATGTAACAACTGTTTGTCCTAGCTGAATGTCTTGTGCAACACTGTGGGACTGAGTAAAGTTGCACTCATTTGTCACCTATTTGTCTTCTGGCCAAAAGTTCAGGTTTTTTTTCATAGCTTTAATACCCCTTATCCCAAGTTCCCATAAAATCTGCAATGTAGCTTTCCTCAGCGAGTCTCCAAGCAGGTCTCTTCCTTTCCATTCCTTCATACTGTTCAGCAAAGGGACCTGCTGACCCTTTCTGAAACTTTCTTTCTAGTGATTTTGAATGTATCTTGACTTATTACTGAACAGAATGGAAACACCCACAAATGTACGAATATTTCTATTTCTCTGGTGTTTACCAAAGACTTTCACATGGGACATTTTCTGCTCAACACAGTATGACAATCTTCAATAGTGTTCTAAGTAATTACATCATTAAAAATCTTTATGCTAGTCTTGTTCATGTGGTGAAATTTATCCCCTCCATATCTTCCAAGTATTTCCTTTCTGAGGGACAGAATTCTAAAAATGGTGAGATGTACAGAGGTAATAACTGATGCAATATATCTCAGTACAATTTTAACAGGAAATTTCAGATTCTTTCTTTTCAACAGAGTTTCCCAGTAATGTTAGACATTTATTACTTGCTGTGAAAGGCTCTATCAGGCATGAAACAGAGAAGGCATGTGTCACTGGGACAAGCTATACTGAGATAAAACTCTATGCAAGAGAAACAGCTTCCTTGTAAGAGAAATAACCCATGTAAGGGCTTCCATGTCCAGCTGTCAGTGGTTCAGAGTGTATCTATGGTTGTATTGCATCAATCTAGACCATTTTCCTCTCCCCAGACATCCAGCATAGTAGAAGATGTGCATCAAAACATGGAAATTCCAATGACAAACTGTGATTCTTGAGTCAAATGCAAGTCCGTCATTAGGACTTCATTGCATGACTGACAGGAAAACTGTGATGATAATATGCAGAAGTTTCCTTCTGCTGTTTTGATCCATTGTAAACTTTATCCCAGAAAAATGTTTAAGCACATTTTGAGACCAATTTACTTTTACCTTCCAAAATACCAATAAGTTTCACAGAATTACTCCTTAAAACTGATTGTCCCCTGTTTTTAAGAAGTAGTGATTACTTCCTGTGTACCTCACCTACACCAATCACCATCTCCTGGAGTGATCACTTTTGCAAACGCTGGCTGATACCAAAACTAATGTAATTCCATTCAGATGTATACATCTCTGCACTGCAGCAATTTAAACAACAAACAAAATCTGCTAATAAAACTTTTCAGTGCTAAGAGACTTTGTTTTTCTTCAAGGAAATAAAATTCTTAAAGCTATTGACATTAAGAAGGAGTTTAGATCTTTAGCAGCAATTTTCCACTCACAGGCTTCTAACTAAGAAAGATTTAACAATTTTGCCCATTTTTGCATGTGCATGTAACAAGAATCCCATAGTCCAGCTCAGAAATGAGGTTCTTCAATCCAGAAATGCACTATATAGGTTACATACTGACAGGGGAAATTTGAAAAGTATTGAAAAAGAAAAAACAGAACACATAATAATATAAAGTCAGGGAGGCTTTTCTTGGCAGGTGCTGAAAAAGAGTTAAAATTTCATATTGACATACAGTTAAACATATTTAAGTAACTTTGAGAAAGAAGGGGGAAACTTGATAAGAATTCAACTCAATCCATATGGAAGAGCACAGAGGACAGATCTGAACTAAACTTATAAGGCAATAAAATTGGAGAACAAATGGGAACATTTCATGTAGTGTCTGACATTCAGAACATATTGTCATGGAAAGCAAAATTCAGCAAACTCTCAAAATTCAGACTCAACCAGCTTCATATCAGAGTTATTTAACTAAAAAAATGCTGATACCCTCACATTCTATCAGACCCACTATGGGTAGAGAAACTGAGCCTTCTCCTGTTGATTTCATACGAGGAAAAGATTTACTTATGAAGCACGATACTTTTAGATAAGCTTTAAAATACTTTTTAAAAGTGTGAGTACACTTAAGTTTACACACAGTGCAATTTTGCTTGCTTCCCAGGTTAATATCTAATATAGTAGGCTGAATCCCCACCAGTCTGCAAAAGCAGCCCATATCTGAAAAAACAGAGTATTCAAAAAAGTGTTAACACAAGCTCTTCTAAAATTTGCTGTTAGCTATGTTTTGAAAGTTCTTTCGGCTCTTTATCTTCAACAAAGGGAATATCAGTGTCTACCCACCATAATATTTAACCTAACCCTTTAACCTAATGGTTACAAATAGCTTTTAGAAGAAGTCAGGTACTTATAATTTTCACCTGGAAGATTCCAGTAAATGAGACAGTATATGAATATCCACAAAGTAATAGAAGGGGACAAGGCTGCCAGCATATGTATCTAGCAGTAAGTATGTCTTCATGAGAAGCATGTATTTGCTTACAAGGAGTGCAAATAAATAAACAGGTTACTTTAACCATGCATAGTACATAAAAAGCTATTTTCCCACTTGCAAATTGATGTCTGCATATTTCATTCCTTTTCCAAAATAAACATTTCTTTGGGAACTTCTTCTAAGTCAATAAGTGACTTAGAAATTTTCACTTACAACATTTTTCTTCAGTCAAAGCATTTAGTTGTCAAAGTTACAATGTGTAATTTCTAAATATCAACTGAAAAATAGACTATGAGCTAATAAAACCAGATTTATTTATATGGCAATCTTTTTGTTAGATATTGTACAGATCAGTCAAACACAAGTCAGTAATCTGTTGCATACATCTGCATTAATATCAGTTTTCAAATAGCAAGAACTGAACTATGTTACTCAGAATAAGGAGCTGTGGTCACAAATGCTTTTTGCAATACTTAAGTAACATTATATATTTAATTTGACATCAAAAGGTAATTTATCATTAAAAATAGTGGTAAGTTTACCTAAAAGTAACATTTAAACTTCACAATTGTTCCTAAAAGTTTGTACTAATTTACAGCTTGTTCCTAGAACAAGTTGCAGCTATTCCCAAGATAATCCTGGGATGCATAGCAATAAATCAGAGGGCGAGTCATAAATTGGTGAGGTGCAGTTCTTTGGCAATCACAGTTGTTAGCATTGTGAAAGAGTATTGAAATCCAAAAGAAATGTCCTAAGTAATTAATTCTTTATGATGTATATGTATTTCCAGAACACCTCTATTCATAAGCTAAGTAGAAAATGTTCTTTTATTTCCCACAGATTTACAGAAATTTAGAGTATGAGCTTGAATTCTTGTGTTTCACGTTCCACTCTTATGATATTCCTCTGTTCCAGAGATCCTCTTTGCTGAAATTCAGCCTATTATCATTTTTATGCAGAAGCTTGACACATTTTTTTGACCAAGGTACTTGTCAGGACTGAAGCCACAATGTTACCTCAGTGGTACATTGTGACTGTCAAATAATAAACACATAGAATGGTTTCTCTTGACTTTTGTAAGATGGGTACTAGCAATTCTGGGCATCACACAGTCCTTTCAAACTACGACTCTCAGATAGATCATGAGCCTGAATGCAAACTTGGGCTCCCCTGCTGTGAGTGTCTAGAATGGAATCATAGAATCATTTGAGTTGGGTAGGACCACTGAGTGAAACCATTAGAGCCCAGCACTGCCAAGTCCACCACTAAATCTGCCCTAAATGCCAGACCTACACAAATATCTCCAGTGATGGTGACTCAGTCACTTCCCTGGGCAGTCTGTCCTAATGCTTGATGGCCCTTTTGGTGAAGAAATTTTTCCTAAAATCCAGTCGAAAAGATTATTTATTAATCAATGGCATATTAATCAATTCCTTGAATATAGTTGTATTAGGCATAAGGGAAGCTTCACAATCTTTAAGGCCCCTTCCAATCTTAACCATTCTATATATGATTCTATCTTTTATGATAGCAGGCACATGGCTTTGGGAAGAACATTCTGTGTCCTTATGGTAATTAATTCTGGTCATTAAACCTTTTAACTGAGGCACAATGCTCTAATTCTGCAAAAACATATCTGCCTGTCCATGCACGTGACACTTCTGACATGCAGAGTATTGTTGATTTAAAGAGATTTACTCCAGTAAAAAAATGCTGAATACAATTTAAGTGAATGCACATTGAGGTTTAAAGAAAAACTAAACTGAGGCTGAAATTTGAAATTGTGTAACTTTAGATGATTCACACGACCGATGTTCATATGATTTGTTTTTAGAAAACCTGGATATCTCTCTGTGCATTTACTTCTGATCATTTAACAACAACAGAGATGACTTCTTGCTATTAAGCCTTGAGTATTTAAATTTAAGATGCATAGAAGGATATTGGTCCTGAGAGCAATACAATAAAATTCCTCCCATCAGAGATTTTAGTTTCCATTTCTCAAATATAGATATGGCATTCTAATAAATACAATGTTCATGTGTGATAACACAACAGATTTGATTCCAAGTCTCAGAAAGCCTAGCCTACAATGTAGTACTGCAAAACGTGGGTTTGGGAACTGTCTTGCCCAGGCCCAAATGCAAACAGGATGTCAGAGACCCTGAACTGTGATTTTTAGATTCCCCACATTCCTAGTAACATTCCCAGAAATTATAACTCCTTCAGGTTCCCCATTTTTCTTTTTTTTCCCCAGATAGAAAAGATGCAAGATATGTTCACAGACCTAAAAAGACCTTGAGTAGTTTTGACCTCTTAGTCTGTTTCATTATAGGCAGACATAGCCACAAAACATTTGACTAACACATTTAAGTATGATATCTTTAAATATAAACAGAACCTTGCTTACATTTTTGTACTGAACTATTGAATATTGGCAACTTCAAGGTATCATTATTAGCTTATTATGATTTTTTTCTTACAGAGAAGATGTTTCCTATTCTCAAACATAAGAGGCTGGAATAAAAGGAGAAAAATGAAAACAACTGTGGATTTTGCAAAACAACCAGAGACTATCTGCCAGGAAGGCTCTGCAATATTCAGTATTTTTCCCCCCAGACTTTATGGTCTCAAACCCACATGCCTCCTGTGGTGGTACACATGCAGTTGTTGTTATGTTGTGTCAGTAATTATGTAGCTGGCTGAAAGTGGGATATGAGTTTTATGAATAGCAGCATTTAATGTACAAATAAATTATTGCATATGTGAATATAAAAGGAGGAATTACTAATGTGAAACTTGTAGTTCAAGGGAGTAATTTAAAATCTTCCAAACATCTTATGGAAGAGCTGAATTTTTCCTCCATTATTGTAGAATTAAATCTTACTAGGACTAATTGGAAAATTTTTAAACATTTTTAAAAGTATCCCCACTCACTATAATTTCCTTTAAAACTTCATTCTCACGAAAAAATTCAACCTTTAGTCTCTTATAAGTATTCAGAATACATTGTAATAAGATGAAAGACTTGTGTGCCTGATGCCCCCTGTCCAGTGCCCTTCATTTAAAGAAGCGAGACACCAGGTGGCAGCAGAGGGTGAAAAAAATGTCCTTAACTAACAGCACAATAGGCGATGTTAGTGATGAAGTCACAAACTTTTGCTTCAGTTTATAAAAAATGGTTATAGAACACAATCAGACTGATACAGCGCTGAAGACAATGTCAGCAACTCTGCAGAAGGAGGAAAACATGAGGAAAAAAACCTGTATATAATCATGGCTGCTGCAAGCAAGAAGAAACAGAAATGTAAATGTGCAACTTGACATAAGTCTTCATGCCTAGCATTTCACAAGCTGGGTACTTATTTAGATTCTAAATATTTTGTTGGGATTGAACTTGTAACCAAAAGTAGACAGCCTAATACATGCATTTCCTGGGTCATGCTATAGCTGTAAAAAAATGCAAAAAAACCCCCTTTCGTTGCACTGTGAATTTACGTTGGTAACTGAGGATTCAGTACTGAGGGAAGTGAGCAAGAGGGAGACTGTCTCTGACCAAAGCAGCGCTGTCAAAGGTGTCATAACTGGATTCAGTGGTTTTGGTTGAAACTGGAGGAGTAGCTTACTCTCACTGCAAAAAAAAATTAAAAAGGGCTCACCTCTAAGATTTCTGGTGCTTAAAGGACTCCACAGAACAAAAAGCTCTCTCATTTTATTTGAGGAAAAAATAAATACTCTAGAGGTTAGTATAAGAAGATATAATTAAAATAGAATATTGATTCCTTTGGGGAATAAGCCATAGTCAAAGCAAATTTTTGAGAAGTTCATATAGCAAACAGAGCATAATCCTGCTGTTTTCTCATACAGAATTGGCAAATGTAACTTCGTGGTAATTTCCTTTCTGTAGGGTGAAATAACAGGCTGTTAGAATGCCAATGCAATTGTGATTGTGTGAAAAGTTACTTTCACAATTATTTGTCTTACTGTATTTTCTAAAATACTTTCTTTTAAACGGAGATATGAAAGGCAATACTACTTGGTCAGGTCTAGAGAAGTCTTTTCCCATTGTATTAAAAAAGTTATCAAGTTTTAAAGAAATAGTATTTGAATTAATAGCAAGAGTCCTTCTCCCTTATGCTTACCAGAATAACTCCCAGCTTTGCCCAAATGAGTAAAATGAGGAACAAGGAACACCATAATAACAGCAAAATTTAGAAAATATAAGTAAATTTAACATAGAAGTATGATTCAGAGACCAAAATCTATCACTTTTCAAACTTCATGACCCACTACGAAAAGTTTATCAGGACAAATTCACTGACATTGTATGTATTTGTGTATCTCCAAGTTAATTTGATTTACTATAAAACATAACACACTAGAAAATGTAAACATTTCAAACCCTTGAAATAATTCTGATAATTCTTTTTTATGAATATTTAATTCTGAAATCAAGATTTCCTTGTACTTCTCATCAATTTCAGCTTCTTTCATAATTAAAAAACAGTGTAGTAAAGCAGCAAGAAACTTACACTGTGCTTCTTAATCTACAAATCTCAAAACTATTCTTCACAAAATAATTTGGCTGTCTTCAAAAAGCTCAAATTTTAAAATACAATATGAATCAAAAGCATATGTGCAAGGTTAAGTTATTTTAGTACATGCAAATGAAAATTTTGCAAATCTGTCATCTAGATGACACAACTTTTTGTCCCCATACAGTAACAAGATTGCTGAAAGTGGGCTCCTGAGCTTATCCAAGGCTTCACTGACACCAGTAGCCATGCCTAAAGCCCATTCTAGTACTCAGCCAGACGAGGTAATTTTATACTTTCAGGCATAACTGGTGCCTTAGACCACTTTGAAAATTGAATGCATCTTAAATGAGTCATTATAGCTAATCTGAAAAACAATCTTCTCCTAGGTACCAGCTATTTTGGTGATAATAGACACCCGATTGCTTTTGCACAGTGTGATTAAGGCTAAATTGGACACTGTTGAAGCAGGAGGAACAAGACTGCCAAGAAAAGCAGTAGAAAATAATCACAGCTTTTTTTTTTTTTTTTTTTTTTTTTTTTTTTTTTTTTTTTTCACCTAAAAAAAAAAAAAAATCTACCCTTTTTTTTTTTTTTTTTTTTTTTTTTTTTTTTTTTTTTTTTTTTCCTTTCACCTGAACAGAAAATAAATAGGCTTTGAGGAGCAGATGTTCAAGGACAAAAATTTGGCTACAACTTTTAGGCCTTGGTTGCTTATTGTCCCTTTGCCAATTTTTTGTATAGAGGAGGTAAAAAAAATAAAAAGTATATATCCTCAAGTATTACAAAAATCTTTGTTTTGGAGACTGATTAATAAAACACCAGAACATAAAGATGTGCTAATTATAGAAGTATGAATATATTTTACTCTGTGAACATAAGTAATACAGGGATGCCAAAAACATTTCTCATTATCCCATCCTAAATTGCATGGGAAATATACCTGCTCAGTCATGTGAATACTTATTTCACAAGAATTGTGCACCTTGCCAAGCACGTACAGTTTGTGGACCAAGTACTCTACTGATCACATGATGCTATTTTACACTGACCATGAAATATAACAGTGGCATCCGAAATTTAGGACAAAGGTATTCAGTTGTATACTTGTCATAAGCCCAAAATACCAGGTACACTGGCATGTCAAAGGGTTTCCTGTTGCGCCCTGCAGAATCACAGAAAAGCCTTTCTATAATACTCTGGGGAGAATCCTGTTCTTCCTTGTTATGCCTGTATTCTGTAAGTAGTTTTCTGTGTATGTGCATGCATGTGTATGGATATATATATATGGATATGTATTGCACACAGGCATTCACATGAACAAGAATGGATTTGACTATCCATGTATGAATTTTCATGAAATGCTAAATAACTTGTATATGAAAATACACACACCTCCTTAATTTTATTTAAAATAACATGTTATTAATTTGCAAAGAAAATTATAATTGATGCTGAATTTTAAATACAATTCTTGTTGAAAATTTCATAAAATCTTGCCCATGAAAATTTAAAATGTCTTGCTTTCCATAAACCAATGAGTGAACCATTTCCACTAAAATTATCAAATAAAATTCTGCTTATGGATATTCCAGCATGTTGTGACATTTTTTTGAAATTGTTTGGTTTAAAGTCATGTAAAGGTGAATTGACATGTGTGGACATAGTTTGTCTGTACACAAATTTCCTATTTGTGAGCTATATTTTGTGTAGTTAACATAGTTTACAAGTTCTTTATCAGGGTCTAGTTCTGAACTTGTGTCTCCCTGCTCTGCCTTATTTTTCCCCCTCCCTAGGTCTGCACATGATGTTGTGTTTTAGCTTTACAGTCTGATTTTGATACGGTCAACAGTTTGCTATAGTGTGTTTAAAAATACCACATATTATTCCACAATATAACTAATTGCTGTTGTACTCCTGTTTACATACTATTAATAAACACAACAATAGAAGTTGTCCTTGGAGACTAAACATCTGGAATCCTTGAAGATCAGCAATTGCAAACTCCAAAAAGGGAGTAAAATCTTTGAAACAGTCCATTACCATTAAAAAGTAGATTGCCAAGTTTCTGGTGCAGAATGAATTTATTCCTATTCCAGCTAGTCTGACAAAACAAACAAACAAACAAAACTCCAACAATCAAACAACAAACCCAGATAAACAAAACTGAAACCAAAACAAAAAGTACCCCTAACCCCCCTTAAATGATGAGGACAGTCTCACAGATAGAACATCACGCTTTTAGCATTTTTAGAGGAGATTGCTACATGGAAATCACCTGTACAGAGATATTCCTTTTGTCTGTTCTGGGCAGTGTTTCAAGGATGTACAATTCAATACACCATTTTAAACAACTCATCCCGAGTAGAGACCAGTGCTAAACATGACAGGAAGAATATGTGAACTTCTTTTGTACTAGTATCGGTTTGCAGTGAAGCTCCTTGCAGCAAACTACCTGGCCATGCAGACCAAATGAACTACACAGGTAGAGATACACAGGGCAAGAATGAAAGCTTATTTTCTACTAGCATATTCCAAGGAAACTTATGCTTTCAAATAAAGTATTACTGCAGGTAGGGGAGGCAGATGAAGTTTTGAACAGTTGAAGCCACAGCACACGGTACTGCTCAGTTTGTGGATCAGAAGGGTATGCAGTCAAAACAATCTGAAAGCCCAAAGGCAAAAGGAGTAAAAAGAATATCTTATTTTTCCCAATTTGTAGGAGAGCTACACTCCAGTAAAAATTATCCACTTTTTTGTACTTATTCAACGTACTATGATAAACATGAAAATATGATCTTTGTCTGAACATACTAAAGAGAGTCTATCCCCATATCCCACCATAGAGTATGGGGAGTTGCAGCCCGCAAAACTTTAGGAGAGTTGAGTTTGGAGAAAATTTAATTTCACTTATAAAATTTTATCACATTATATAATAATTTGTAGACATTTGCAGATATGATCAGCATGATATATTCATCACAGCTAAAGTAAAAAAAAATACTTACTGAAGGTGAATTAACACATAATATCTAATTCAAAGAAAGTGACCCACACTTCTGCACAGCCAGGTATTAAGAGTTCCCTGAGTATTAGCAGGGAAACCTAAATTTGAAAGGGATGTTTAATACCTTAACAAGTCTGTGTGCTTCTCAGGATCTGGTAAAATAGGATATAACCTTCAAGTATAACATATGTACTTATTTGAGAACTTGTGTTGCATTGCATGCAGTGACAGAGTGCAGAGCTCTCTATTTGCTATAGTTATGGCCCAATGATAAATTACAAGTGAATTTATTTTTGTACAAGTGAACAATCCTAAATGTAAATGTTTATTAGAACTTTTGTTACTGCCTCAATCAAAGGCATTAGTTAACTTGCTATTATTGCAGTGCAGTAAATGATAGTTGGCCTCTATTTTACTTTTTATAGACTTGTTCTAAACATATATATTTGTGCTAACCATGCTTTTTATTTTAATATTCTATCCCAGATTTTCTGCTGGACTGGTTACCAGAAGCATTTAAATTTGTGAACAGATGGAGCAGGAGTTTTGCTAAGACATTTCAGTGTAGGTAAAGCTTAGAAGATTCTAGATTTCTGTGCTTCTTGAGAAATGGCAAGTGCAAGACAGAACAGACAGTACATCAGGAGTTTCTAGGACATTCAAGCTTTTCTGTGTGTGCTGATGGCTGAAACACTATGCAGAAGGATTTTTCAAAAGATGGACAAGGGCAAAAGAAAGGACTGTGCTCCTCATAGTTATATGTATCTATGAATGGGTACAGAAGGAGGCTGCTTGCCATATCTGTGCTCTCAGGCCAGCCCTTCTTCACCCCTGGGAAAAAGGGTCTGCTCGCTCAGAGACTTCCCTCCAGTTATAAGCATCTGAAATCACTTGCCAAATTCTGCCTTCGAATGACATTCTCCCTTCAGCAGTGTAAAAGCTCTGCTTGCAGAACACAATAGTTGAACCTTTCAAGAAGACTAGGGTGACTGGGTTTGGACTTTGTAAATTAAGCTACATTATTCAACCATCTTTTTTCTTTGGCTGCATTTTCCATGAGGCTTCGTAAATGTTCCAAGTGATAACACTTCAGAAAAATATGTCTTCCTAAATGAAATAGCTCCTTTAATTTATTTTCTCATATAAAAACTCAGCTTATTACAATCATCAGCTGTTAATAGCGTGTTTTTAAATGTGAAACTTCTAGGATAGTTTGCCACTCAAATGGCCCTTTGAGACAACTTATATTATTAGTCCCCCTTTTTTTTTTCTCAGTGTCACACATCTGCTGTACCATCCAAGTAAGGAATAGCATAATATTTTTTTATTTCACTTCCAAGCTGGACTAATGGAAGAAGTTTAAAAAAGTACAATATTTGTACTCACCCCAGCCTTTGGTATTGCTCCAGAACTGGCTGCTGAAGAGGGAGATGCTAGGTCAGGAGCATGTATGTTAGGAGACAAGTTTGTTTGTGAGTGATTTACTGAAGCAACATCCACTCCACTTTCAGAACCAGATTCAACATCCTGTAAAAAAAAAAAAATTCCAAGTCTCTTTAGTAAATGTGAACATGAAATAAAAACCTACTTCTGATAAGTAATGGAAATATTTAGACAAGCTCACTGAAATACATATACTTAATTCTCTGTATAAGAGTAATTCCTGTTACTCATTTCCATTACCTAGACATTAATTTGCTGTCCTTTTCAATGTGGTGATTTGCATTAGCTGCTGTTCTGAAATTATAAATCACCACTAACATCAAAGCTGTATTTCCCCTAAATGTAAGAATTCAAGGTAAGAAAAATCAGTCTGGGGCTGCAGAAGTTTGACATTTTCCTCTGATGTTCAGTGTTTCCTGTGTGCTCCCACCTTCTGTGTCCGCAGCACTGCAAGCTAGTGAACATCTGTAAACCATTACACAGCTGAAATGACATCACCATGCAGCAGTTTATATAATTCAGAGGTACAGCTCCCTAGTTTTTTGGAATCAGCAGACACTTATCAGCCAGATACTATTTTTGGTTAAAATGCCCTTACTTTTAATGACACTGATTACATTCCTCTTTTTGTGAATAAAAAGAAGATATATAGTATGTTTTATTGTTAAGGAAGTAAAAATATAGCTTGATTTACTGCACAGAGTGAGGGCAGGGGATTTTACTGCTTGCAGATAAATTGCGACACATGTCTGGCAAAGACCTGGCTATGTGTAGAACCAGCCGTATACTGTCAGGATTACTAGCCGAGGTGCAGCCTGCATGAATACAACTACACAGTACACACCGTCCTACACCCCCCTAAACTATTAACCCCAGACAACTCTGTGCAGACAAAGCCCCAGTTTCCTAATGCCAGATTCCTGGAGTAGGCGAAATATGGGGCAGAGACATCTCAAGGGTTCTGCTCCTGAACTGAAAAGATACCCTTTGATTCAGTAATTCCAGTTAAGTCTCTGATCTGCCAAACCAGAGCTGCCAATCAGACAGGTGCCTCTACATCATGTACGTGAGTGTGTGACTTTCTGGAAAGGGTTAGAAATTAGGGACAATGCTGCACTTTAGGTGGAACCATGTATTTGAGTCAGATATTTCCTGTCAGTGAGTCTTCTGCATTGTGAAATGCAGCAGCACCATGGCAAGTCCTCTGTAGCAGTCAGTTTGGCTACAGCTGCTCTTAGAAGTTTCTGCTTAACAGAACTCTGCTGCCACAATACAGAATCATGTTCCCTGCCCTATTACCCACGTTTACACATGACATTCAAATGTTTTGTTACTATAGAACCAATACAAGCCTGAACTCAACACCTAAATGTTCTGCAAACCAGATCTTTTGATCATCTTATCCATAATAATCAAAGGCTCAACAAACCCCTAAAAAAAATATCAGTGTTTATAGATAGCATATATATCATGTTTGATGCCAGCTGCCTTTCTGCATGGCTGCTTTACAGCATGGAAACAGGTACCACCTCAGACTATCATGCAGGCTTACTTATACAGATTACCTCAATTCCCTCTATTGCTGTAAGAAAACAGCTAAAATGGTGGCACAGATTGGTGAGATACAGAGAACAGATGTTAACAATGTATTTCAGCTTTCCTGGGTCATCAGTGCTCAAGGAGATACTGTGAGAACATTGATATCCATGGAGAACATGTGTAACTATTAAAAGTGAAATTATGTGATGCCCTTAAAAAATGATATATTATAAAATCTTCAGCTGATCAAACCCACTGAAACTTAAATACAGCTTTTCTCACACAGACTACTCACTTAGCAATAACGAAGTCTGGCTTTAATAGGAAAAACTCCTCATTATTTAAAAGAAAATATCATTAGCAAAGTGACCTGAACATTAGAGATCTTGGGGCAGTATTTCTCAGGTTTCTTGAATCGAAAAACAGCTGCAGCACATGTGGGTGAAATTAACAGCAAGCCTGCAGGAGAACACCTTGGGTCAGCCATTTCAGGTTCTTCATAGTTATGTGTGTAAACATTTTGCAGGAAAAAAGAGAATGCATCAGTCATGCTTGTGAGCTGTCCCATCCCCCTTCAGACTAGTCTCAGCAAAAAATTATCCATTTAAGTAAACTAAAAAATGAAAGACATTTAAATAATTAAAGTGCACGTGTCTGCCCAGAATCTCACTTTCTATAACAGAGGATTTTCTAAGTGTGTCTCTCACTAGGAGGAAAAACAAGACCTGTAGCTCAGACTTACTTTCAGTTCTATTTAATGTCAAATGACACACACTCACAGAGTGTGCGAAACTGGTGTGATCCTGATTCTCTGCTGACTCTGCATTTACAGTAAGTGATAACGAGAGAGCCAGACATTTTCTGAATCTTGCTGATCTCCCTTTGTTTCATCTGGGAGTTCTGAGGCTCTCATTTATGGAATGATGTCAAAAGGAAATAATAGATGCCTATATTGCTGCCTTCAAAATATGTATACATGCAAACAAAAATACAAGTCAAATTCTTTACAAAAAGAACTTAAGTTCTGAAGTGGAGGAGCTGATAAATGTGACGACTGAAAGAAAAAGTGAAGTAAAAAAGAATTCTACTTAGAACAGTAAGAAAAATTGAGCAAACTGGCTTACAGGTATATGCCTTCGTTTGTATGTCGGGGTGCTGGATGGGGAAGAGCCCGCACTGAGAGCATTTTCAATATCCTGGTCAAGCTGGTCCAGTTTCATAATTAACAGCACCATTGAATCCAGTCGTGAACGATCCCGATCTTCTGCTATTTCCTATGGAGCAAAGCACAATTGATAAATCTGAAACGGCATTACTTGAAAAGACTAAGCTTAAATTATGAAAGCTCTGTTTCTTAATTTGGCATCAAAGAACATTGAGTAATAAGCAGATTTTTAAATTTTTTTCAAACACTGTTTTGTGCAATCAGTTTATTGAGTATTGATTTACTGCTGGGAAAACATTTTATATTAATATTACTATTATATTCACCCAATATAGCAATTAATTTTTTTAAAAAGAACAATTTTTTGGCACAGATGCATCATTACCATCTCCTTGATACACATACATTTTAAGCAGCTACTGATTCTAAACACTTCTCAAAATAGTCACCCCAAGTTAATTAATTTGACTGCAAAAATATAAACAAAGGAGGTTAATGTGCAATGAAAATGGGAGAGAAGGAAGTTCAAAGAAGTCATTTTCCAGCTAAAGATAACAACTACTTTTCTTTGTAGAACTCATTAGTGTAACTATGTTTTGTCATTTTGCATCAGAGATTTCTGTATTGTTGGAAATTCTTGTTACAAAGGAGATACATCAGTGTAATAGTAAACACAGCATCACAGATCCTCTGACTGTAAAGAGGAAAGGATGAGGGGTATTCACATCACAGCCTCAAACATCCAGCTTATTGCAGCTAATTTCCTTATACTCTGTTTATAGAAAATGCACACAAAGATCCTTAAAAGAGCAACTGAACACAAGATTTTCAGTTAGATGGACTAAATAATGCTCTTAAGGAGTTTCCCCCTCTATTTTTCTTTTATATAGAGTTAACAGAAAAGTTAGCCAACTAGACTGCCTCAGAATTCAGGAATACGAAAACCCCTACTGGTTCCTGTATGGATTTTCACAATAGGAAGTTAGAAAACAGGAAGTTCCATTAACTCACTTGAAATAATATTTTTATAAATCCTTCTTAAGAAATGGAGCAAAGACATTATAATTAGATCATTGTGCCCAAGAAGTAAGCAATATAAGTGTCCAAATTAGCCTCTTTTTGATAGTCACTAAATTGTTTTTCAGGCTGTACAGAGACTGCCCTACTTAGGATTCTATTAGCAGAATTTTTATAGACTGCTTCAAAGACATTGCAAAACATGAATTAAATTATTCCAGCTAGAATTAAAGGATATGTATAGATAAAATAGTCATATAAACCATGGTCTACATGGTCTTTATGTGAAGACAGAGGTGAAGGTTAGTTAACTAAATTTTAGAAAAGCAGAAATACAAATCTGTCAGTCCACAGCAGAGTAATGAACAACTTACAATGCAAAGGTCAAACCCAGGGAAACTGTGTATTTCACTTTTTATTACGACTTGACATTTTGCATTGGGTTGTTGAAAAAGTTGGTGAATTTGCAAGACCCCCCTGATGAACTTGAACTCAGTTAAAAGAGATCCTGAGAGAATATTACCTCAAAGTAACATAGAAATCAATTAAATGGATTGTTTGACTTTCTTTCAAACTGAAAACACAATGTCCCAAATGATTCATTGCAACTCCATGGATCTTCATTGCAATTGGTGTTAAATTGATACTTGAAATTAGAAAATGTCAGATCAGTTATTTAATTTAATTTGCATAGGTACAGAAAGCCCAATGGAGCAACTAAGTGTCTGTTAACAAAGTAAACATCACCTTTTTTTAGACATGGGGCCATGTTTCTCATGGTGAGCAAGACTGTAGGCAATTTATACACCCAGAGGGTGCCAGTACAGCTACCAAAGCCAGCCTCCTAGTCCTATAACTGTGGTTTTATTTCTATTGGTTTTGCTTGGAAATACACCACTGTAAAGGCTAATCAAACTAAAATTTACACTTGACTTAAAAATCAAAAGTTCACCGCCACACCTCAACAAAAAGAGTGGTGGTGGCTGGGTGTGGGGAGGGTTAATTTAGTTTTTTGTGGAGTTTTTTTTTTTCAGACTACAAAGATGAGGAATTTTACATGAAGACAAAAAAAAAAAAAAGAAAACTAAAATCTGAAATTTTCCCCAAGAAAATTATTTGATTCATCTAACAAAATAATATAAACTTACTCTGCATAAACCAGATTGAGAATGCTGCAGAAGAAACTGCTGAAATGAAGAGGTGGCAAAATGTTGCTCAAAGTCATGCTCAGGCTTGACACAGTGTGTTGGTTTTGCAGGCAAACACTGCTTTCATTAAAACAATAATATTATCAGTATGGAATTTAGCTGTTCTCTTGAGAAGTCTTTGTGGTTCTGATTGCTGTTCTCATGAACATGAGAAATTTAACATTTTAACTATAGTGGGGTTTTTTTTCAAAATTTACTGAACCAGACAATAATCAGCTGTTTTGCTGGGGCACTACCAATGTGTATACACGAAAGCTTAAGAATTATATAAAAAATAACACATACAAATAAAAAAGGCTAATCTTGAGTTGGAAATTCATCACAACACACAGAAAAAATGTTATTACAAGATTAGTTTATGTTTTTACAGCTTTAGCCTTGATATTATCTAATGAATTTCCAAGAGCCTTTACAACTTATTCATCTTTTTTGTATCTCCCTTTTATATATATTCTGAGACTTTTTTACTGAAGTGTGATATGATCTAAAGCCAGCAAGTATTAGCAATTAATTTGATTTCTTTTTAAAAACACAGTATTTTCTTTGCTTGCAGTCTTTTGCATTATTCCCCACTGATAGCTACTTACCTTCCAAATTAGAATCCGAAAATATAAATTACATTTATAGAATTATGCAGAAATCCTACCTTTACCATTTTGAAGTTAAAACTTGGGCATTAGAGAATGTTGGGTCAAAGAATGCCCTTACAACCTTAATTTCTGCCTTAAGGCATTTGCATTGGACAATTCAGTAATGTATCACTAACACAAACAAAAGGTCAAACTCAAGATATTTTTTGTCTGGAGATTTTATTTTTAACATGCCTCCACACAAAGAGGAAATACTTTAGGTCATGAACTGGAAAAACCAATATTTCTTTTAATTTGTATCCTCACTGGTGTGATAAAGAAGCTAGTTAAATTTGAATATATTCATATGTTTAGAACAGAAAGCATTGTAACTGTTCCTAGAATGAAGGACACTTGAAATACTCCTAAATTAAGTACTAAAACTCTGAACATTTTTACAAGGAAAACAGTCTACAAATCGTGTTGCTATCATCAACAAACAATGCTAGTAGAATGAAAACATTTTTGAGACCATGCTTGCTACTTTTTTTAGTAATTTTTGTAATTTTGGAGCTTATATCTTTATTGTCAAGAATAACATAACATTTTACCCCTGGGTACTCCCATGCTTTCAAGTGCTTTTATGTCTTTTTACTCCCAAGTTGTCTTGTGCAACATGTGTGAGAACACCTGGCCATTTCTGGATACAGTGTTCTCTGTACATAATGTTATAATTTTTATTTTGAAAATTTGATAAATAAACTACACTACAAAGGCAGAATTAACCAGAGTATTTCTAGAAAGTAAGTAACCCCCCTCCTTTTTATGGTTTTATACCCATATTGTCAGTACACCACAATTATTTTAACCAACTCAAACAAAAGAAACCAGTTAAGGAGTAAGATGCTACTTAAGTTTGGATTTAATACACCAGTTTTATCAGGGCATGGCAAAACAATTGAAGTGGATGCATTTGACTTCCTTGCTTTCTTAACCCTTCTATTTGTCTATGTGTGTTTTCCCCTTTCACCTGCAGCCACTGTTTTACATCACACAAACACTCCCTGCTGCAGCTCCTTTTCCCAACACCTCTTTCAACTGAGTACAGCTGAAGCAAAGGGTACCTTTAGAAATGTGTGTGGCTAGCCGTCGCGAATGACGATGCTTTTTATGCCTGCCCGAATGGATTTATTACGTGGAGCTCAGCGTGCGCGGAACTGGCCCCACCCCCTTTAGCCCTGGGACACTCTAAGCCTTGGCCGGGGCAAGCCCGGACGAAGTTGGCAGAGCGAGACCCGCAGGGCTCGAACCGGCGTCCTTCCGAGAAGGAGCACGGATCCAGGGGCGGCGGCTTTACCCACACGGCCACAGCCGCCGGCACCTTTAGAAATACTGTTAAGCATAAAACCTATTTTAATTTTCACAGCAACATTTCTGTACAGAGGCAGTTAGTACACAAAACTAACTTTGTGCTCTCTCTTAACACCCTCAGGGATCTTGAGTCACTCCCACCTCCCCTCTAAGTGCTCCCTTTCAAGGCATCTACTGATTTCCAGACTGAGCACCCATCAGTGCCAATGCCCTTTGATTAAGGAAGGAAGAGAATGTCCTGTGCTAAGCACCTCCCTGCTAGGGCCACCAGGGTACTACTAGCCTTGCTCCTCCCTGACACTTTTGTCAAGATGCTCATCATTTCTTTGAAAAGGAAAACTTGATTTTTAGAGACAAGACTTTCACACAATTGACAAGGCGAGCTGGAGTACTGACAAAAGAAAGGGATCATTTATGGAAAGAGTTGGCTGAGTTTCAGCTAGTATTCTTGATCTGCACCTAGATGGTTTGACTTAAAATCTTTTATTAATGCTATATATTTCAGATGACATTAAGTTACTCAATTTTGTCTTTCCTTGCTAAAGAATATGCTTTTCAAAAAAATAGAAAGTTAAATAGAAAGTTATTATATATTGCTGATTTCAGGCTGTGAAGGTTTTCACCTGAAGAAAAAAAGAATAATGCAAAATATGCTGTTTTGAAGTAGTGTGATGACTTTTATTAGCAGATGTGCAAATCAGATGTTTTCATCCTCCTACATTGCACTGTACAGTTCACAAACTTTGAAAAATACATATGAATTTAATCTTTTTCTAAATTTTACACTCCACAATACTACACCCCTGCCCATGGCAGGCAGTTTGGAACTAGAGGATCTTTAAGGTCCCTTCCAACCCAAACCAGTCTATGATTAGAGTCCTATTATTCATGTTATTGGAGGAATTGCAGGCAGAGAACATTAAAACACAATGACAAAGCTAAAGCACTCCATTCTTTTTTGACATAAGACACAAGGCCCAGACACCAGGAAAATCTCAGTAAGATTAGTATTATAAATCATATTTTGAACTAATATTTAGAACAGACTGAAAATGGAACAAATAATGTAAGCATACACTGGTGTACATATCGAAGGTGAGGAGACGTGTTCACATCCATGCAGCTATTCACCCTGCACATTCATGCTTGCTGATCTGATTTTCCAAATATAAAGCATTCATTATCACTGGTTTACATGTGCTTTTTAACTCCTGTTAAACACACAAATAAGATAAGTTTGTAAAAGTGAAGACTTCAGAGGCACTTGATTGCTATGTAATGTAGCAATTTTGATTTTCAGTACTGTATCCTTAGAGATATGTAATAAATACAATTACATCAGAAAATCAACCTCTGAGTAACATATTCTCTTAAAAAACCCAAAGCTTTTTATATATCCTGGCAAAAAAACATGGCTCCTTCTGTGGAACACAGTGCTTTCAGGGATAGTACTGCACTCTGAAGAAAAGAGGAAAATGTGCTGAAAAATGACAGAGAACATAGAATCCAGCTGGTAAGTTACAGGGATGGGAAGATTTCAGCACTAGAAATGAGGTGCAGCTTCTTCATTTCCCTAACTTTACATTAGATCTTTCAAACTCATGTGCTACTCACAAATACAGTCTCCTGAAGTTAACTCAACTGCAGAAATCTGCCATCTTTCACGTTCAAAGCTAATTTAATCCAAACAAAGCATACCTTTGTAGTAACTTCCTTTCTACAGCTGTTTTTTGCCTAAACGCATACGCAACCCATAGACTATTTAGTATTTTAGTTCACACAGTTTTAATTTTAGTTTTCTGTGTTTCACATCAGCTGAGTAAACTGCCTAGCAGAGATACTGTTTTAATGAAATGCAGTAATTCACTATTGATGAAATGGAAAATCACTCAAAAATGCTGCGGCAAAACAATTGAGGAATCATTGTCACGTGGCTGTGTTAACTCAGCAGGGATGGCAGGTAGTAGTTTCTCCTGAAGTGGTTGTTCTTGAAGCAGAATAGCTCTGTATTAAACAGAGTCAATCAGGGTTACTTTCTAGCTAATGTCATATTACCAAGGGTAGTTATTAAGGTAAAATATAGACTGCTCAGACTGCTATTATTGCAGTAACATTACACCATTCTTCTGCAATATTAATGCAAATAAATTGGTGGCACTAATTAAAAAACAAACAGAAGCAAAACCAAATGTATAATTAACCAACTCAAAATGGTACATCTTGTTCAATGTAGAAGATAATTTTCTTATACTTGTAATAGAATTTCATAAAGTATAGATGATGTGTGAAATCCAGCTCTCTGCCTTGGGACTTACACTTGATTACAGTAGCTGGTCTGACGACACCCAACTTCCAGTAATCATTCCTGACTTATCATCATGTCGGGATTATGACTACAAAAATTAGCCAAAATCAGATTCCATAAAGACACGGAGCGCAATATGAATGCAATCTCTGTTCATTGGGTGGAAAAAAGTATAGTTAAACATAAAGTAATTAATCATGGTCTTTCTAGCATAAACAGTATTCAGTTACTTTCCAGCTTTGTTCTTCATATTTTGTAAAGTAGCATCACAATTATTCTAAAAGTCAGCTTTTATGACTACATTTTCATGATTGTGACTTCCAAGGAAGCAAAAAAGCATATTTTTACCTTTATTGAACCTTATTTCTGTTTGCTGTAAGGGGAAAGACTGCTTTGTGGAGAACATTATGACAGTAATCTGAGCACTAATTATCAGACTGGAAAAATATGGTAATTAAATAGAACTGTGATTAAAAAAATGTAGTACGTGACTGATGCTGCATTTTTATATTATTGCAAAACTACCTCAGATCTAATAATTTTGTGGAAAATCAATAAGAAAATACTTTAATGAACTTCTTGTTGCTTTTCTGTTATACCATATACCAAAGAGTGAAACAAGGAAAAATAGAGACTCTATTTTAGTAATCAGAAATTAAATCCACATCAGTGACATTATGAAATTTAGCTTTGATATGTCTGCTGATGTGTTTCACAACTACATCAATAGGTGAATCTGTTTTTTTAGATGTCTGCTTCATCGATTGGTGGAAAGGGAGCTGTTTTGGTTTGGTTTAGTTTTGCAGTTAATTGAGAAGCAGTTAATTCAGCACTAGTCTTTGTGATTTTGTTTAATCACTTTTCAGACTTTTTTATTTATCAAACTAAATATTCAGAGTAAATCAAGAGAGAAAAAATTATTTCAGTGGTCACTCACAGGCATCCCCATATCTATTGAAATCAAATGAACTGAGAGTAACCTCACAGCAAAAAAAACCCAAACCAAAACAAAAACCTGAAGGGAGCTGTGACTGGAAGGACATTGTCAGCAGGACAAGGGCGATCTGTCAGCAGGACAAGGGGGATCCTTTCCCTCTCTCCAACCCTGGTAAGACACAGCTAAGTTTAGTGCTGGGTGCAGCCTTGGACTCCCCAGTACATGAGAGACTTTGACATACTGACACAAGTCCATAGAAGATGATAAAGGGTCTGGAGCATCTCTCATATAATGAGAGGCTGAGAAAGGTGGAACTATTTAGCCTGGTGGAGACAAGATCGAGAAGAGATCTGATGATTGAGCAAGAACATAGACCGCAATAATTCTTAGTGGTACCCAGAGACAGGAAAGAGTAATTGGGAACAAACAAAGATGCGAGAAATCTCACTTTAGATTTAAGGAAAAAAAACTTTATTGTGAGGGTGACCGAGCAGTGGAATAGATTGCCCATAGAGGTTATGGAGTCTGTATCATGTTGAAATTCTCCTCTCCTCTCCTCTACTTGTCATGAAATTTCTGCACAAGAAAAACATGACTCTTCTAGAAGTTTGCAACAGCCTTCATCATCCAGTGCTACATCTGCCACACTAAGTCTAAGAAAATCTTTAAACAATTCTCTCAGGTCTCTTGCATGACTTTTATAATCTTCAGCTGATGCATTGTTTACTAATGAAATGAACCAGTAGTATTACTAAAATATTTTAAAGAGATTGCCAAATAGTTTTGCATGGAATGATTGTCTATTCAGGAAGAGATCAACAGTGCAGGAAAGCTTTTCATATTACCAAACATTTGTGACCTTTGTTTCTCTGTATTTGCAGAAAATAGCTTCACTCTTGCATTTTTATTGGTTTTTTGTACCACAAAAGTGTCCTGTTTGGATAAGCATTAATGTTTCCCACTCTGCTAGCCATTGCCTTACCTTTTTAATACTATTTTCACTCTAGTGGTACTTGTTTATTCGTTCATTTTTCCACAAGCCTTCTTGTCTGATCTACTTTTATCTAATAAGGCTGAATTTGCTTAGAAATCATGAATTTCAAAATTTGTAAAACTGAATGAAAAGAATTTTACTGCAGGGCTTAATCAGTGCAACCCTCCCCCACCCAAATAATCACAAACAGTAATCATTCATATCCCCAAGCATAAGACCTTGAATAGGGAGACACGTGTCTCTTCCTACAATTAAGGACAGAAAAAGTTGTGGTCAAAGTATTTGAAAGCCCCAGACCTCAAAGATGTACTTGCTTGCCTCCAAATTTTGCCCACCACACTGCTGCAAGAACAGTGTTTTGTTGTAAAATCAAGTATTCTGAAGAGCCTCTCTGTACTCACTATCTGAAGACTGATCTTTAGCTGTATATATGTGCACTTACTTTTGCTTCTAGCAATGAGCTGAGCTTTTGTCGGCTATACCTCTTTATTTGTGTAGACTGCTCATTTAATTCTTGCCAAGATTCCATTCAATACCACGACAAACTGTAATGGATGTTTGCTACTGTATAGTAAATCCAGCACTGAACCTTACAGTAGACAATGACTAAAAATATACTTTCATCCTACATGATATTAATAACAGTTTAGATTCAAGAGTGATCAGAAAACAATTGTTTAGTAACTTTGTACTTTGTTCTGTTTATAGTTGTACTCCAACCTTAGTTTTAAAAAATAGATATCTAAATCATAATCTGATATAGGTCATGGTTTCATGGTTACTTTAATTTTCCCCAGATTAATGGTTCTAACAAGTTGCTGTTCTCTCACCTGCTTGCCCAGACTTCCTCTCAGCTTTCCTTGTGCCAGCACTGGTTTCTAGTAGAAAGCCACTGTGGGTCCAGCTGAACACAGTCCCTGGGAAAGGTGTAGTGCTTAGTCAGGTCTCTCCATGCAGCCATACAAATGCCAGTGCTGGCCAAGTAACACTAAACAAAGGCTGAATAAACAGCTGTACTGATTTTTCTCTCACAAAAACTTAGATTTTTGTTGGTGTAAGTGATCACAACTATAATCTTGTTTTTTGGCAGGTGAGGTCATGCTGATTTTACAGACATTGTAGGGTCTGGGGGCTTCTCAAATGTTTTTCTTCAGGACACCTATACAAAGAATGTACTGAGTATGCACATTTATAACTTTGTGAGGGCCTGAAAGAGAGGCATATTGTCAAAAAAGAGCAACCAACTACTATCTCCTATCCCTCAATTCACCCTGTATCCTTCTTCAGTTTTGCTAATCTATACAGCTGATTAAATGCCTGAGATACTTTTTTATGTCACAAGTTTGAGAGCAAACATGATAGCATGAGAAAACTCATTGTTAATTTTTTATAATCAATAAAAGGAGTATAAGCGCCTTGTTTTCTTTAAAAAAGCACATTCTTTCCCATGTGAAAATTGGATTGTCCCAGTGACAATTACATTCTTATTAAACTACTTGTGCACAGTAAGATTTAACCTAAGGTTACTTTTGTATCACAATTCAAAGCACACTGATATTTATGAGAACTGTTATTGGTGAGTGAGGAAGTAGTGTTAAAACTCTTGATATTAAATGGGGATAAAATTTGTACTTTTTTAATAAGACCAAAGTTCAAGTTCAGGTTTGGGTTAATACCCACTAAGCTTGAATTTGTCTCAGCAAAAGTGTTGCAACAAAAGGGTTACAAAATTAGATGTTTGTATCAGACTTCTTAGTTTAACTATATGTAAGCCAAGTCATGGGCAAAACAAGCTCCTCAAACTGGGATTGGGATCAAACATGTTGGAAGTGGAAATGTTGATCAAGGACTTTATTATTCCTTTTCAGCCACATTAAGAAAGATTTTAGATAGCTCAAAAAAATCTTCCTAAGGCATGCTCTCTCTTTCACTTTGAATTTTTAGCAAGTAGTAATAAACAGCAATTAGAGGTTTTGAGAAATTAAAGAATCAAAGGATGCCTGAATCACCCTTTATATGGCACACACCATATTTTACAACTAAGATATTTCCTGAAATAAATAACCAAGATGCTGCAATCATGTAATCTTCTCTGAAATTCTGCACCATCTCTGCAGAGGTTACTTCTAAAGACCTGACAATGACCCAAATTTCGTAAAAAGTACCAAAACTCCCTCTGACACCCCTTAATAGCATCTGTCTTCTGCATATTGTTGTCTGAAGCTCATCAAAGCTGAGTGTTTGACCATGTGGTAAGTGGTTGACTGGAATTTTATAGAAGTCTGTGGTTCAGACAAGGAATTCCACTTTTCTTTATAATATATTCAGCTATTTCATGTATGCCTTTGAAATATATTTATGCACACTGGAATTATCCTAGCTATTAAATGTTACTTAATAGGATTGATATGTGCACAGTGCACAGCACTGAGGGCTTGCTCAGACACACACACTGGCCTGCAAACTAGCCTTTAGGGTTGACTTTCCATTCACATCAAAGGACAGAACCCATGTAACATACAATCAAAATACAAAGTTAGTCTGAAAGCCTCATTCTTCTGCAACTACCTTTTTGAATCCTTGAATTCATTCTTCCCTTAAAATCTGCTGCTTAGATTTTTCTGTCATTCACTTTAAATGCTCATTTTCCTTTGGTGTTTCTATCCTAAAAATCCTCAGAAGCAGTCCCAAAGTTGCACCACAAAATTGCCACTTAAACAATTTTCCATAGACATTTAAATGAATATATTTTGTATGTTTGTTTTAAACATTCACTGGTTTTTCAACAGTAAGTTCAGTTTCTCAAGTCAAGAGACATTATATTCTGAAACCATCAACACTAACTGCTTTAAATATTACACAATATGAAATATTACATATTTAGATACACTATTAATAAGCTAAAAATAGCAAGTCATAGAATCATAAAATCTACAACTGGAAGTGGTCTTGAAATGCCATGTCATCCAGCTCTTTCTCAATAACAAGGCTGTCATAGTTGATGGATGATTCTCCAGTTCCTCTTACAAACCTCCAAAATTGCTTCAAGCAAAAAAGGTCTTATTCCACTATTACTTCCCTTAACCCTAAAACCCTAATTACAATCTTTCTTTAGCTTGAACTTATTAATTCTTATTTTCACCAATTTTGGTCTGAATGACAGACTTTTCTTGTCCTTGGAAATAGTATTATGTTCCTCCCATCCTTGTATTCAGGTTCATTCCTTCTTCTCCACAATGCAATGGCAGGGATGGGTTTCTTCCATCTCTGGCCATTCTCACATCAATTCTTGAGTCTCTCCTGACCTCCTCTCCTGAAGAACAACTTGCAAATCCCTCTGCTTTCATTACAGGTGAAGCTGATGTAAAAAGTGCATCTATGGGAATGGAAAAGCACAGTATTCTCAGATATTTTTCTGTTGTGACAGCAAATAAATGTCACATATCACCTCCCAGCACTTTTGAGGCCAATACCACTGGCAGTTGACTGAGACCTGCAGGTAGTAAGCAGCTGTCAGTTAGCAAGGTAGCAAAAAGGAATTGAAAGGAATGACTGTCAGGAACAGTTCAGGTACAACCAAATTTTTCTTGCAAAGAAGTTCTACAGTCTCCATCCTTGATAGTTTTCAAGACCCAACTGGATAAAGCCTTGAAAAACCTGGTCTGACCTCAGACCTAGCCCTGCTTCAGTAGAGTCCTACTGAGGTCCTTTCCAACCAATTACTAAGGTTGTCCTTTCTTTTCCCATTGTTGGATGGAAATTGATTTAATCTACCAAAGTTACTGGTAAAACCAGATCGTGTAGAAAGTATTGCTACTATTGCTGAAGGCAGCTAAGCATTTTGCTCAATGGTTTACCTTGTCACTGTATTCCACTTAGTGTTTGTACTGCTGCTGGAGAGGTACTGCTGCTTTTGTATATAGCTTTACACATACAGGGTGTATCTGCCACTCATACCCTGGAACCAAACCCATCAGCATATGATTTCCACTATGTTATGTGATAACTAATCTTCTTTGGGAGGTAAAACTGAACAGTATATTCTCTTTGGGAGGTGTTCAAAATGGAACAATATATTCTCTTTAAAAACACCTGTAATTTATTGCAAGTAAAGTGAAAATTCAGCACCAATAGCATTCCATGGGGATATCATCTTATAATTTTCATCTACATAACTCAGCCTTGATCAGTATTGTGTGATCTATACAAGGAATCTCTGAGGATTTTCACTTTCTCTATCAGCAATAACAAAAATGTATTACTCCAAACTGTATGCACAGGTATTACATGGAAAACTCAGATGCTCTTCCTGTAAAATCTCAAAATATCTCTCATGGATGTACTGAGGTGAGGAAAAAAAATAAAGAAACAAAACACATAAGAAATATTGATGTCACAGATTATTGTGTATCATACCTGAGTTCTCAACATGTTTACTGAAAAAACACAGGCTGTGTTTGCACTGTCAATCAAGACAGCAGTAAAGAGTAACTAAGCAGTAAATGACAGCCTGAGATGAAACTTGAGCCCTTACCCCCAGGGACAAGATAACTAGCTGGACTTGAGTCCAGATGAGGCTTGGCTGTGGCCATAGCATTTTCCTTTTCCTTTTTGTCTATAGAGTTTCAGTGAGGCTGCAGCAAGTAATGGCATTAGCACTTAGCTGTGACAGCCTGGATAGGGAGGAAGAGTGTTGAGCCCTGCTCTGGTCCCAGCTGGGAAGTGAGGTCCTGCCTTCCAGCTCAGCCTGCAGCACCTCGGTGTGCCTGCACATCTCTCCTTTGTTTTGGGGAGCTGATGACTGACAGCTTCCTTTCACAGCTGCTGCCTCCTGGCAAGAGAAGGGGAGGAATGCCTGCCTCTCAGAAAGGACATGCTGCTCAGTTTGGGTTAAGTTGGTCAGTCTGTGTCAATGTGTCTGTCCACAAAGGATGCAGTAGCCTACAATTAGGAGATGGGCAATTTGCATGGGAGGTGAGGTTAGTGGTTACGAGTTCTGATTTTGACTAACACTCAACATATTTACATTGTAGATACGCCCAGTGTTACAGGAGACATACACATACATAAATACATAAATATATAGGTATATATACTAACATTACTTCTATAGGTATATAAAAGGGGGAAGGAATGGTTTCAGAAGTCAATGTTATTTCCAGCTGGGGCTTTCCAAATAGGAGGTTTGAGTTCAAGAGTTATCTCAAAGTGGAGATAGAATAAAAAAAACAAATGTATCTGGGCCAGAATGAAATCACATATTTTAACTATTGTTCAACAATCAACAAAATTCCATTTCAAAACTCCTCTCCAAAACAGTTGTTACGGTGAACACAATTTCATTCTTACGAAACTGTTTGAAAATTTTGTAAGACGGTTTTAATGATTTTCATTTTTTCCCTACCTAAATCTGAGTTTCTTGCTGGATATTAAGATTTCAGTAGCTAGCCAATTCCAATGATTACGACTAAAAATATTACAAAATCTAGAACATGCTAAAAAAAAATTGAAAAAAAAATATATAGCATTTGGGAATATACTAAATTCGTAGTAAGATTTTACTTTGGAAAGACTAATTCTGAATGAAAATATAAAAATAAACTCTGGTCATAGAATGAGAGTTAGAAAAACCCCAACAAAGCCAACAAAAAGCAAATCAGGAAAAGAAAACTCATTACTAATGAGAAAGGAGCACTGCCCTTCTGGTGGATTTTAACTTGACAAATAGGCAACTAGAAACGCTCAATCAGGATGTTTCTAACAATGAACAAGCTACATTGTAAAGAAGCATACAGAATTAAATCTCATGCATGCCAAATTCAATAGGATGAAAAGGGTCTTAAAGAAAGTAGCATTCAGGACAGGAAAAAGAAAAAAAGAAAAAGAATATGAAATTCATAATTTTTGGTTTTCTGTTATTCCTCAAAGTTGCCTGAAGTTTCCTGTGGTCAATGAAGCATTAAAAAGTTCAGATATGAACAGCAAATAGTGAGGGATATTTTAAATATACATGACAATACATTAAAACATTACCATTTTGAGTAGGTATCCAGTAAGACTCATAGCTTGGATATGTTGCAGGGAAAATTTATTCATCTAGATTTAATTGTATCTGTTTGGAAAACTCAGCATGGTGTGATTGCCATTTCTTAATGGCATGAAAACTGCATCAACAGTTCAACTCAAGAGAAATAAATAAGTAAAAAAAGGGTGAATAATTTATTCAAGCATTTTCAGAAATCTAGCTTGCCCATTGCCTAATTCACCCTGCTTCAGGCCAATGGAAAAAATCTTAACCAACTTCTACTGAAATGAGCCTACCTGACATAAGCTACTTTTATCAATTTTATGGGCCTTGGGTCGCTAAATGAATCCTTAATGACCCACATGATCTTGCTGAAGGGTCAGTTGGACTAGAGTAACATAGGTTTTAACAGACGTGATCACAAATTGTAGCTTTCTAATTCAACCTTCCTACTCTCAACTGAATTCCACAGCAGTGTTCTTTCTAAGGAAAAGTTCCCAGATGCAAGGATTGAGAACTGCACAATGAAGTTTCCTTTCAGTTCTTCTGCTTGAAATATTAAAGTGAGTTTCTGCAAAATAGATGTTTCTCATGAAGCATTTTACTCTCTCTCAAGGGCATGGTTTTTCAGGTGTGCTAGAGGAAAATCTTGTTTCTAAGTCTTTTTTCACTTTTTCTCCCCAACTCATTCAGTTACATGTTGTTGTAACCATCTGTATTGTGTCACTAAGAACACAACTCTGACATTCATGGTTTATTAATGATTTAATAATTAATGATTTCATGGTCTTGCAATCTCACGATTCAAGCAGAAAGATTAGGATGTTCTGAGAAGAGCTGCCAGTTTGTGAAGGCAACTACAGGACTGGGTGAAACACGGAGACTGTGAGAAGGACAGCTCAGTCAGCACTGTCCATGGATGAGTCAGCTGGACTGGGTATAAACATGGCCCATACTAAGTCTTTGAAAGCCAAATATATAGGTTTCAAGAATTCATAATGTTATAATTTTGGATCAGTTAGAGAACATTATTCAGCCTATGTGGTACTATTATCAAATAACTATGATGGTACTATAGAAATTCAATGCTTTTAGAGAAGTGAATATGCTTAAACTATTGCAATTCTTGGGCTTATCAATAACATTAAGGACCATGCCTCTTGGACGCTTCATTATGTAAGTCAAGAGTATGATACTCTAATTGATCTTGTAAGATTAAAGTGTAAGAAACTGCAGAAAATATGAAGGATCAATTTTTTAGTGTAATCGTGAATATTTAAAAGCCAAGCCTGATTTTCACAAATCCTCAGCTTCTGTTTGAACTGTGTTTTCAGTATTTCAACTGTTCAAGTTAACAGTAAAATAATTTGCTTGCCATTTTTTCACAAGTAGTGTTACTGAAATCAACAAGACTAGTCTCTGAATATGATCTAGTGAATTAAATTCAGGTTGGTGGAATCTAGCTATTAAAAAGGAGACACCATCATAATCAGATACATATAACAGCTATTTGTAGAACTGATACAGTGAGTCTTCTCCATGGACACCCC
>VXBX01003309.1:0-34608 GCA_013400415.1 Scytalopus superciliaris | reverse complement strand
GGGGTGTCCATGGAGAAGACTTTGATGATAATTCTTTAAATATACACCAGAAAGTTAACAGGTCCTATTCACATGGTTTTCTTATTATACAGTACTCCTGTAACACCAGATACTGTCTGAGAAACTATCCAATATGCTCGTATGTGCTCATGTTCCAGTTGTCTGCTTTTGAGTAATCTGTGTTGTATGGCACACGAATTCTTCTGTATGTGTTTTCAACACAATAAATAACTTACAGAAATTCAAAAAACCCATCATGCTCACAACAGTTACTGTCAAAAAAACCCCCAAACAAACAGAATGAGAAGAAAAGGTGAAATGAAAAATGTGTGGAAGAGAAGACTGCCAAATAAGTGAGCCATACTTAAGTAAGAGTTTACAAAACATATCTTTCATTCTAAACAGTGCTTTTTTCTTCACTTCTTATAGATGAGTAGTCTGGAAACACACTTAGGTCAATATAGAATAAGATGTCCTTTTACTTTGTTGAAACTAGATCAAAGATTCTAAGCAAGTATAAATGTATTCTGTGGTAAGTACAGAGGTCAGTGAGGAAGGCATCAATTTTTTTCACAGGAGAAAAATGATGATTTAAGGATTCAGCTCTTTCAAAGGCTCTCAGGTAAAAAAAAAATTCTACAAGAAGTAGAATACAAAGAAAACACAGGCAACCTTTCTCTCATTATTCATCAGAACTAAGTAATCTGAGAGGTACATAGTCTTGACTGGCTCTAGTATATTTTCAATTTTATTTTGGTTTTGAAGGAGCTAGTCAATCAGAGCTTTTTAATTTTTGGTTTCAAAAGACTAGACTCTCACTGACCATATGACTCCATTATGAAATACAACCAAAATCACCTAGAGATGGTATTGATTCTCTTGGCTAATGCCAGGATATGATGTCTTATAGCTGAATTTCCTTGGTCTAGAAGCATATAAGTTTCTTAATCTAACTTCCATATACTATAAGAGTTGGACTTGATGATCCTTGTGGGTCCTTTCCAATGCAGAATATTCTGTGTTTCTGTGAGGGAAACTGTTTGGATTTTAGGGCAATGGAAGAAATATTAAAATATTGAACCCTAATGTACAAATGGTAGACTATTTGGGCAAGGCATTGGTGCTTGCCAGTCATTATTACTAGAGATCAGATGGTGGCTCAGATCACCACAACTTTTCTTACATTCTGCTGTTGGTCCAATAACATTCACAGAAAGGCTCTTGCATTTAAATCACCTTCCAGAAGTGTCTGATGTTCACAGNGTCCAGTGATCTCAACAGCTGCTTGTGGAAAGGAAGAGATAGAGTTCAGGTTTTTGGCCACCACTCTCTGAAGATTTGTGTCAATTCAAATTCAAAACTGACTTTTCCAGATACATTTTTTTTTATTGCAGGTTTCGTATCACAATCTCTGTGTTTATGAAGTAACTTTCCTTGAAAAATACTATATTTGAAATTTGGAAAGTGTTATTTCAAATAATGTTGTTTTCAAGATAGCATTTCTTTTCTCTCACATCTTCTGGATATAGGAATCGTCCTCCCTCCATAGCTGTGGAGATTTACAAACAGTCATGCTGTTATTTACTTGAGTGTCTTATTTTCCACTAAGGTCTTTTTAAGGCTGCTAAGTGAAATAGTACAGGTTCTTTATTCTCTATATACATAGTAACTGTTGGAGTTCTCCAGGGTTCTGTTCCCAGACTGTTACCAGGACACTCATCCATTTTCAGAGATCCAGTCCCCTTGCTGTGTGTAGTACTATAACTGTAGTGTTAAAACATAATACTAGTTAAGTTATTAAATTATGAAGATCATAATTGCAGTATATCAGTAAGATTGAACTGTGCATGTTCTTCACAAAAAAATGAATATTTTGACCTCATAATTAGCATATTCAAATAGAATCTTTGCAATGACTTATCTTTAAAAATCAAATTCTGTGTGTGTTACATAAAAAAAACACAAGAGAAGTGTCTCTGAGAGATAATCTCTCCTTTGTTATTTTCCAGTTTCAAATTTGAAGGCAAAGAACTTTACTCTTTCTGTGGTTATATTTCTATGAATTCAAATGAGAACTGCTAATTACCAGAAAAGAATAACCAGTTCCTCTTTTTATAAGAAGGGTTTGGGTTTTTTACTTCCATTTGCAGCTCTGGAAAAGGGCTATCAGAGCCTGAAAGAACATTTACAAAAGCCATTCTTAAAAATCTGGGCATTTTGTCTTACAATTAAAAAAACACAGAGACTTGACTTTCCTCCAGTTACTACACAGCATACCACAAATGGTGATAATATAGTTATGTAAGCTAGTAATCAGGCAGCCAAAACATTGTATATTAGTTGCACAGGTGGTGTCCATAGTTTTAGTGCATGTAGAGAATGGGCCAGCTACTCACATGTTTTCTATTGACTTTCATTTATCCAATATATTTATACCAGCAAATTGGTCTGTGTTAGGTAGAAAAGTTTGTTTAAATGATCCCTGGTACCACCAGCTCCAAATACTTCTAGGAAAACTTTTAAATCTTAATTTAATTTTTATAAGGGAATATATATGTATGTCTCTGTGTGTATCAACTGGTCTTTACAGAATGATATAATTTTAATTTTTATAAATGAATATGTGTCACAGAATCACAGAATGTGCTGAGTTAGAAGGGACCCACAAAGATCATCAAGTCCAGCTTCTGGCACTGCTCAGGACCATCCCCAAAAGCCCCACCATATGCCCGAAGGCATCCTCCAAATGTTTCTTCAACTCTGTCAGACTTGGTGGAGCCTGTTCCAGTGCCCAACCACCCTTTGGGTGAAGAAACTTTTCCTAATACCCAAACTAAATCTCCCCTGACTCAACTTCAGGCCATTCCCTCGGGTGCTGTCACTGGTCACCACAGAGAAGAGGATCAGTGCCTGCCCCTCCTCTTTCCCTCATGAGGTAGTTGTAGACTGCAATGAGGTCTCCCCACAGTCCGCTGTTTTCCAGGTTGAACACACCAAGTGTCCACAACCACTCCTATGATGGCTTTCCTTCAACATCCTTCAGCATCGTTGTGTCTCTCTTTTGCATGCTCACTAACAGTTTTATATCTTTCTTATATTGTGGTGCCCCAAAACACATAAGACCCAAGGTGAGGCTGCCCCAGTGCAGAGCAGAGTGGGACAATCCTCTCTCTCAACTGGCTGGTGATGTTTTTCCTGATGCCCCCCAAGACACGGTTGGCCCTTCTGGCTGCCAGGGCACTGCTGACTCACATTCAACTGGCCATCAACCAGAACCTCCACGTATGTTCATGTCTCTGTGTGTTAACAAGTCTTTACAGAGTGATATGATTTTATTTTAATGATTTCTTTATGTAAAAATTAACCGTGTCATTTTAAGAGTTCTTAAACTATGAATTATTATTTTACTGTAACTTTGGCATTGTTTCATCCATTGGAGACCACGTTGACTTTTTGGCTTAGTGCCTGACCATTATCTTCTTGGTTTGGGGTTTTTTTGGCAATTAAAATATTTTTAAAGCTGAATGAGTGTAAAAGAAATAACATTTCATAAGGAAAGGGAAGATGTGTCCACCACCATTATTGTCATCTAGCTCCTTATGTGCTAACTCTGCATCCCTAATAAGAAATCTGTCCAGAACATGAATTCTAGTCTTTTCCTCAAGGTAAAGATTTGGGCCTAATTTGTTATAACTAACAACAAATAACTTTCTAAAACTTTTACTTTGTATAAAAATTTTAGGGTTTTATTGTATTAGAAGGAAAGAGAACATTTAAAAAAATCTCAGTGCTGAAAATTCCTCTCCTTAATTGACAGAATCCAATATTCAATATCTTTTCCACTGAACACCTATCAGCTGAAATGAGGAAGATAGCTAGGCAAGGTTTAGGTGGCTACATACAACATGCAAACTTGCTCCACAGAATATAAGTTTTCAAAATAGATGCTTTTCTAAAATGAGTCAATAAGGAGTTAGAGTTCAATCTTCCGTTCAGGTGTGTGCCTTCAAGAGCAAGATACTTAAGGAGCGCACAGTTGCACACTCACTAACTCCATCCCTGGTAGCATGTGGGATAGAGTCCAAAGGGCAAAAATGAGAGTACTGGTGGGTTGAGACAAAGACATTTCAGTAAGGAGAAAAAAAAGGGGGGAAATGCACAAATGACTAAAAAACCAGTCCTTCATCACCAGCAGATCAATGCCCTGTGAGTTCCCACAAAAAAGTGACTGGAAAAATTTCTACCCCTCTCCATTCTGTATTGCTGAACATGACATTCTGTGGCAGGGGGTATTTCTCTGATTAATACAGTTCAGCTGTCTTGGCCGTGTTCTCTGCCAGCCAGTCTTCTCACTAACAGGTCAGAGAGAGAAATACAGAAGGTCATGATGTGGCCCAAGCACTGTTCAGCAACAATTAAAGCATCAGTGTATATCAACACAGTCTCTGTCACAAAAGCCACATCACCGTATGGGCTGCTGTGAAAAAAAAATAACCTCATTCTATTGCAGTTTCTACCTTTTTCATATAATTTGTATTGTGCTTAGGTATTACATTATTCAATCTCTTTTCATAAGACACTGCTGCACTCTTCCCTACTCTTTGACATATTAACAGGTATAATTCCCTTCATTCCCTTCATAGATCATTCCCACTCCAATATCCATTCAAATGTCCATTCAGTTCATTTGGTCAATGAGTTGGGTTCCACTGGCTGTGATGGTCATTCAGGACAGGAGAGATGGGCTGTGTTGGGCTGTTGGATCATTGCTACATTTGCCTGGTTCCTTAGAAGGTTCTTCCACTGGTTTGGGTGGCTCTTATTTTGGTACTTTTGATATAGAACTATGTAATCACACAGCAATGGCAACATACAACTGAGACTATGAATTATTTTCATCCAAGATTAAATCCAAGATTCTTGAGCTGCACATCGCATTTCCCCATCCTTTTGTGTTATCCACCAGGATCCTTGAGCAAAAGGAATCCCAGGATCCTTGAGCAAAAGGAAACCATGAATGGTTTACCTTTTCCCAAGGAAGAAGTAATCCATACTTCCTAAGTGTCAATAATGTGCGCTATAAGGACTGTATGTCCTTCTACAATATGTAGAGTTTTATTTTGGGCAGGACCAGGTCATTTAGCAGACCTTTTAGTGTTAATCAGCCAAGTCACCTCTGTTGCATTTATATCCCGTATGCTTGAAGGTCCTAGCACCTATCACTCTAAGTATAGTTTTTAATGGTTCAGTTAAATGCTTGTGTGTGATAGATCCAGGTATCTGAGTGCCATAGTCTGATTTATACTTCAGCACTTTGTTGCCCTGAGGCTTGTTTTTCAAGGCCCAGGAAGGTGTTTCAGGCAGTGGTGTGGGTCACAAGTTACATTTTCAGCCAGCTGCTAATAGTTTCCACTGTTGTAAGCTCCTGATACTGTAATAAAATCAACCTACTAGACCTCCATATATTAGTATTTCTGCCATCATCCTCTGTGCCAGAAAGCCAAGCTTTACCTGCTTGGCTTTTTTGATCATGGCAAGTTTTACATTCACAGGATAACCTGTGTAATGGTCTCAGTTGGTCATGTCCACCCTGTGAACACTATGCTGTATCCCTTCCCAGATTTCCTGATGTGTCACAGGCCCACTGAGCAAAAGCAGTTTGGCAAACAGATCAAAGGAGGTGATTCTGCCCTTCTATTCTGTGCTGGTGAGACGCCTTCCGGAATGCTGTATCCTGCTCTGGGGTCATCAGCATAGGAAGGACATCAAGCTGTTGGAGCAAACTGAGAGGAGTGTCATGAAGATAGAGATGGAGCACCTCTGCTATGAGGAAAGGCTAAGAAAATTGGTATTTCTCAGTGGCTTTGTGGTGACCTAATTGCAGTCTTCCAGTACCTGAAGGGACCCTATGAGAAAACTGGAGACTATGTTAATAGACAGGTACTGACTGAACAAGGGAGAATGGATTCAGACTGAAAGGGAGTAGGTTTAGATTAGATATTAGAAAAAAATTCTTTACTGTAAGAGGGGTGAGACACAAGAACAGGTTGCTTAGAGAAGCCGTGGCTGCTCCACCCCTGAAATTGTTCAAGATTGGCTTGGATGGGCTTTGAGCAACCTGGTCAAGTGAAAAGTGTCCCTGCCTGGGGCAGGGAGTGGTTGGAAGTAGAAAATCTTTCATGTCCTTTCCAACCTAAGCTGTTCTATAAACTGTGAAAGGTTTTTGTTGGAATTTTTTAGGCTTTTGGTTTTAATTTCAAGCATCTACTGGTTAGTTTTCACGTGTCTTCAAATTAAGGCAGTGGAATATTTCATATAATTTTCAGTTTGGTTCAGCTTCTCATCTGCTGATGGAGTTGCCAGATATAGATGTAGTTTTTTAGAAGAGCAAACTGTATTCAAACTAGAGATTAAACATTAGATTTTTTTGGGGGATATTACTTGGAAAAGAATGTGAAAGGAAAAAAATTGAACTATGTTATGTTTGTTCTGTAATTTGTGACTGAGAACATTTCACTTATAGTTGATTGCAAATGCAGTGGGCCTAAGCCATTGATATGAGATCTTGAGTTAGACAAGTGTAAAAACAGAGTCCTTATAAAAGAGGGAGAAAAATGAGTACCTACTGGTAAAATTAAAAAAGATCTTTCTTTCTGAAGACATGTTTTCATGGTCCCCCCTCTCCCCGCCCCTTCCCTCTCCCAACTATAATTAAAAGGGGCTACTCTGAATTCAGAGAGTCATAATATCTTTTATAAGTGCTCAGGAATAATTTTTTTCTCTTTAGTGGGGAAAAAAAAAAGGTATTTTTTCCCCTTAACTACTCATTCCACACTGCCTCAGGGAACATACTTTCCAAAAACTGAGCAGTTTCTATAGTTTAAAAGAACCATTGAAATAACTGTATCGATTTCCTTTGATAACTTCACAGATACTAACTTTATCAGCATTTCTACATTACAGGAGGAAAATTCTCAGCAAAATATCCAAAGAGACATTTAAAAATTTCTTTTTATGACCCAATTGTTGCTTGCTCACTAGTGGTGACATTTAGTGATGATTCTATCATGGATCATCTGATGATTTTATTTTCTTAAAAAATAGGCAGGGTAGCTACTCTGCTCTTCTTCAGTGTTTATATAACATCTAATCCATTTTGGCTGCTAGAGAAATAGATTCAGATAGAAATCATTAATAATAATAATGTGTGAATATGGGCAGATCAGAGTTATAGCCAGAAACACAAGAAGATGCAGTGGCAGATAATTCCTTTCTCTCCAATTCTTGCAATTTCCCACTATTAAAAGTCAAAGAAGCACAAGAAACAAAGTATGATCTAACATAAAGAGAGCTATGGAAACTTCTTACTGTGACTTGCATCTGGGCTGCAAATCTGATCCACTTATCATCAGATGACAGTGAGGACAATCCTCAAAATGTCTCTGAAGATGAATTTTACTTCCATAAAGAAATTAAACCTGAATAATTGCTAAACTTAAATCATTATGTCTCTGTGGGCGAACATGGCACCTGTCTCATACACTGTAAATACATGTCTCCACTTGCTTTTGTAACTTCAAATTGTTATTATTAATTATTATTAATAATAGAAACAGTTAAGTGCAGTTTCTTTTGAAAATCCAAGATTCACAGCTTCCTAAAATTGATAGCCACACAGCATAGTCATCCTAAACACACATGGTATTTTTACCTGCCTTAGCTTGAAGTGCTAGCTCCAAATTTTTTTTTTTTTTTTGAGTTTATTAGGTTGACTTATTTTATAAGAGGCAAGATTTCCTTCTAGAGCCTTCTTGTTTGAGCATTATGTTTCAACAGCTATTAGCTAATGGATTGAGATGTCTATATAATTAAATGTGAAAAGCCAGATGTGGATGAATGTCCTAAATGCAAGGAACATTTGATTTGAATTGATTTATCTCCTAGTGATACCAAAATACTATTTTGCATAATTTTTGCAAAAGAAGAAACATGTGCACTGTCTATTCTATCATGTACTCTTTATTAAGAAATAAATGCTAGTATAGTGGAGATAAAACTCTAAGGGAGGTTTTAAGTGCATGCAGGCAGAAGGGCAAAAAAAAAGAAAATTATCAGCTTCTAATAACTGACACCTTTTCAACAGAAAAGGCTCTTTGAATTTGTGTCAGGAAACAATGCTGTGAATAACTCATCATTGTTGGTAGTAATTTATTCTTTTTTTAAAAGTCCCTGGGGCCTTGGAGAATTGAACCCACTGAAAAAATTTATTGCATTCCTATAGGCCCATGTATCCTGTTGTCAGACTTCTGCTATTTGCTTCTTTCTTGCAGCTGACTTTGTGATAGAAAACAACACAGAAAATTTGTTTGCTGGTTGAGAAGATTGAAGTTAACATGAAACTTCTTGACACAGTCAAAATTAATAGAACCCTTGCCATAAAATGTAATTTCTTTATCTTTCCTGGTTATAATAAATTCTGCTGGCATAGTAAGTCTGCTTGGCAGTCTTGTGACATGAGATTGAGCAATTCAGTAAGTCTGAGGACCTGTTGAGATATTACCACTAGGATTTTACTGTTTCTGTTTAGAGAATGTCTGGAATCTATCTACAAAAATAGGAACATATCTCTCTGAGGTCCATATTACTTTACTTTCCCTTACAATGAATGACATGATCAATACATTAAGTGTAGAGAATTAGAAGTTATTGTCAAAAAACCCAAGTTACTGACACCACTGTATGTAATATTCCACTGATTAGAAGTTCAGCTGTATACACAGGATTTAGTAGGATAAAATTTTGCAGCTAAACCACCTTCTTCACGGAGCTGGGACTATATTCACCTCTTTCATGAAGCATCTTAACTATTAAATATCTTTGCATCACACGGAAACATGCCATAGTTCTGGAATAGTACTCTGCAGTTCTCCAAATCACGTGTTACTCTCTCTTGCTCCCCTGATCTTCCACTCTTCCCCCCTACCCCCCTCCCCACTGTGTTGGGATGGAGAGGAGACTTGGAGGCACAAAAGGCAAAGATCATGGGTTGAGATAAGAACAATTTACTGGAAACAGCAATGAAATAGGAAAATGAGTAGTAACAACAACAATACTAATGTCAGAAGGTAAAAGAAAGAAATTATTCACACAGAAACCCCTGACAATAGCCAATATCAGATGGCTCCCTGCCCCACATTTTCTTGACTGGACCAGAACCCCTTCTCTACAGAAAAGAGTCCCTTCCCTGCTCTCTCAGCAATAATATGAGGGGTTCAGGCCATGTGCCCTCCTGGCTACTGCAAAAACTAACCCTGTCCTGGCTGGAACTAGGATGAAATGCATCAGGGAGCTGCCTATAGCACATGAAAGAACAGGTAGAGTTGGCATATGAACAATCACCCAATGCAAATCATGATTATTTCCATTACTAAGTGAAAAATAATTAGTAAGAAGTTTAAATTGTTTGTCACATTGACCAAATATATTTCCATCTGAAGCTACATAGAAACTACAGTTTAGGAATACTATGGTAAAAGCACAAAAAATGGTTTAAACCAGCATATTTAATAGGCTTCAGAAGAGCCTATTTATACCACCCATTAACATGGTCCATTGTTTATGAGTTTTTCACCCTAACTCAGCTTCAAACAGCATAATTGTAAGGTCAAAGTGAAATACAGTTCCCTAGGTCTGACTGATGCTAACTTATCCTCTCTGACACTATTGGTACGTATCATAATTCAAAACTAAAAACTGTAAACATCAATTGCAAAAAAGGTATTAAATTTCATATAATCTACATGTAATCTAGGATGCCATTTGCCTGCTTGGCTACAGGAGCACAGTGCTATTTCAGGGACAGCTTGTTGTTCACCAAGAACCCAGGTCCTTCTCCACAGAGCTTCATTCCAGCAGCTCAGACCCCAGGTGATACTGGTGCCTGTGACTATCCTGCCTGAGGTGTAGGATCCTGCATTTGCCTTTATAGAACTTTAGACAGTTCTTCTCCACCCATCTCTTCAATCTGTTAAGGTCCTTCTAAAGCACTGCACAGCCCTCAGGGGTATTGACCACTCCTCCCAGCTTTGTGTCATCAGCAAACTTGATGAGAAAGCATTTGCCCCTTCACTGAAGTCAATAATCAATAAGTTAAACAATATTTGGCCCAGTATTGAACCTTGGGGGACACCACTAGTGACAGGCCTCAAACTAGACCTTATGCCACTGATTCCAGCTTTCTGGAATCTGACTTTCAGCCAGTTCTCCATTCACCTTACTGTCCATACTTCCTGAGTTTCCCTACTAGGATATTGTCAGTGTCAAGCCTTGCTGAAATTGTGGTAGACAATATCCACTCCTCTTTCCTCATCAACCCAGGTAGTTCTTTCATTGAAGGTGGCTATACAGTTTGTCAAGCATAATTTACCTATAGTGAATACATGATGACTGCTCCTGACCATGTCCTTGTCATCCATGTAGATTGAGGTTGCCTTCATCACCTTTCCAGGAATTAAGGTGAGACTGAGTAGTTAATAGGTCCCTGGATACTTCTTCTTGTCTTTTTTTAAGACCTGGGTGACTTTTGCTTTCTTCCAATCTTGAGGCACCTCACCTGATTGCCACAATCTTTCAAAGATGATGGTGTGTGGTCTCACTATGTTGTCCGCCAGCTCTCTCAGCACTCGTGGATGCATCCTGTATGGACTTGTGGATGTCATGTTTTCCTGGGTGATGGCTAATCCAACCCTCCTTGACCAAGAGTCTCCTGGGTCAGAGATTCCTACGAGACAATCTTGTCAGTGAAGACAGATGCAAAGAAGTCAATCAGTAACTGCCTTCTTCACATCCTCTCTTTCCAGGGTCCTCCATCTGTTTTGTAACGGGCCCACATTATCCCTTTTTTTTCCTTTTATTGTTAATGTACTTGGAAAAGCCTTTCTTGCTGCCCTTGACCTGCTCAGCCAGATTTAATTCCAGGTGGGCCTTAGCCTCTATTGACTTATTTCTACTTACTCTGACAACCTCTCTCATATTCATTCCAAGTGTCCTGACCCTGTTTCCAACTCCTGTGCATTTCTTGTTTAACTTGAGTAATGACAGGAGTTCTGTTCATCCCCACAGATTTCTTGCCCACTTAGCTTGATTTCTTCCTCATCGTGATGCCTTGGTTTTGAGCCTGGAGGAAGTGATCCTTGAATATCAACCAGCTCTCTTGGATCTCTCTTTCCTGCAGGACCTCTTCCCATGGAATTCTTCCAAGAAGATCCCTGAAGAGGCTTAAGTTCACTCTCCTAAAGTCCATGGTTAAAATCTTACTTGCTGTTCTGCTTCCTCCTTGCCCAATGCAGAAATTAAGTCTCATGGTCTCTATAGCCATGGCTGCCCCCAAACTTCACATCTCCAACAAGGCCTTCCCTGTTTCTTAGGATGGTACATCATTCCTTGTGGGGTATCCCACTGACTGTGACATGCAGCTATTATCAACACTTTCCAGAAACCTGGATTGTTTGTGCTTTGCTGTGTAGCTTCTCCAGCGGATGTCAGGGTAGTTAAAGCCCCTTACAAGAATCAGTGCCTGTGACCTTGAGGCTGCTTGGAGCTGCCTGTAGAAGACCTTATCCACTACCTCTTCCTCATAAAGCCTGTAGCAAAACCCCACAACAGTGCCACCATTACTAATTTGCCTTTTTATCCTAACCCATAAGCTCTCTACTAACTTGTCATCCACCCCAATACAGAGCTCAATACATTCCAAGTGTTGCCTGGCATGGAGGGCAGCTCCACAGCAGGGCATAGCACACTCTTTGTGGTGTAACTTTCCTTTCTGGAATTCTTGGAACAGAATTCGAAATAAAGCTAACACCATGTACCATCTTAAAGAAAAATTTAACATATTCTGATTTTTCAGCAGCATCTAATGAATTAGGAACTTATAACTAATTGATTCTACAAGGAGAATATGAAGATTAAATAAGTCACATCAATAACGCATATTGATCCGTCTTAAGCACAGTCACACAGATAGAATTTTAATACGAATAGTGCTCAATAGTTTTCTATTATGTTAAGGTTATATCATTATTCTCAAGAAAAAGCAATGATAACTGCATCAATAATGAGTGGTACTGCCAGTTCATAAAGATGTTAAAAATTTTAATATTCATGCAACAATTTTTATTAAGTAATGAGACATTTTTTCTTCAAGATAACCAAAACTGAACTTTACAATCAAGAAAACATGGGTTGGAGTATTAACTCTTTTGGCTTAGTTACACACTTCTTTGAACCTGGTATGAGTAACTCTTTGTTTGTTATGCACACATACATGTTTTTCATATAGCTATAACTGTTTCATAACTATAAATTCTTTTGCTTGTAAGTGTTGTGGTTCCTCATATGTTTTTGTTAATTTTTTTAAGAAAGAGGAAGTGGAGTGATCCTATGGAGATAAAAATGGGCAATCTTATTATCTTCACCCCGGCAGCATGAACATTTTGTTCATATATGAACTCTGATAGTTATACTATTTAAACACAGACACTTACTGAACTTTAAAATATAGCCATACTAGTCGGAAGTACAGTAAATTCAGAAGTCTCCCTGAAACTAATTGTCAAAAGAAACCATCCCAGTCAGATAAAAATGTGCTCGGTGAGCATAGATATCTCAACTTCCCAGTTTTATCATCCTCTCCTTCTTCTCAATCCAAGAAAGGCAAAATGAAGATATCCTGTTTTGGTTTAAACTCTTGTTCACAGAATCAGCTAGGTTGGAAAAGACCTCTGAGATCATTGACTGCAACCTTTGACCTAACAACACCTTGTTAACTAGACCNCTCATCCCATCTCTCCAGCCTGTCCAGAGCCCTCCTGCCTTACAGCAAATTGACATTACCCCACTAACTAGGTGTCATCTGCAAATTTGCTATTGATAGGCTTGATCCCCTCACGCAGATCATCAATAAAGGTATCAAACAGGATTAGGCACAACACTGATCCATGGAGGACACCACTCGTGACCATCCACCAACTGGATGTGACACTGTTCACCACCATTCTTGGGCCTGGCCATCCAGCCAGGTCTTAACCCAGCAGAGTGCCCCTGTCCAAGCCATGGGCTGCCAGCTTTTCCAGAAGTGTGCTATGGGAGACGATGTCAAAGGCTTTGCTGAAGTCCAGGTAGACTACATCCACAGCCTTCCTCTCATCCAACAGGCAGGTCATCTGGTCATAAAAGCAGATCAGTTGGTCAGGCTGGGTCTGATCCCCCAGCCATTCTTGTATGTGCCATATGATTGCACTCAAAATCATCTGTTCCATAATCTTGCCAGACACTGAGGCGAGTTTCCACCAGTTTCCCAGATTCTCCTCCTGGTCTTTCTTAAGGATGGGCGTCACACTGGCCAACTTCCAGTCATTTGGGACCTCCCTGGTTAGTCAGGACTGTTCATAAATGGTGGAGAGCAGCTTGACAAGCTCTTCTGCCAGTTCCCTCATCACCCTAGGATGGATATGTTCCTTACTATAAATGTTTTATGTGTGCTTAATAATTTATCACTACATGGAAACTACTGTAGTAGCAGTGCAATGTAGTTTAATAACCTCTTCCACAATAAAGAACACTACTGTAGTGAATTTTCATATATTTTGTTCCCTTTTACCCTTAAATCTCTTTTTCTATCACAGTATTTCAGTCCTTTGCAATCTCACATCTTTTCTGATAGTGTCAGTGACCAAGGCAGGTTCCATGCTGGACAAGGCCAGCAGTGTATTTGTCTTTTCTGGTTGGCCAGAAAGTAAAGTGAAAGATTAGAGTCCAATAGCTGATTTTCCCCAACTTCTCCTCAGCTAGGGCTGTTACTGTCTAAATGATCAGGTCAGTGGTTTTCACTGTGTTGAGAAAAAATTAATTGTCTTTGAGACCTGTCAAGTTTGACGGAAGTTTCCCACCAGATAAAAAAATTCATGGGTGTGGAAGAACTGGCAGAAGTGCAGAAACCTGATAAGCACTGAACACCTCATGTCTTACCCAGTTTAAGAAAAGGCATGTGAAACATATGACCTGTTTCTCTTCCAACTCTCATAGCATAAATTAGGAAACAATAATTGCGTTCAGTCTGATACAATCCCAAATGTCAATGAGATGACAATTGACTTTTCAACCTAAGTAGTTGACTCTGTGTCTGAAACTCCCTGTTGACCTATACATGCTTTGGTTCTTAACAAATTGTCATCAGGTCTTTACTTTGGTGTATAGCAAAGGAGGTAAAACTTCACTTGTCTCCCATGCCTGGCTCCCTCAGATCTGTTTGGTCACATAGCTGACATCACTTAGTCAATGGTTTTAGAAAAAATATTGTAACATTGTTCCCCCATAGAACTTGAAGCCTATTTTCTCTTTCAGCTGATGAATGAACTGACACATCATAAATGTTTGTAAAAAGAAAGAGCAGGACTCAAGCGCATAACCATCTTCTTACATGGCTCTGTTATTTACCCATAGCCTTTAAAACATAATTTTCATGAAACATGCTGTTGCATGTCTTTTTCTTTAACTATTTGACCAGCATTAAATCACAATGCTGAAAAGGCAAATCTGATCCACACTATTTCCTATTGAAAAAAGTACACGTAGATACACACATTTACTGCACTAGTTAAATGTTATCAAATCAAATACCAGTATTCAATATTGTTTTAATCCAGAGATGAGCCGTTTCTCTATTTTTTGTGTGTCTGTTGAGGCCACAAAGTTTTCAAACTGTTGGTAACCTGGGTTTTTTGGCCAGTTTAGCTTAGGAGAGGCATTTCTTTTTTCTGGATAAACAATCTGAGATCAGAAAGCAATCATATGTTTAGCTGTTAAAACTCAGCAAGTACTCTGAATTTATTCTGCCATTCTTACAATAAATCTCAGCAGTTCCTAATAGTTTCGGGGATATATTGTGCTGATAGTTTCACCAAGCACTTGATTTATGGCTCAATATTGACTTAATACCTTGCATGAGAAAAAGAGTTTAAGTGAGGGTAAAAAAGTCCCAAAACCTTTTGAAAATATTCACCAGACTATTTGCCTGGTTTGTTGTCTTTATAGCTCAAGTCTATTAAAATGAAGAAGCCCAGTTTATACATGAAAAGCACAATTAGAAAACAAATCTGGGAAAATATTTCAAAATAGGGTTGAAATCATCAGCTGAAAATCCCTAAACTCTCAGACATGGAGATGGAGCTGTTGACGTGGATTGCTTAATGTCTCCTAGGTATAGGAACATTTTAGGATGAAATCAATTATCCAGCAGCTAGGTAGCAAACTTGCTTGGAAGCATCTGTGAAGTTTAATACTTGTATTCTGAAGCAATCTTTTCTCCAAAGGGATCCTTTCTCTAGAGAAGTAAGTGTTTTAGTTTCTGTTTTCACCTCGCCAGTCCTTCAGATCATCTGATCACATTTATGGCAACACATATTTTCCCTGTTTATTTACTTACTATTTATTTAATATGAAACTACTCTACTTAGTTTTCTCTTAGAGGCAGAATTTTTAAAGTTTTGAGGACACTTAGGGGCAATATAAACCTACAGGTAGCAATTTTCCTACTCTTTCTCTGCAACTCATTTGTATGTACAAAAGTTTTCCGTCAGGGAAATTACCTGGAGTGTCCAGGTTAGTCTACTACTTTAAAATAACCCTGAAGGATGTCATTTTGTGTAGGAGAATTTAGTTTAGTTTAAAGATATTAATGTCTCTGGAAAAATAGACTTTGTATTCAATTCCTTTTTAAGGACTCATCTTTCGTTAGTAGTGCCCAGTGTGTTTGCTACCATGTTTTCCAAAAGCCTTTTATTGATGACACATTGAATATGTACTGTACTTGCAGGGATAAGATATCATCATTGTCTTCTGTATACTTGGTGAAAATGTCCTCAGTAGATGCGCTAGATTACAGACTCTCCTGGAATCTGTGGATGTGACTGGGCCAATCATCATACAAAAGTAATCACAATTATATTTACTGACCTTTAAATGCTCAGAAAGTAACAAAACTGTTTAATTCTGGTTCTGAGTTTTAAATTATTTAACATTTCATGGTGCTCAGATGTATTCAACATCTAAAACAATAAATTCAGCTTGCTTTCTGTATTCATGCATGTTGCATGTGTTTTTCTGCTTTATAACTAATACAGAGAACTTTAGCCAAAGCTTTGTACCTTGGCAGGTGACATACAGAACGCTAAGACTGTTACTTGTCTAAGAGATTGGTATTAACTGATAAATTCTCAAAGATGAAATAATAGGCTGATATACAAACTAATCAAATCTACAGGATGTTTTCTTTGCCTGGAAGTCAGGCAGACCGATGTTCATTTCTATACAACATTTCTTATGCAGCCAAGAACTGGGTAGAGAATCAGTTGCAACAAATCCAAATCAAATATAGGAGACAAATTTAATATGTTGTTATGGTTTAAGCCCAGCTGAAAATTAATGTCCATGCAGCAGCTCAAATTACCCTACCCCTCCGATGAGAGAGACAAAAGGCAGAGATCCAGAACTAACAACAGTTTGCTAGAAACAGCAATGAGGTAAGGAAATAAAGAGTAACAGCAACAATATTAGGAACAAAAGTATACAAAAAGAGGAAGATACAGAAATTGCTCACTGATCAGCTGATCTGACCTGACCTGGTGCTGCATGGTTCCCTGAGACAAAGAATAAAATGGCCTGTGGACCCTCTGTGCCTAAATTTTTCCCTCAAGACCGAGACAATGAAAAACAATGGCAGACACACACTCTGGTTGGGACCACCTCACCATTCCATTCACCTCTTGCTTCCCTGGAAAAGGACAAAATGGCCGCAGATTGTCTGTTAGCCCTCTTTTGCCTCCTCCACTCATAGTCATGCCCCCTTCTTGAAAGTGAGAATCCCTTGCTTTCGCCCTGCAGTGATGACATGGGTGATATAGAACAACAGCCTAGAAATGCCCACAAGGCTCCAGACTCTGACCCCCTCACACCCTTGGCCAAAACTAGGACATACGTACATGAGGAAGAGCTCTGATCACCAAAAGAAATGAACAAATTAAAGGGTTCATAGGCTCTTATTTACATTCACTTCATCATGTCATCTCATTGTGAAAGAAATGGCAAATCCTGCAATACACAAAGCTGGAGCACGTATCCTCTTACCTATAGTCTCCTGTCTGTTTCTAAAAAATTTGGGTTTATTAAGAAAACAAATGCAGTTAAATTGCTGTCACCAATTCATGTAAGCATCACATGTTGTAGCTCTTGACTTCAACAAAGCTCTCTGCTGTAGTAGTGACATGAGACACCGGTGCTAGCAGAAAAAAAAAGCATAATTGAACTGTGACTGTCAGCCCAGTTGTGTGAGCTTGCTTAGCTGAATCAAATGGCAAACATGACCCAGTGGCCTAGGTGCAGGGGAAGCAGGGGAAGCTCTGATTTCCTCATGTTTCCCTTCAAACAATGTCCACATTCTGCTACCATTTTGAACACACATTATGCCCCATTCCAGTCGTGCTTCTGTCACTTATACTTTTACTGGTATTTGGTGGAGGTTGCATTATGAACCCTTGCACATAGCCTGTCACAGAAATAGTCAGTGAGGCACTCAGAGGCTCAGTGCACAAGAGGATGAGCCCAGCGTAGCGTGCTACTCTGCTTCAGCAAGCTACACATCTAGAGCCATGTATTAGCACTTGACAGGATAAAGATCTGCCTTTTCAGTCAAAAGAATGACACGGTTTACTAGAAATCAAATACATGTCCCTGTAAATCACATGATACTAATATAAAGGTCCTATCATTTTCTATTCTCTACTTCTTCTACAGCAGCAGCATGGATTATATTGTTACAACAGAAACAAATTACTGTCATCAAATCTAGAAATTGCGCATCGTCCTCTACACTGTCACTATTGACATTGTCAAGATGTCTGCATCAGGCAAAAAAGGGATCAGAAAACATTCATGAAAGATAAAACAAGATGATAGGTGACACCTGATTTTGACAGAAAAGTTACTTCTTGCAGTTTCCAAAGGAACACAGAAAAGTCCTAAAGGAGATTCATTTTTCTTTACATGATGGAAAAAAAACTCAACTAAAGAACTAAAAAATAAAAAGAAAGAAAAGTAGAATTATTATCTGACCACAAACTGCCATTGCTGAATTTGCAGTGAGATCAATATTTACTGTAGATAATCTTTGAAGTGCAGCCAGGGAGGGGCAAGAACTGAGACTGAATGTAAAGCAGTGATCTTTTTCCATCAGTGTATTTTGTTTTCATTGGTAAGCTATCCATTGCCACTAAGTGCATTCTGGAGAATTACAGGAGACTTTTTGATTTTTTTTCAGTGTACAGAGTAGGACACACTGATCAGACTGGGCAATTGCATCCTCCTACTTCTTTATTGTTGAGCAGTGGATCTACTAGGACAGTTTGAGTCACAAGAAAATGAAGTATCTTGCTTTATTACTATTTTTCACAAAGGAATTTTGTGAAATGATAGTAAAAATCTATGGTTGCCCCTATAAAAATTATTAATACTGAAATGTGAGTAGAATCTAAATTCATATTTCCTAAGTCGAAACACAAGGAAAGGACAGAGAATGCAGTTATTCACAAATCAAAAACAGAAACAAAAACCCCAAACAAAACAAACAAAAAAACAACATCCCCAAAACCCCCAAACAAACAAACAAACAAAACCCAGCATGAATTGAAAAGGAAATCTTACAAGGCCACAGATATTAGGGTTATTGTACTGCTCTTCTTAAGTCATGTTAATAAAGCCCAAGGTGGATATTTCTGTAAAAACTTTCCCTTGATGTGAGTCCACCAACAGCATTATCCCAGAGACCTCTGTCTCCTGTACAGGTTATCAGAAGCATCAGAGGTCACTTATATTGAAAAGCATGATTTGTAGGAGTTGTACAAAAGCAGGAATTCATTCTCCACCAGTGTTCTAATTAACACTATGATGATAAAGAAAATTGGAATGAAAAGAATTGCTGTCATTTTCTTAAATTTGTAAACGAGTGCAGTAAAGAAACCACATCGATACAGCTGGTAGTCATTAACACTGGCAGGAATTAGGCTTGTTTTGACAAAATTATAGTAATAAATAAATAATGTCTTTCTTTAAATAGTAATCTTCTGCTATTGAGGCTTGCTGGTTTTACATATACAGGAAGTTAAGCTTTGCTGGTTTGTTATTGAACCCAAAGATTTTCATTGTGTGTTACTAGGATTCAGTGAAATTTTTTTGTCAGCAAGCATTTCCTCCTCTAAAGTGTAATTTAATTAAATAAAAATAAATGAAACATTTTTGTGGGAACATACTGGTTGCTACAAAAAATGAAACTGGAAGAGTAAAAAATGGATAGTTTTTCTAATTTTCTTGATTAAAGTAAAACTGTTTGTGCTGGTTTAAATGTAAACCGGCAGGAGAAATGAACCCAACTCACAAAAGACTGCAAGTCAGAACTACAATTTATTAAAAAGATCACAATAAGTACAAGGGTACAGAGGAAAAAGCCCATTTGACCCACAGAAACAGGTGTGTAACCCAGCACCCCGGGGCACAAACAGAATGNCTCCAGAGGGGCTTTACCACACCCGAGTCATTGGTGTGAAGACAGGAAACCTTTCTTATCTCACAGAAGTTCCCCAGCACCCACCCTGTAGCCTGAGGGGTCAGGTGTGCCCCAGGAAGCTGCTGCAAATGATCCATTGTTAACAGTTCATGAGAAAATACATAGAGGGTGTAGAATACACAGTCTTAGCCACACCCACACAGTGCCAAACTAGTCCTGGTCACCATAACCAGGACACTGTTAACATTTCAAAAACAATTTTATAACAAAGCAATAAGCTGTCATTACTTACTATATTTTAGTACTTGAATGCAGTGTTTGATTATTGAGATTTACTGTAAGTTCAGGGCTTTTCTTCTGAAAAGATGACTGAATTCTGCCACCTCAAAGAAGTGGGCTGGTATGTTATTGAAGCTGTTTTTGCTATAGGGAAGGCAAAGGTACCACCACGGAAACAGAATGGATGAGGGTGGGTTTGACTTCTGGTACATGACGTCTCAAGCTGCTGTCTCAGTAATAGCAGCAGTCAAGCTGGCTTTTTGTCTTTGGGAAGGCCAAAGTGAGCAGCAGGCCACACCTGTTGTACTCCATTTCCACTATCTGCAGCTTCAAGAAATGGAATTTATGCCCTTGCAGTGATAAAATAACATTTTGTGATTTCACTCTCTCAGTGGCCCTAAGAAAGAGTGTCTCACTGAATGCTAACATCTCCATTTCAAAGAAATGCATAAATCCTTTTCAGACAAATTCTAAACATTCTTCTAAAGAGGACAGATATTTATATAGGGAAGGTGGAAAGGACTATCCAGATATTTCATTATATATAAATTTATATGTATTATACTGTTAGATCTTTTGGCTTTAGATTCTGTTGGTTTTAGGATCCACATTTAGAATTAGCATTGACATATCATTTTTATTAGTTAGTAGCCTCTGGACTAAGTAAGAACAAACACCGGCTATTGATGACTCATTCTCTGAGTTCTTTCTCTCCTCCATATTATTCACTTTTAGAATTATGAGAAATATAGTTATGGCAGCTTGCTTCTGTTAATAGGCAGCAGAGTTTAATTCAGTAAAGACCTGGAAAGTATTTTTTGCTTTAATAATTTATTATTGTCACTAGATACACTAGGCTGGAATTTACAGTTGGGACCACCTGAGAGCCACTACTCCAAGGCAGTCTAAGATCAACACACTTGACATGAAAAAGAGAAAGAGCTGTCAGCAGAGAGTTTTATTGGAGCCTGAAACAAGCACTTAGTGATGATGCAAGACCACCTCAATTTTATCATTCCTCCTTGGTTTTGGATAGGTAAGTTCCCAAAAAATACTGGGATGAAAATTAAACCTTTTGCTTCTGATTACCAAAACTGGGTTATTTGAAGATTTTTGTTTGGTTTTTTTGTGGGTTTTATATTTTTCTTTTATAAAGATAAGTACTTTTGTTCTTTTGCTTACAGGGGCACTGTAAATTAGGATTCCCTCTGTGAATTACTTTTCTTGTTTCTCTAAATCCAAACTGAAAAGCAATTAATGTCAAGTATATTTACATTTCAGCATGATTTCAAAAAACTACTGTTCGAGGGTACCTTTTCAACCCTGCAGCAGACGATGTTTTGAAATGTAGCAAAATTCTGAATAAAGAACCAAGGAAAAAACACCAAAAAAACCTGACTCCCCTTCCATTTAAAAAATACCTTAATACTGTAATATTTACCTTTCCTTTTGGAAGCAACTAAGAAAATTAGTCACTCTCAGCTTCCATTGGTGAGGACCTATTGCAGCACACAACTGGTGCTGCTGCTTTCTACAGGTTTCATAGTATAACTCAGAACCTTTACCACCGAAACTTTGTACATGGAGCCTAGTGTGGGAAGAATTGTCATAGCTGATGTGGCCTTTTAAATTGCCATATCAGAAGTATATCTTGAAAAGATGATGAGACCAACAGAGTTTGTTAAGTCTTCAGTGTCTATCAGTGACTTGGATGAAGGGATAGAACGTACCTTCAGCAAGTCTGATGATGATACAAAACTGGGGGAAACGACTGATATACCTGAAGGCTGTGCTGCCATTCAGCAGGTCCTTGGTAGGCTGGAAAACTGGCTGGAGAAAAACCTAATGAGGTTCAGCAAGGGTAAGTGTAGGATCCTACACCTGGGGAGGAATGTACCAAGTACCAGTACAGGCTGGGGGCTGACCTACTAGAAGGATCTGGCAGTCTTGGTGCGTGACAAGTTGACCACGAGCTGGCAGTGTGCCCTTTTGGCCAGGAGTTGAAGCATGAAGAGTGTGGCCAGCAGGTTGAGGGAGAGGATCCTCCCCATCTACTTGGCCTTAGCGAGGCCACATCAAGAGTGTGGTGTCCAATTCTGGGCGCCTCAGCACCAGAAAGACAAGAAACTATTGGAGAGGGACCCAAAAATAATTACATGTCTGGAGCATCTCTTTTATGAGGAGAAACTGCATGAGCTGGGCCTGTTTACTGTAGAGAAGAGAACACTGCCAAGGGATCTCATTAATACACATAAATATCTCATGGGTGAGTGCCAAGAGGATGCTGCCATTTTCAATGGTGCCCAACAACAGGATGAGGAGCAAAGGAGGTAAATTAAAACAAAAGAAATTTCACTTCAGCATGAGGAAAAACTTATTTACATTGAGAGTAGCAAAGCATGGGACAGGCAGCCCAGGGAAGTTGTGGAGTTTTCCTCTCTTGAGGTATTCAAAACACATCTGGATGAGGTCTTGTGTAACCTCCTCTAGGTGACTCTGCCTCAGTAGGGGGATTGGACTAGATGATCTCCAGAGATCCCTTACAACCCTAACAAATCTGTGATTATGTGAAATGTGCAACTGAAGGAGACATCAAACTCTTGAAATGAAGTCTAAGAAATGCTATTTCCAGTTCTACAGCAAATCATAAGAAATATGAAGAGGAAGGAGATAACTTCCAAGTAAAAGACTTCCAGGTGTACAACAGGGTTTTTTTGGTGTTGGTTTTTTTTTTTTCCCCTGGCAGAAATGGCTTGGAAATATACATTACAATTGCTTCTTACAGTTTAGCATGTATTTTCAGTATATTAAAAAATATAGAGAAACAGAACAGGCCTGATGTTTGGAGACAAATGTGGAAGACATCATTAGGAAAGATTATTAGAAGGTAAATATAGTGCTGTTTTCTCCCAAAATGTTTGTTACCAACTTACACCTGTATAGAATGAATTATAGATTATATATGTATAGGTATAAGCTTTATATAAACTTCTGAATATCAACCAACTACTTGTCATCACAAATAGTTTGTCCTTCCCAGGACCCCTTTGAGGACAATTACAAAGATCACAGACTATTCTGTTGGATCAAAGAGGATGTCCTTCTCCCAGATGATGAATAATTTTAGGAGACTGCTTCTACTTCAATGCAAATCAATGCTGTCTAAGTATCTTCATGCAGAAACAAAGCTTGTGCTCACACGGAACATCCTTGCCATCCTAGGAAGGAAGCTTATCTCCTGACTGTGACTCCTGTGCTTTAACTATGACCCTTCTTTTTACCTCAAATTGTTGTTCTGTCATTTGCACAGCAAGTTACACAAAAGCCTCTCTAGATTCATGACAGAAATTTACACTATTCTACTTTCCTTCTGCTTTTGTTTATTTATTTAGCTGGTGGAATGGAACAAGATGATGATAAATAATCATACAAATCTAGGTCAGTGAAGTGGTAAAACTCCAGAAGTTCAGGCTGTCCTGCAGAGGCTGTTGGAAGTTTGCAGCTAAACAAATTAATCATATCTGAGAGGACATTAATACACTGAACTTGGCAGACTGTGAAATTTTAAGGCATTTGATCCAATATATTTATCAAAATGTATTCCAAAAGAATATGTAGGGGAGGAATAGCAACTTCTGCAGCTGTATGAGCTTTCTGGAGTGCCTGATGCAAGGTCTTCCTATTTATTCATAACTTCTTTTTTTCCCCTCTACTTTGAGAGTGAATTTTGAGTTACTGCTTCATTTTTTAAGAACCATTTTTTCTTGTGGTATCTGATTCAAAGATTTTCATCACCAGACACCTTTTCATGTCGATGCACCTTCTCTAAGAAAAAACTCATTTTCATGAAGAAGTTGTGTTTTTTCCAAATGATACATATTTGGAGTCATGCTCTGTGCTCTACATGTTGCCGGGAATATGATTACAAGACTTGTCTTTTCCCTAAGCTAAATAAATCATAACAGTTCCTCCAACACTTCCCTAGTTAATTAGAAATTAAATCTATATTGCCTTGTTGAAAGTACAGTTGAGTAGGTGATATATTAGTTGCAACTCAATATTCCCTACTTCATGGTGCTTCTCAAAAAGGTAACCCAGCATTTCTGTGTAAAAACTGGAACTGGCTTACAGTTGTTTTATATTAACCAAATTTTAATACATTCTTTGAAGTCACTGAAGTTTTACTAAAAATGCTGAAAGCAAACTGAGCATTGAATTTAAATTAACTTATCTAGAGTCCCTTTATACAAGGAGTCACATGGAAAAGATGAGAGGTAGTGGGTACAAATTACTCCTGGGGGAATTCTGATTGGACACAAGGAAAATTTTCCACAATGAGAACAACCAGCCATTTTTAATGATCTCCCCATGGATTCCCCAACACTGCACACAATCTGCAGCAATCAGATCCAGACATTGTTCTTGAATCTCTCTTTTAAGAGCATACAGCAGTTCAAAGCAACTAAATGTGATAAAGTTCAGTTCCACATCACCCATATATGCAATTTATTTTATTTTGCTTGAATTAGGAACTTTATGTGTGATATAGTATCATACACGAGTGAAGGATGGAGCAACTGACTGAAATATTGATCAGCTTCTCTCTTCTCAACGACAAAACTTGTGAATGTCACAAACTCTTTTAGATACTGTGCAGTGTCATATTATGTTCCATATTAAAAGTAGAAACAAAAGGTGCTGCTTCAGTCTTCTTTTCTCAATTTATCAAAAAGCTTAGTCAGGTAAAAAAACCGAGCAAAGAATTGAAGAAGTGAGTGTGAAAATGAAAAAGGATTTGCATTCAACAGGAAGCACACCCAGAGTTGAACTGACAGCATCTATGAAATTTTGATCCTATTACCCTGCACTGTTCCAGTGTGTGTTTCAAGTTATATTCTGGATTGAACAGGTTCTGGTATGTGGTGGGGACNTCAAGTCAGAAGGTCATAAAAATACAAAATACTATGGGCAGGCAGTATCAACCAGGCTGGCATTATATCTTTTGACAAGTTAGTGTGTACTTTTAGCCAAAAAGTTTAGTGAGATTGAGGGAGTGGGAGGTTTCTTTCAGAAGGCTCAGTGTTTCTTGTAGACATTTTCAGAATGAAAAGTTTTGACTTGCTATTTTAAAATGGATTTTCATTCTACTTATTTAAAAAAAGAAAGGGAAAAACATCTACATGCTTAGGAAAAAAAACTCAAATGAAACAACCCTGGAGCCAAAAATGAGCCATTATTAGTAACTGTAACTTCAATAGGTAGAGAAAACTGGGGGTATTGCTGATACAGTATTGCTCTAGTACAGCAAAAACTACAAACCAATCAGATAATAGCTACTGAAGAGATTTAATGAAATTTTACATGTGTTTATTTAAGTTATTAACATAAGTGAAAATTACCAATATCACACTTTTTCAAAGAGTTCATACATGATAAACCAACAGACAATAGGCTGATGTATGAAGCTTATATTTTTTTTAAAAACAAAGCTGACTCTCATGCTCAGTATGATGTTTTATTCCTCTATAAAGTGACTACTCAAACGAGGAGGCTAAGCTTAGTGATTCAGGTTCAAGTAAGGTAAATCTGAATAATTTTACCCTGCCATGAACCTGAGTGTTTCATATTTTAATTGATAAAATTCAAATTGTTGAGCTTTTCATTTCAACTTTGATAAATCTGCTCAGAGTGGCAGATGGCAGGCTGTTATTTTTAATTCAGAAGCAATGTTAAATATATGCCATATGTTATAGAACTTTTCAGGCACAGCCTTTTGAATGCTATCACAATAAACTTCCAAAATTGCATAAAAAGGAAATCTGATAGAGAACAGCACCATTGCAGGTTACATTTTTGAAAAAAGGAAGTAAAAATGACCAGATTTTCTTCTTGTTAAAGTATAATTATTCAAGTCACTGACCAATCATTGAAACATCAAAACTGGTGTAGAATGGAAATACTTGTGGACTTCTGTTACCTGCTGTTCTGCATCTAGAAAAGAATCTCTGCGTGCACTACATGAGCTAACCCAGATGTTTCCTTGTAAAGAAAAAACTTGTGATGTTTTGCATTATTGGCTGTAGTAATGTGCTAGCCAGTAATAGACTAATGGGCTGAAGTAAAAATATTTTTTTGTAGACTTTAAGGTCACAGCTGTTGCTGACATTCAAGTGACAGCTTCCTTAGAATAGGAGCTGTGAACGCTGCAGTGGCAAGTGTAGAGAAACTCTGAAATATTATTTTATTTCCCAGAAAATATATCTAATGGATATATGGAAGGCCACAGTCGACTGTACTAAAGAGCATATTGGGTTTTAGTAATGAGTAGGAGACCCATCTTCAAAAAGACTGTGTCCAACATATTCCTGAATTGCAGGTGGAGTTCTGGTCTGTCAGTGTTCAAGAGCAGCTTGAAGAGTCAGACAAGGGGGGATATATAATAAGGACCTTTTGAATTCAGTGTGATACAGAGAGTGAGATATCTCTCATGGAGGGATATAGTAACTCTGCAAGTCAAAATTGGGAAGCATGGTGTCTTAGATATGTTTCTGCATGTGAACAGGGGATACAACTTCACAAATCTAGTGACTAGTTGTGTCTGAAGCTTTTCCTGAAGGTTCCAACAAGAAGCATTGCAAAGGGAGCACATTTAACAATTTTTGTGCACCCATGATCAGACTGGACTAGATGGGTGACTGTGCCAAGTGGACTGGCACCAGCAAGCACTGTTTGTTAGGCCTTCTGGTTTGCATGGGCAGGTTGCTGGGGTCCTGGAATTATTCAGCTGCTGAACACTGCCTGAAGCCACTGGAAATCAAACTTTAAAGTAATGGTATAAATGTATGTGCGGACTACCAAGAACATTTCTATACAGTGTAGAGATGGATGAATTATTCATAAGACAAATTTTGACATTTTTCCTGAATAAATTTCCTTTTCTTTAATTATTCAAAATATGATCAAATAATTGCTAAACTTCTTATTACCAATCAACAGAATACTTCCACAGGTTCTTTTTTTTCTTTTTTCACTATTCATCTTATTGCATTCAATGACACCCAATTAATCCAGCCACTTTTGGAATTTTTTAATATCTTAGGCTGCTGAAAACAGTAAACTAATGATATCTAGCACTTTTACAAAGACTGTTATAGAAAGCGGATAACACTTCTGTTTTAGAAAATGTCTTTTTTTCAAATGGTGTTGTACAAGCCTAAATAGATTCACAGAGATAAGTTTGGTTACAGTAGATGGGTTTCTATAACTTGCAGTAATATTATCTTTTGGCAGTTTCAATGTTGGCATTGAGAGGACTACCAAATGTTGTGTTACAATAGTTTCCAAAGTACTTGCTGACCTTCATGTTTGTTAAATGGAATTGATCTGAATCTAATTTTCAGGTAAATCTGGAATTAGTTAATTCAGTTCAGCAAAGACATATGACTGCATGAGTTGAATAAGAAATAAATTAATTCAGAATCAGGACCTGTGTCTTCAGTGGTGTTCAGCTATATACTGGAGGGAACAAAGAGAGATGCAGACCTACACAGTGTTTAGAGTCTAGAAATTGGATATAGATCTCTACAGAAGAAATCTACATCTTTCTATCAGCCCTCTGCTAAGTATGCATCTAAGGAGCAAAACTGCTACTGAAACACCAAAGCTTTTGAGACTTACCAGTAAACAAAATCAAAAAGAGTAAAAATGTCACAACACGGAACTCCCATCAATGAACTTGACATCTTGTGGCAGCTTCAGTCTCTGTCTGCTAAAAGCACCACTCAGACATAAACCCCCTTGGATGCTCTGGGCTAATTCCCATCCTTGCAAGTTAAGTGACTGGATGAATAAAACCAAGAATTAAAATAAATAAATAAAAATTACAACCTTTCCTTGCCCAGTTTCCATGGAAATGAAAGTGGAAAGACTGCTGGCAGTCAGTAGTTGAGTGTGAGAACTCTCACTTGCAGATGTCAGTTCCTGACTGTTCACTGAAAACTGCAAGTGCTGGTTTAAAAAATCAGCTCCAAAAATGTCATCGAAATTCTGTGGATCTTGAAAAAAAAAAAAAAAGTTGCTAAACTAGTTTTAAAATGAGAGAGTTTAAAATGTAAAAATCTTTACATTTTCATTCACCTAGCTACTGACACACTTTCCTTTTATAAGCAACAGAAGTGGTGACTACATTTTCAGTTGCTATCTTCTGGACTTCTTATGGATATTCTTCTGGATTTCCCTTTAGTTTGACAGTCTGAGTACTTTGCAGAGTATGCAGAAAGACTCATGGCTGTTTGCTAAATTACTTGAAGATTCTGTTTAGCTGTGCATTGCTAAGATTTACATCAATTTAAACTTAACAGGGAAAATTAATGAATCTAACTTTAAGTCAGGAAGGGATTGTTTGCATATAATACATTTCAAATAAAGTTTACTAACATTTGAAATAAAGATTGAGAAACTATCTCAAAGTCTTGCCAGGAGTCACACAGTTTGAACCCAAGTTTATGATTGTTAAAGTAAACTGCTTACTATAATAAAGATTTTTCCTTCATATTAAAACCAAAAAAGACTGGAAATATATATAAAATATATCTAATCTAGACAACCTACTAAAACTCAGTGAATATTTTTCCTTGTATCTTAATAGATAGTTTACTGCTCTTAAATACTACACAGTGGAATAATGAGTGTGAATAATTTTCCTTAAGATCGCAGTCTTAAAGACAGAATTTTTTTAATGATATATAGTGATTACCATGGTCATGCATAATTTTCCCTGGAGTGACTGTCTGGTAGCGGTCTAACTGAAGAAGCAACTAAGAATTCGAAAACAGCATCATTAGGGGCTGAGGCAAATAAGCAGCTGATCTTGCTTGTTCAGTATGATGAAGCCTTGAGACTTCTTTTCCCTTTTTTCCTTACTCATTAATTCAGTTTTCATGGCCGCTGCAGCAGGTGGTGTATTTTATCTTCTCATTATTCACTTGTGGGTTATTGAGAATATTCTATTAATACCTGGTCAGGAGATACAAACAGTATGATCCCTAGCAACTAGCAATACTACAGCAAGCTGCAGCACCATCAGGCCATAATGTAACCAAGACCTTGGTAACACACTCCAAATATTGTGAGGCATCTGTGAGACAAACAGCATCTCATGCAATGAACAAGATTACCACTTAAATGATGTGAACATAAGAGAACAGAAGACAATACTTCAGTAAACTTTCTGATTGTATGATAGTGTTGCAGAGTTTTACACACACAATCATCCAATCTCCCCTTCAGTGTCTGTCTCAGAGCAGCTATTGTTTTAACTTCCCAAACTGATGCAATACACAATAATAAACTTTTTCTTCTCATTTTTATAAAAGAGAAATAGAAGATTTTTTTACTCACCTTTTTAGCTACACTCACTGCAAGATACCAAGATTAATCAATAATTACCCATTAAAGGCATTTAACTAAATCATTGTATGTTTATTTGGTGCAGGTTTATGTACCTAGACTCACTAGTGATGAGAATAAAAACCTCTGCGGAAGAGGAGAGAAGCTTCCCTAATGAGATTCTGCAGGGCTCCATCTCAGGACCAGCTCTCTTCAACTTCTTCACTAATGACTTGCATGCAGGACTTGAAGGAATACTAAGTTTGCAAATGGGACTAAGTTGGGAGGAGCTGTCAGCTCCTTTGAGGGAAGAGGCCCTGCAGAAAGACCTTAACAAATTAGATGGATGCACAACCACCAACTATATGAATTTTAACAAGGGGAAGTGCTGGATTCTGCACCTAGGACAGGGAAACCTCATTGTGTGTATAGATCGTGGAATGAGAAGCTTAAGAGCAGCCAGTCGAAGAAGGTGCTTGTTGAGCTCTGTTCTGCACTGAGGCAGCCTCACCTTGAATATTGCATACAGGTTTGAGCACCACAATATAAGAAAGACACTAAACTATTAGCATCCAAAGGAGGGCCACAAAGATGGTGGAGGGTCTGGAGGGGAAGACTTGTGAGTAGCAGCTGAGGTCACTTGATTTGTGACGACAACATTCTCATGAGGCAAAATAGAGGGGCAAGTACTGATCTCTTCAGTTTTGTGAAAAGATGACTAGACAGGCAATGGCACGAAGCCAAGCTGGGTATGGTTTAGGCTGGATATCAGGAAACGGTTTTTCACCCAGAGGATAGTAGGGCACTAGAACAGGCTCCCCAGGGAAATGGTCACAGCACCAAGTCTGACAGAGTTACAGAAATGTTTGGACAATGCTCTCAGGTAGATGGTGGGATTCTTGGGGTGTCCTGTACAGGGCTAGGAGTTGGACTTAATCCTTGTGGATCACTTCCAACTCAGCGTGTTCTATGTCATTCCATGATTCTCTGATTCTCTGATACACTCTGCCTGAACAAGGATGCTTTGAGGACACACAGGGAAGCACATAATTTTTGGTGTTTTTTACAAAACAGCAATACAACATGCATTTGAGTGGTATTTTGCCATGTATAAGCCTGTAGTGAGAAGCATGAAGCAGCTAAGTGATCTAACTAGACAGGAGTGATAGTTTTAGCCAAATGCATAGAATGTAGTCAAACGGTTTCAAGAATGAGACAGACATCTCCTTTTGTTCACCATGCTCATATACATGCTCAGCTCACTGTTACCAGGAGTTCCTGACCCATCTCTTATAATAGGTATATGGCTGTTCGCATCCCTCTCACTTGTTAGAGGACTTCTAGAACACAGTCTTGTCAGTGATACATGTGTTGAGATGGGTCAAAATACCTGTTTTTGCTAAGGTTCATGAAGATGGTGACAATTAACATTGGTCAGTCACATAGATTTTTTTACAGCAAAGATAAAGCTCACTTTCACTGGGTAGGTGAGCTGTATCTGGGCTGGTGTATATACTGGTATTTTTTGGTCTGTATTTTGCCCAGCCACCTGTGGGAAGTTATTTTTTCCTTGCCAAGTTATGGGAAACACATTGATAAAGGGAGAACTTAGTCCTTGAGGGAAACATTCAGTGTAAATTAGAATTAATTGGGCTCACATGATTGGTTAGCGAGCACCCACGGGCACTTGAAGGAGAAAGGGAGGATGAAGTACACCCCCAGACCCATTTCATTGAGACCCTCTGGAGTGGTCAGTGCAGGCACACGGAAATTCCAATGCCATCGTGCCTGCACAGTAAGGGACCACTTACATAACAGGGGGGAGGGGCCAGGGACCTCTACCTGGGGGCTGATGGCCACATCCACTGAGGTAGACACCCCCTTGGCAAATAGATAAAAGGTTGATGGCTTGTTCTGGGGAGGCCTTCCTACACATGAACGGACCACGTTGTCTGGACAGGGACGCCCGTCAGCGAGCCAGCCTCTGAGGACACTGCCTTGGCCTTTGGAGGTTTGGGCATTCTAAAGTTGGTAAGGCAAACTGTGTAAGTAACACCTGGAAGGGTCCTCACANGGGGGTGCATGTGGCTCGCTACTCATGAACGGACCACATTGTCTCAGCGGGGATGCCCGTCAGCGGGCCAGCCTCTGAGGATGCTGCCTCTACCTTGGGAGGATTGGGCATTCTAAAGTTGGTAAGGCAAACTGTGTAAGTAACACCTGAAAGGGTCTTCACACGGGGCATGGGGTTTTTTCTCTTCCTCTCTCTCCCCCTCGCTCCCCCTCTCCCTTGCTAGGGGTTTCCATCTTACTTGGCCACCTTTTTGTAATAAAATACTGCTTAAGTTACACTCACAATGGTGCCTGAGTTTCAGTTCTCACCTGCTTTCGAACCTTCCCTGTAACATGAGCTAAGTCTTTGACCACAGTAAGACCAGTAAGTGATTCAATCATTTCTTTCCTTCCTGAGGCCTATTGAAACTGTTTTTACTTTTGAAGGGTAGTACTTTCAACTAAAATTCCTTTTTTCCTCTCTTTTCAGGGTGTCTTGCAAGACATTTGGGGTTCTTTCTCATTGTCTTCTTTCCATTAGACCCTTTGCATTCCTGTTTCCTCATTTTTTTATTTTTTTTTTAAAGCAGGAATCTTCCATAAATGAAACCTTTCATTTGAAATACTCACAAAGCAGCTGATTTTTAGGAGATATTTTTACAACCTGAATGCAACATTCAAGAAACTAAGGAAATACTGTAATCTGGTTCTATGCTCTAATGTATGACATGGTTATTTCCCAGTGATGGGGAATAGCTCTGGAGCTCCAACATACACTGTGCAATATTTCTCATTTAACTAAACATTTAACTTTCAAGTGAGGGTGCAGCTGGAGATTATACAGGGGGAGGGGACATACCTAATCCACAATTAGGCTTTGGTTTTGGTGTGACCAGGGATGTGATACAGCATAGTAACCTATAATAAGAATGTCACAGCTCAATACAATAGTATTTTTATAATTTCTTTTTAATGGCTTTCCAATTTACCTGGCTGTCCTGTTTCCTTCAGTATAATCAGCTGTTTGCAGATGTGGCATTGCCAGCTGATGATACCCATGCTTGGCTGATGTAAATTAATTTACAACAGTGCAAAATCTGTCTCTGAGTACTTTGCTGCCCTCAGAGCATTAATATTTTAAAAGATCCCAAAATGAGCTGAAAGTCATTGCAACAAAGGAGTAACCCAGTTTTTTTCATATCCTAAGAACATGATTTCCTTCCCTATACATAAATTGCAGTTCACTTTGACCATGACCTATATCTAATTGAAGAGTCTGTAGAAACTAAGTATATATGTGTAAACTACGTTTTTAAGGTAGTTATGTGACACATTCAACAATTTAATGTTTCAGTTAACTCCTTACTGCTCCTATAAGCACAATGACAGCATGACAGAAACCCCTAAAAAAATGTAGTGATGGGTGATGAAGAATTCATATTCATCTAACATCTGAGATTAGGAGACAAAAGTTATGTATAAGAAATTGCAAAGCAACATCACATTACTGACAGATCACAACTTCCATCTTAAGTGGGAAGGGACAATGATTAATGCTTCTATGCCCTCCTTTACTGTCCCTTGCTCACATTTTTTAGTTATATAAAATATTTCATGTATCCATAAGGTACTGGACTCGTACTGATTGTCTACATGCTGGTATGCAGGAGAATGAATGGAGATGCAATTGCTTGATAGTATCAATATGCAACTGATAAATACTGGACAGTTATTCACAATATATTCACAATATGATTGTTCTTTTTCTAATTCAGTGACCTCTATACTAACCAGGTGCCTTGTCATTTTTGCTGACCTGAAAACCTTTCCCATTCTTCTGCTTCTTCAACTAAAACCCACACAACACGGAGATCAAAGAAATATTTCCATTGATTTCAGTGTCTTTGAATTGAACTAAAAGGAAAAAAAATTATAACAAGTATGGAATAAAACAGTATACTTTTACATTTTTAATAGAAATGGGAAGAAATATTGCTTTTATTTATCTTCTAAACCCTGTATCATCATGAGATAATCTGAAATATTTTTGGTACTCTTTCTTTTATGTGGATGGTGAAGGAAAAGGAGGAAAGAGAAAAGTGTTTTTGAAATACACATCTGAAATCTTGGAGTCCATTACCAGATCATTAGTCAACACAGTCTTCTGTGATGAAATTTTGTTTAAAAATTGTTATTCTGAACTCACGAACTATTTGGTTCACAGCAGCAACCACTCCCAGTTAAAAGTGATTGGTGGTGCACTTAGTTACATTATTTTTCCTTTTTTCTTCTGACTAGTTTTATCTAATTGCAGAGATGATTCAAACTTATCTAAGTTTTGGAAGAAACATAGGTCTATTTTATTAAGAGAGGAACTTTAAAAGAATGCTTTGATTGACTACCCATGTCCTCCCTCTGCAAGACTTCTTCAGTCAAATGCTCCATTACAAGTCTGCCACTGTAGTGCATGACTATGATGAAATGACCCATTAGAAACTTCTTTAGACAGGCAGCATCAAAACTACATCTACTGAGCCAGTGCACTCAGCCAGACTTCTTACTGACCTTCCCCCAGAAAATGCAGAAGTTTTCTTGTAATTTGCATACAGCTGCTAAGTGTTGCATAGTGCAGTCAGTCTTTAAATTTCCTCCACCAGTTCCTCACAACATTTTACTCAGTAATTTCTAACAGCAAATGACAACAGTGAGAAAGGCCACCCTGTTAACTCTAGGACTATCATAAAAATTGAGAAATAAACAATAAATATCACAGGCTTTTCAGTGACTATTCCATGACATACTGTTTGTGGTGGACCACTAAACACTCTTGATTCTATGATAAATTTGAATACTAATCCCTTCTGAATAGGGATTAAGTCTCAGCATGTAGAGGAGGGATTCATTAGAATTCATCTCATCAAGATACAGCTTGAACAAAGTTGCACAGAGCTCTGCACCACAGACCTTTCAGTGCTGACAACTAATTGCCAAACCATCAGAATTACTACTGAATGGTTTAAATCAACAAACTGTAACCGATGAATTTTTCCTCAGTCAGAAACTGATGATGTGTTGTAGTCTGGAGAGGACTATTTTCAAGCAAAACACTTTCTGGTTAGTTCCAACAGATGAAACATCTAACAGGCCTGAAAGTGATGACAGTAAGTTTAGGGAAATTCAGCAGAGATCATATTGAGAGAGTAAGAGCATGAATGTTGTGAGGACCCATGTGCTGATTTATGTATCATTGGCCCACTAATTTCACTACTGTGTAG
>VXBX01003304.1:3768-16500 GCA_013400415.1 Scytalopus superciliaris | reverse complement strand
GGGGGGGGGGGGGGGGGGAGAGTACAATGAATGATGACAAAACTAAACCAAACCAGGTTGAAATGGGTGATCAGGAGATTAGCCATTTCCAGTTTTGGGGTTAAGCCAGTAGCAAATTCATTTACTGAACTAGGTCACTTCTCCCATCTTCACACTGTTGTTCCTCTGTTTGCAAGCTCATCACCAAGTCCAAGAAAGGCAGGAAGGCATATATATGACATTAGTAGTGACTAATGTTATCTATCTGGACTCGTGCAAAGCATTTGACACTGTCCCGCACAACATCCTTGTCTCTAAACTGGAGAGACATGGATTTGATGNGGTCTGGTCTATACACATGTGTGCATATATTCCTTACCCTCGGTGGATAAGGAATTGGCTTGATGGTTGCACTCAAGGAGTTGCAGTCAAGGGCTCAATGTCCAAGTGGAGACCAGTGACAGGTGGTATTCCTCAGGGGTCGGTACTGGGATCGGTGCTGTTTAACATCTTTGTCGGTGACATGGACAGTGGGATTGAGCACTCTTTCAGCAGGTTTCCTGATGTGACCAAGCTGTGCAGTGCACTGACATGCTGGAGGAAAGGGATGTCATCCAGAGGGACCTTGACAGGTGGGCCTGTGCAAACCTCATAAAGTTCAACAAGGCCAAGTACAAGGTCCTACACCTGGGTCAGGGCAAATGCTGGTATCAATACAGGCTAGGGGATGAATGTATTGAGAGCAGCCCTGCCAAGAAAGACTTGGGGGTGCTGGTGGATGAGAGGCTGGACATGACCTGGAAATGTGCGCTCACAGCCCAAAAATCCAATTATATTCTGGGCTGCATCAAAAGCAGTGTGGCCAGCAGGTCAAGAGAGGTGATTCTGCCCATCTACTCTCCTCTCGTGAGACCCCACCTGGAGTACTGCATCCAGCTCTGGGATTGTCAGCACAGGAAAGACATGGACTCGCTGGAGCGAGTCTAGAGGAGGGCCATGAAGATGCTCAGAGGGCTGGAGCACCTCTCCTATGAAGACAGGCTGAGAGAAATGGGATTGTTCAGCCTGGATAAAAGAAGGCTCTGGGAGACCTTGTAGCAGCCTTCCAATACCTAAAGGGGCTACAAGAGAGCTGAAGAAGGACTTTTTACAAGGGCATGTAGTGACAGGACAAGGGGGGATGGCTTTAAACTGAAAGAGTGTAGGTTTAGGTTAGATATTGGGAAGAAATTCTTCACTGTGAGGGTGGTGAGGTACTGGAACAGGTTGCCCAGAGAAGTTGTGATTGCCCCACCTCTGGAAGTGTTCAAGGCCTGGCTGGCTGGGGCTCTGAGGAACTTATAGGTGTCCCTGCCCATGGCGGAGTAGGTTGGAACTAGATGATCTTTATGGTCCCTTCCAACACAAACCATTCTATGATTCTATGTCTGGGGGGGTTGAGTTGCACTTCTAAAGATTTCATATAATAACTTGGCACACAACAGACAAACTTTAAAAGATCCTGCTGTCTTCTGAGCTAACTACCTGTTCCTGCCTCTGTATTTTTTGTGTTTGTAAAACAGCCAGACAATGAACCAGACCTCAAAAAACATTTTCCAGCTTTTTCCAGAGAGAGCACTAATCCAATTTGCTGAGTAGCCAAGCAGATGCATTTGTACAAGGGAGAAAATTCATGGCCAAGGCAGGCTAGCACGTTTTGAAAGATAATTTGCTGGTTCTGAAATTAACTGTCTCTGTACCAAGCACCCCACCCACAAGAGAACTCTGGGTTCAAAACATTACAAACAGAATAATTAGGGTCTTGAAAAAAATCCTGTCCCCATAAAAATGCATTCAGTGAGAATGATAAAGCAACACGGAATAATTCTAAGGTTTTAACACATATTCACTTTATCACCAGTGATGTCCTTCAGCAGTCAATTTTGGAAACAATGAAGGATTACTACAAAAGTCAGAATTACATCAGGCAGAGGAACTGTGCACTCTCTTTATTCTTGCACACATTGCACCCTCACCTTCTCCTCTGAACACTGGTGCATTTCTAAAGCTGCTTCAACAAGATGTGGATCAAAACCCTTCTCACAAAGCTGTCCATGTACAAACAGGTAATCCAAAACCTGTGGGGAATGAAGAAAAGAAACTAAGCTTGCAGAGTAGCATTTGCAGCACATGGCTGAATACCATCTTTGTACGTGCAGAGGGGCTCAGCACAAATTTACCCCAGGCTTCACCAGGGTCTCAGATAAAATCCTTCCTAGTACATCTGAGACAGTCTTTATGCAAGAATTTGTTCAGAGAGCAGATGAGCCCTTCTGTCCTCCTGTGTTCTCCCACCAGCTCTGAACATCATCTTCTGCTCTAGTCAAAACAGTCTCACGAGCCAATCTTTAGAAGTTTAACTATGCTTTTTACACTACAAGTTTTTAAGATGAAACTGTAGGTTCAGCAGTCAAGTTGTGTCAGCCTTTAGCTTCCTCTCAGACAACCACAAGAGCTGATGCAATCTGAAAGCAGTCAGCCTTTTAGGATCAACTCAGCATACTGGTGAGTGAGCTGCAAATCCCAGCTCACACGCACAGAAACTTCTTATCCATCCCCAGTTTTGAGAGGCAGGGGGAAAAGTCAGATAGGTAACACTAGGTACACAAAAGAACACAACTTGTAAATACAGCAGGATTTAAAAGTGCCATCCTAAGGGACATTTTTTTCATTTGATACTACAGTTCACTCCAGTGCAACAGCTTAAATCACTCTCGATGTGTAAGTAGTCAGCAAGCAGATCAGCTCCACAAGGAGTCACTGGGATGCTCCTCCTCCCCAGGCAACAGGCACAGTCCTGCCAGGCAATGCTCTGCACACAGCCCACCTAGGGTTTCCCACACAGAAAGTTGGTCACACTCTCCCTGCTTTAAAATGTTTGTTTGAAGTAGATCCAAGACCCAGAGCCACACTTCACCCTGCAGCACTTTATGCTCAGTGACCTGGTTTTAGCAAGTATTTGAGGCAACACATGAGGCAGGAAGCAACACAGCATACAAAAGAAAGTCAGTGGTGCCTTGCAAGAGCCTTTCAGGGGTGTTGTAAGCCTGCAAGGCCAAATCCCTCTCTACAAGGAGAGACACCAGCATTGCAACTCATTCTCAGAACAAGGGAAGTTGGCTGTTTTTTTGTCACACTGCACTAAGTGTGGCATAGAGCCATGCTAAACTTCCTTCGGATGGTTTTGTGGCTAGAAAGACCCAGTACCTCTCCCAGCTTCATGTGGAGCTAAGGGCCCATCCCAAGCCCAGTGCAGCGCTGACCCAGCACCCACAGGTGTGTCCAATTCAGTCTCTCATCAGAAACAAGTGCGGACACTTTTGTTTTGGGATCCTTTACTGCCAGGTGACAACTTCTCTAGTGGTTAATACCCCAGCAGTTACAGGCTGCAACCCCTTGTTAGAATAAATATATTCCCCCCTATCCATTTTGCAAATCCAGGTTTGTTTCTCAGCAGAATCAGAATCCAATCAAGGGTTTCTTCCCCATTGCACAAGCTCTTACTTGGTCTATGTTCTGCCCCTTCTTCTTCATGGCTTTCAGGACATCCTCAGGTGCATACCCCATGTTGACGACCGTCTCTACGCACTGCCTCTCGCTAGCAGAGAGAGCCTGCTGTAGTTCAGGAGCAGGGCCACCCGACCACTTTGTGCAGCTGGTGTTATTGGGCACTTTAGACACTGGGAAATTTTGATGCATTACCTAAAGGGGAAAATCCAGAGGCTGAGGTGATAGTGCAGAACCAGGATACCCCATGTAATTAATCCAAGAGGCTTTCTAGACTGCCCTTGGGAAGTTATTCAGTGTTAGGATGAAACCAAGCAGTGCACATAGTCTGATTCCCACCATACTTTTTTAACCTTTAAAACAACCCCAGATTCTTTCCAATATACCCTCTCCTACCAGTGGATGAAAACCTTTCAATACCCAACCTCAACATGCAGATTGCTTCCTTTACCCCAAGTTTACTCATTACCTATGATTTTCTGTACTCAAAGGAACACTACTTCTGGAGATTTTCAGAAACATGATCCAGTGCAAGCACTCAGGTATTTGGGAACTTACCGTAGGGATTTCTGTTTCCTTGTAGTCTGGGTGTACCTGTTGGACAACACACGAATAAGATGACTATAAATATTATGCACCAGTGAACAGAATTTGCTACAGCTGAGGAAGAAGGGTTTTATGGGAGAGATCTGGGAATAAGTCTACTATACTAGGGAGACTTGTGGTCTGATCAGGCTTCCACATGTGAGATGCAGACATTAAACAGTGATGTGTAGTTATAAAATAGACATCATAAGGGTAATTTCTTCTTTCAGCACTCTACAAAACCAGATTATACTTCAAGAAGGATGTGTTCCCTCTCATAATAATTGTAAGATTGTTTATTCTGTCACTGTGACTTCTACATGTTCACAAAGCTCAGTGTAACATGCTGGCTCCTGTTCAGCTTGACCCAGTGCCACCTATTGGAGGAGGAAGGGGAAAAAAAAAAAAAAAGGCCTTGTTCTGCCCGTTTTCATCTCCAGGGTAAGAATTTATCTTCTAGTACACAAAGCCTGGGAAATCATGTTTGGTCTGATGGACTGGTTTATGCAAGAACCTCTCCTCATGGTGGTAGAGGGGTTCAAAGCTCTTCACACACCTCCCTTCCTCCAGGCACTTTTGCCAAAGCAAAAAGTACTAGAATAGGGGATACACTGAAATGGGGTTCTGGAGTAGCCCTGAAATCAGCTGGTTATCAAACTGAAGGATGATGCTTTGTTATCGATGCTGCAGCCAGGAAAACCAAAAATGCTTCTGACACCAGAGATTCAAGAGCCCAGGACTAACTCCTCTTCCTCAGTGTTCTTGAGCTTGATAACCTGTGCTTGTGGTCAGCAACTTCCAGCAGAGGAGGGAGACACCTAAAGGAATTGCAGGGGACAAAGCCAGGACTGCTCATTGAGCAGCCATGCCCCTTTACATCTCAAACTTGCATTTCAGTGCCCTTCAAGAAGCAAACATACATTGCTTTCAGTATGTGCTTGCACACTGTGCCTAGTTTTCAGGACTTCATACAGAGGCTGGGAGACCTGCCTGCAGCTGCTGTGCCTGCACGCATCATACTACTGCAGCGATATATATTCTGAATGGTCCACCAGGAGTGCCCCATCCTCCTGCAACTAGATTTCTTTAAATACATCATACTAATTGGGTCTCTGATCAGCTTTGTTTAATTCCAACTTGTTGACTTCACTAGTCATTTCTCCCCTCTGCCAATGCTGCAAAAAGCAAACTAGTGAGCTTCAAAAAAACAAAAAACCCAAACAAAACCAACCAAACAAACAAAAACAAAAAAACCCAAACACACAACCCCCTCCCCCACCAAAAACATTCTGAGGAGAGGAGACCACCCAGAACAGAATCAGTGCAGTCTCAGAGAAATCACAAGTTTATTTCCATCCAAAGAACCCTAGATCCAATTCACTGGTAAAGCATAAACTCCAGTGGTAATTCCAAATCCAAAGTTACAATTTCTAGTCTTGTGAGAAAAAAATTTCTATATAAAAATCAATGTGGAATACACTGGGACATATAATTGTCCTGAGGCTTTCTAAAAAGGACAGGCTTATTGTTGTGTAAACTTTAAAGGGATGCATGCCCCTTCTGCTCCCAGTCACAGAGATGACTGTGGCTTCCTTCTATCATTTTCACTTTCTGAGGAGTTTTGTTACATTTACTTCAATTTCAAACAATTTCAATTTCAAAATTTTGTTACATTTATATCAATTCAAATCATGTTCAAGAAACAACTGGATGTGGCACTCAGTGCTCTGATCTGGTTGACAAGGTGGTGACCAGTCAAAGGTTGGACTCGATGATCTGAGAGGTCTTTTCCAACCTAAATGATTCTGTGATTCAATTTCTTGCAACTCAGCTGTCCTTTTCCAGCCACTGAGACCATATTGTGGAAATATGAAACAAGTACATTCTGAAGTCTTCGAATTTAAACAGAAAGAACTAGTTCTATTGGCATACCTATTTCTTGGTTTGCTACTTTCAAAGTAGAAACAGTTTTAAATGAAGACCTTTATTATTTCTCCTAATAAGACTATTTTTTCTTTGTTTATCAGTTTGTATCTTTCCTTACAGTATTCTTGAGAATATACCTTCCCTCTTGGTCTTTAATAAGTTTTAATGCAGCATAGAGATTTGAATAGAGTGAAAATGTGGTCATCTGAATGCCCATCTATCTAGTTGTGAGTGATCTTTCATGTTAGTCCCCAGAGATGTGTCATAGTTCAAGATTTCACCTCAGAGCTACATATGATCACCTCTCAAACCTGTGATCTGTAGCAATAGCAGTGAGCAGTTGCTCAGCACACTGCTGCTTCTACCAAAGTTTACCATATTAAATTTGTTCTAGTCATCAATAAACAACTGTTCCACTGTGCTCTGACAAATACGAGTTGTCAGAATACTGTAATTCACAATTAATAATGCATTTACCTAAGTCTGAAAAGAAATGAGAGAACAACAGGAGAACAGCAGTGTCACTTGTTTCAGAGTACATGGTGTCACACAAAAACCTACAGTATGTCAGTAAGGCCACAGAGTCACTGAACCAGCACTTATATTGGACAGAAGCAGCCAGATTATTTTAGAGCCAGCTAAAGGATTTGACTATACAGATTTCACTAGGCTTCATGAGTATTGGTATCCAGATCTTAGGTTCTTTGGGGAAAAAATATCCACAAGCTTACTGAGGTGCTGGTTTTGGCTGGAGTAGAGTTAGCTTTCTTCATAGTACCTAGTATGGGGCTGTCTACAGGAAACAGTGCTGATAACATAGATTTTTGTTGTTGTTGTTGTTATTGCTGAGCAGCGCTTGCACAGCATCAAAGCCTTTTCTGCTTCTTATACTGCTCTGCCAATGATTAGGCTGGGGGTGCACAAGAAGTTGGGAGGAGACACAGCTCTACATCTGACCCCAACTGACCAAAGGGATAGTCTATACCATATGGCATCATGCTCAGTATATAAAGACAGGGGAAGAAGGAGGAAAGTGGGGAATGTGGAGTTATGGCATTTGTCTTCCCATGCACATGATGGGGCCCTGCTCTCCTGGAGATGGCTGAACACCTGCCTGCCTGTGGGCAGGAGTGAATTAATTCTTTGTTTTGCTTTGCTTGCTGCATGGTTTTTGCTTTCCCTATTAAACTGTCTTTATCTTAACCCATGAGTTTTCTAGCTTGTACCCTTCTGATTGTCTCCCCGATCCTGCTGGTGGGGGAGGTGAGTGAGCAGCTGTGTGATACGTGGTTTCTGGTTGGGGTTAAACCACAACAGTCCTTTTAATGCTCAACTTGGGGATCAAAGATCTATCTGCAGCTTGTGGAGGAGCCTTACACTGGAGCATGTGAATACCCAAAGGAGGCTGTGATCTCATGAGAAGCCAGCACTGGAGCTGGCTCCTGGCAGGACCTGTGGAGAGAAGAGCCCATACTGGAGCAGGTTTGCTGTCAGGATTTATGAGCCCATGAGGGACCCACACTGGAACAGTTTGTGAAGAACTTCAGCCCGTGGGAAGGACCCACACTGGAGAAGTTCAAAGAGGACTGTCTCCTGGGGGAGGGACCCCACACTGGAGCAGGGGAAGCAGAGATTCCCTTGCAGCCCATGGTGAGGCAGCTGTGCCCCTGTAGCTATGGAGGACTATGATGTGACTATACTAATGGGGGACTCTAGCAGGAAACCCATGTTGCAGCCAGGGAAGGAGTTCACTGCAATGTTAAACCCTATAACCCATCCCAAAAGGACCAGGGGTGGAGATTGAAATGGATATACCTTTAAATTGTTGTCAGCCATGATTTGAGTTGTATGTTACATGAATTACTATAAGAGGAACCACCCAAACCAATGGAGGCAAAGCCTTACAAGCAGCAGTGCAAGTACAGCAGTGACCCGACCTGAGCTGGCTTTAGTGCCCATTAACTCCAAGCACCACACCACCTCTCCTGTCCTAAGTGACCACCAGAACAGGTGGAGCCCAGAGTCATGGACTAAATGAACTCAAAGGACATTTTGTGGACATTTTTCAAGGGTGGTCCATAGACTAAGGGAATGATATCTGTGTATTATATCAAAGAATGGGAAAGGGGGTGGTGGTTAATGAAGTTGTATTGAATAGTGTAGGGCCTGCATATGATGTAAATTGTATGGAATAAGGGATGGAATGTGTTGGGTTTGGCTGGGATAGAGTTAATTTTCTTCACAGGAGCTAGTATGTACTAGTATGTTTTGAATTTGTGCAGAAAACAATGTTGATAACGTAGAACACAGACAGGTCTTTATATATTGAGAATGATGCCATATGGTCTGGAACGTCCCTTTGGTCAGTTGGGGTCACCTGTCCCAGCTGGGTCTCCTCCCAACCTCCCATGGACCCCCAGCCTCCTCCCCAGAGTGGCAGTACAAAAAGCAGAAAAGTCCTTGTCTCTGTGCAAGCCCTGCTCAGCAATAACAGAAACATCTGTGTATTATCAACCCTGTGTTCAGCACAAATCCAAAACACAGCCCCATACCAGCCATTGGGAAGAAAATTAACTCTGTCCCAGCTGAAACCAGCACATCAGTATATAAAGACAGGGGAAGAAGAAGGAAAGTGGGGGATGTGGAGTTATGCCATTTGTCTTCCCAAGTCAATGTTGCACATGATGGGGTTCTGCTCTCCTGGAGAAGGCTGAACACCTGCCTGCCCGTGGGAAGTAGTGACTGAATTCCTTGTTTTGCTTTGCTTGCTGCATGGTTTTTGCTTTCCCTATTAAACTGTCTTTATCTCAACCCATGAGTTTTCTAGCTTGTACCCTTCCAATTCTCTCCCTGATCCCGCTGATGGGGAAGTGAGCAAGTGACTGTGTGGGGTTTGGCTACTGGCTGGGGTTAAACCACAACACTTACTCAAATTTCTGCTCTTATTCACAAAGACAATAACTGGCATGAAGTTGTGTCCCCAAAGTAATTTTGGAACTTGCTACAAATCTGAGAAAATGAAACATCAAACTCCTGTCTCAGAGCTGTACAGCAACCAACTGTAACATTAGTGATTGAAGATGATCCTCAGGACTGCTTTTGGTATCCACAAAGCAATTCTTCCCCCCTCCTTTACAAGGAAGAGGATAAATACCAGGTTTCAGACCACCATAATTTTCATCCTTTTAAAAGGTTACATTTTAAAAGTATCTCAGGAAGAAAATAAATAAATGTAAAAAAAACCAACCAAAAAACCCCCACCAAAAGACAATTCTTTCACTCCGGGTCAACTGCACACAGCACGTGTGTTTTCTTAATCTGTGACTGTTTCTATTCCTTGAAAAGTCTGCATTTTCCATTATTTCCAGCAAATATATAAGGAAGCCAAGGAACAAATCTAGCAGATATTTAATTCAAAACCTAAGAGTGGTTCAGAATCTTATATATCTCAGTTGGATAAGACAAAATGCAGGACTGTATAAAGATCTCATATGCTTAGCTCACTGGTGTGCAACTATGAACAAGTACCAAAAAGGTGAAAGAAGTCACCAGAATTGGTCTAAAAATATCAGATTTGGGTGAACTTGCAGAGTAATAATCTGAGATTCAGAACTGCCAACATGAAGACCTGTTTAACTGATCAATTTGCAACATAAATGAAGAAGAACTACCACATGATCTACACATCTCTCCCATTAAATGAACCTAAAACCACAGGACATTTTAGAAGCAACATCTGCCTCTGCACCTCCACATCTCCCCAGCAACCCCAATTCTAATCCACTGCATGTTTACCATAGTCGCTGCGCTTTGAGATGATTCTTCTTCTGTACAAACTGTTGACACAGCCAGGGAAGGCAGCCTGGATGAAGAGAATAACGTTGATGTCTCCATGCCACTGTCCTCATTTACAGCAGAAAGGCCAACCATATGGTGTCCGTTCAGTTCATTGGCTTTACTCTGAGTACAGGTCTGCAAAGAGCTGAACAAAGTGCCATTGCGGAGACAGGTAGTGCTGTGGAAAGTGCTCGTGAGCTTTGATGATTTTTGATCACTCTCATCAGAGTCAAGTTTAGGAAAGGACAGGGATTTGATGTTGCTCACTGAAGTGATAGGGGACGGGGACACTTTGGAAGACAAGGGCATCTTTTCACAGTTTCCCAACTGTGGTAAAGTGATAAAGCCATTAGGTTTGTGAAGGGGTTTGAAGTCCAGCGTAGCCCTTTCTATGGATGTCAGAACTTTCTCATCTTGCAACACAGATTCAGAATCTCTTTTGGGCAAAGTATTATCTAATAGCTGGGCAACAATTGGCCCAGTAGTACCAATGTGAATTTCAAGAATATTTTTTAATTCCTCCTTATCATTGATAGTTTTTAATTCCAGTTTGTCAAAAGGGTCTTCTTCACATTCAAAATCAGCTGGGTTGAAGTCTGCTTTTGGATGAGGTGGACTGAGAACCTTTTGCTTCACAGCACTGCTGTTGGCTGGCGTGGGAGTAAGAATACTATTGTGCTGCAGGCTAGCAAGGATGGGGTTAATAGGAGGAGGCATGACTTCAGGGCAAGGTCCCTCCGAGAACCCCAATTTGGTGATGTCCTCTGGAGCCACTTCTGAGTTTGCTAGCGCTTCTTCTGCCTTGTGTTCAGCTTCTCTCTGGGCAGCTTCAATTTTTTTGATATCTTTAGCCCACTCAATTGTTTTCTTTTCCAGTGAGAAGTCATACTAGCCGGGGGTGGATGGGAAAGGAAAGAAGAAAAAAAGATAAATTATAAGGATCATAGCCACTACTTCTAACAGCAACATAAGTAACATAGAGTAAGAGCTAAGTGAATTACCATGGATGAGCATCAATTTTTCCCAGCATATCTTGTCTGTAGGTTTACAGACTGGCAAAACTAAAAAACCTCAGAAGTAGTTCCTTTTGTCTCTAGCACCAAACCCTGTCTATAGTCTGGATGAGAATATAATATTTTGTCTCCTTCCTACATTTAGTTTTGCTACTGATCATCCCAAGATCAGTTTCACAGCCCTCCCACCTTCTCCCCCCAAGACAACAGACATAGCAAGTCTACTAGATAGACAATTATACCCAGATTTGGCACCACTGAACTACCTCCTGTGCACAAATTTCACAAGTCATTCAAGACTCCAGCAGAGTATTTTTGCATCCAAAGAACAATACAATATTATTCAGTTCCCCCTAAAATATTTCTAAGGGACTTGATATTATAGTTTTATACCCACTAGTTTAAGAGGTATTGGTATTCTTACTCCAGTGCCAGTAGCTCATCAGCCAAAGGGGATATACTGGCTACAGTGATGATGACAACTACCTGCAGTAGCAAATTTTGCTAAAGTTACTGGCATGACAGGATCTCACAAGCTTTTCTCATTTAACATCAGCTCCTTCAGGGCCAGGTTAGCACAGGAAGGCATTTGTAAGCTACTCACTACCAGTTTACTGGTCACAATAGTGGCCTGCTTGAGAGGACAAAATTCTGAACAGACTAAATCTACTTAAAACTTTAATATCTTAATAAGAATGAACTGCCTCAAACGCTCTTTAAATAACCACAAAATGTTCAGAGAACACAGGCTACAAGCTAATTCCAGGGTATAACCTACCTGTGATTCACAAGAAGTCATATCTTGACAGGATAATGGCACATAACCGAACAGGAGTGCTCTTACAATGGGACTGCTAGGTCATACACATTCCTGTCTCTAAAGAGCAAAAAATCAGCAAGGCTTGCTAGGCCTCTACTAAGCTTTTCTGGGACTCACTATGTGTTGTATCACATCCTATCCTATAGCAGGCTCCAGGGGGATCCTGGAGACCTGTCATCTCAACTGCATAACAGTTTTCCATCCCCTTAGCTCTAAGACTCCAAGAGGTGTGATACACAATTTATCAGCAAGACGACTTTGAAAAACAAATCACTGGCAGAAGTGCTAAGAACTACTCATTATATATTCTGTGCTATCTGAGTAGAGCTATTGGAGGAATTTTTTTGTGTGTATATATGGTTATATACATAGACCAAAACTGATCAAATATTTTTTATAATCAAAAGGAGGGCATTTATATAAAAATATATGGCTTTGGGCAATTTTGCTTCCATGCACATTTATTTTTTTAACAGCTCTCACTACAGCTGTTAAAAAAGTCAAATTGCACTGCAAGATGCATACTCTACAGTCACATCCTATTATGTGGGGTGCTGCAGCCTGTGATGGGTTTGATAAACCCCCAAAACTTAGATTAAGGCCTTAGTTTAGTTAGGCCTGAAACCAAATTTAGCAGGCCTCAGTTTCTGGGCCATGGGGCTCTCTGTAGATTTAGAGGGGCAAGTATCACCTGACTTAAGCAACCAAAGAGGTATTTCATATCATCTGACGTCCAGTTGAGTATAAATCTAGTGGGGGAGGTATCCTCGCTCTCTTGCCCTCCCTCTCTCCATGCGGTGTGGAGGTGAGGACTCCCTGTTGCTGCTCCCAGAGCGATAGGCCTGGCCACTGCCCTGCCGAGATGCCCACAGCAGTTCTGGTCTCTGGGAAGTAAATACTTTTTGTTTGATAGTGCTTTGCTGGGTGCTCTTTCAGGGGAACCTGTTTAGTTTTGCTTCCTGTGGGTTTTGGGTGGTGGAATCTGTGTGTTATTGGGGTGGACAGCTCTGGATGAAGTTATTGTTG
>VXBX01003301.1:533746-561050 GCA_013400415.1 Scytalopus superciliaris | reverse complement strand
TTATTTAATTTTTTTTTTCTTTTGGAGGACTTAGTTTTTTTCCAGTTCAGGGAAGTGGAGAAAGGTAAAAATCAACTTGCTAGATGTGCTTGCAAATGAGGGAAATGACTGGAACCTACTGCAGCTCTGTCCAGGAAGAACTGGTAAAACTCCAGGAAGATTCTCCGGGTCTCTTTGGAGTTGGTCTGCTTGTACAGGTCTGTGTACAGGTAGCACAGCTGTGGGAGACAGGAGGGCAGGAAATTAAGGAATACTACAGGGACTCTTCCAACACCCCCAACCCCACATTTTCTTGCAAATATTTCAAGGAATTCAGCACTGCTGGACTGAAACCCTCCCCAGGTCCTCTCAGTCATCGAGGGAAATCAGTGGAGAGGGAAGGGGCAGGAAAACAGGCATAGAGAGATCAGACCTTCCCTGCAGACAACTAATGCCACCACCAGAGGGTGGAATGAAATGCTTTCAAGAGCTCCATATTTCTTTGCAAACAGCTACATGTAAGGGACACAGTTCCCCTTGTGTTCCTCCCTTTAAGGGAGAGATTTGCATTGATCACCCTCGTGCCTGCCTTTCTCCCCTTGCCAAGCGGTGGCACCGAGTGCCACCCCAGCAGATCCTGATCCATTCTGGTTAACACCACCAGTGTGGGCCAGGGAAACAACTCCAGAACATCCTACCAAGGCTGCAGGATCAAACTGGGACACCACGTGGTGCAGGAGAACAGCCAGGTGAGCTGGGCGAGTCTTGAGCAGCTCGATGTTCTGGAAGCAGCTGCACTGCCCATTAATCTGCAGCACACACGGAGGAAACATCAGAATTAGCCAAGAAAGCTACTGGGAGATAAACCAAGGGCAGCTAAAATAACTCAGAGTAAACATGTCAAAAGCCACTGCTGTGACAATAATGCAGCACTTCACAGAAACTGAATCAGCAAATGAAATAAGGCAAATTAACTTCTAGAAAGCTTGGAAGTTATGATAAGAAAGAGAGACTAACAGACTCAAAGATGGCATATTGTCATAAACCCCCCAAATGTTCCTGTTTGGCAAGATCAGCCATAACAGGAATCACATTCCCTGGCTCTTGTTTCACCACACAAGAACTTCTCAGTATGAGCAAGTCATGGAGCACCTGCAGTTTAGGGAGAGAGGAACAGAATGGGGGTTTTCCCATTTGGTCAAGAGGAAAAAGGGTGCTTGAGGGCAAAAGTCATTCCCACCTGCTCCTGTTCCGTGTCAAAGTCATCATCCTCTGCTCCAATGATCTGAGTCCCCACTCGGGACAAAGGACTTCCAACAGTGCACTGGGAATCCTGGGGTGAGTCAGGAGCAAGGACACGGGAAGGGAATAAAAGCATGATGCTATTACTCTCTTATCACATTAAACCCACTTTAGCAAGCTGGAGATATGACTATCCCTGTTTATTCTTCTCAAAACTCCATGGAAACCCACACGCCCTCACTCAGCCTTGTCCAAGCCTGCAGCTCTGAGATGCCCTCACACACACTCCCCCAGGAGCCAAACACTCAGAACCATCAAAACAGATGATTCAGGACCAACTGCATCATCTGCAGACATGAGCACACCAAGCATGTGGCATATGACAAATGCCATCTTAGTGTAAATGGAGAAATATGACTTTGGAAAGACAGACAGATGAGGGGGAAAATAACTGAGAAGCCATCCTAAGGATGCTGACACGTTCAGACAGGTCTGCACTTCCTGCTGTGTCCCACTGTTACCACTGCTGATAATGCCAGCCTCCAAATGACTAATTATCCTAAAAAAAGAGGCTGGACTCGAGGAATAAAATATGTACAACTGCTCTACCTATTTTTTTTGTCCAGCTGTTTTACTGCTGATTATGTATTTCTCGCCTCTAAATGGCCCTGCTCTTAAGCTCCATAAACATTTCCTCAGCTAATTAACTTTCCCTGCACAATTTTAATTGCATTTTTATTTTCTAAAGCAAAGTTCATGCATGCTCCATTTAGAAAGTGGGGGAAATGCAGCAAGATTTTAATGGGCCCATTACAGGAGATGCTGTTGCAACAGTTTATGTTTTATACTCACAGTATCTTGAACCTCAGCCTTTTCTGGGCTCTCATCTGAATAAATCCTCTCCTTCAAGCCACTGCGAGGACTCTGGGAAAGAAGGAAGTTCAGTTCTGGTCAGCACCAGCAAATCCAGGAAAGTGAGAACTGCACACCAAGCCTTTCAGCCACAACAGCCAAAACTTCTCCTTTCTCACAGACTGAACTGCTCAAGGGGTGAGGTATGAAAAACCAGACTAAAATGTGTGTCCTACGTGCACAGTTACCAAAAAACCCCCAAAACTCAGCTGAGTGCAGAGGCAGTTTTGGTAAGAAAGCTGGTGACACTGAGCAAGAGCAGAGCTGGAAAATCTCCCACCCAGCCTCAGCTTTCTCCTTGCTCTCTCCACCTCCTCTGACAGTCCCTGATTAGCTCCCCTCTCCCCACCTCCTGGCAATCCTCCTCCTCAAGCAGCCCAGCAGACTCTTGGCTTTATTCTCACAAACCACGTGCTGTTGGCTCATCTTCAGTGTGTCCAAAGGTTTTTTCAGCCAGGCCACTACTCAGGCTGTTGCTTTCCAGCCTGTCTTTTTCCATAAGGTTATTCCACCCCAGCTGCACAACTCTGGAGTTCTTGTTCAACTTCCAAAGGTTTCTACTGTCCCCAATCCTTAAATTTCTGAGTCCCTCTGGATGAAAAAGCTTGAATGTTTGGTGTGCCAAACACCTCCAGCGACCGAATACATCCACAATACTGACAGAATTGTATTAGAAAGATACCTATGAATTTTTTCTGCATTTATTATATAGAAACATGAGTGATGTCTGGTCAGATTTGAAGCTGGAGGAGGAATATTTCAAATTAGAGTCATGTCTGTTCACATGTGACCCACCTTCCTTTCACTTCCAACTGCTGGTACAAATTTAGCTCCCACATCCTTAAGTTAATCAACAAACTCAAGCCAAATCCAAGCAGAGAGTCTCAATTCCCCTGCACTAATCAGATAGTGACTTAATTAAGGATTAGGCACTCAGGCACTGCAACAGGGAGAGCACACGAGCACAGATTGATAACTAATGAGTGGACAGGTTAAGAGCCTTTACTTCTGGCAATAACTGGAGCTTATTTGGTAGAAGGGAGGCTCTTCCCACTTTGATGGCAACTCGCCCATTGAGTGGATCTGAGTCACAGCACTGCAACTGGAACATTCTCTTGGAAGATGCTCTAATTGGCATGTGAGTTCTGAGAAGGATGCTGGCATCTATCTTTCTTTGTGTGGTTACAGGGAAACCTAATCCTGGACAAAAGCCCAAACCCACACTATTTCTCTCCCAGTCCCCAATACAAGTCCAATATATCATGTTTTCCCAGGGCAGGAGTTTTGGTGGGTACTGAGGAGCCTATTCCAGCAATGCCCAATGTTCCTGAGACAGAGCACACGTGTCACACACAGGACAACACAAAGAACCTGCACAAGACCATGAAATCCAAAGGGTAGGGAAGCAAAGTGCTGGAGCTGTTGCAGACTCACATCAGCAATGTCACTGTTGGGTCTGGAGGGGCTGTCCCCACTGTAATCCAGTTTGCTCACACAGTCCCCACTCTCGGCCTCCCCTTCACTGATCTGCAGCGACTCCGACACAGACCTGGAGGACAAGACTCCATCCTAAAAAGATAAAGTGAGTTGGGAGACAGCACAGAGCAAGCAGAATATTTTAAGGGATGATCTTTAGAAGTCAGCTGTTTCAAAAGCCAGTTAGTTCACGTTACTTATGAAACTTTCTTAATTTATCTAGAAAAGGCTGCAGTGCTTTTCTAAGAGAAAATGACAGAACATCACACCCACTTTTCAGGACTTATCACAGGCAGAGGGAAAAGGGGAAAAATAATACAACCTATATTTACTTTTTGCAAAAGCAAAAGCAAAGCTGTTTTAAGCTTCCAGTTATTCATTTCCCACTGCAAGAGTGACTTCACAGGATTTTTTGAAGTTGCATTGACAGATTAATAAACACATGATAGCTTGAACTTTCTGTTTTGAAAGCAGTTTTTCACCAGTGATTTGAAAGCCCACTGTGAAGCCTCCTTCATATCCTGACTGACACTGTCCTGCACTGCTTGGCGGCCTCTGCAAGCTCAGCTCCAAGTCTCAGCTCTAGAGGGTGCAACCTGCCTGTCCAAGCACAGCAGAGCCTGGCAGGAACTCCTGCTTGCCCTCAGCACCACCAGCCCCCAAGAATTTCCACCTGGAGCATCCCAGAGATGCCTGACACGTCGTGTTACCTGAGTGCAGCCTGTGGCTTTGGAGAGCTGCTCCTGCAGCTGAGGAATGTGCTTCTTTGCCTCCTGGATCTCTTTGAGCAGGCGGGTGGTGGGGGATCGGCCGTACTCCTCTTGGAGAGACTGCAAAACAATTGAGCTGCCACTCAGCATCTCAGCCTGGAACCACAGCCCACTGCTTATCTTCATCCCATTTACACATTTCACTTAGAAACAGCTGCTACAGAATGTCTATTTTCTACAGCTCTGTAAGCAGTGATTCAACAGCCCATCTTTGCACCAGACTGGCCCCCACCCCTCTCCCCCTCACACAGCCCCAGTACCTGCAGCCGCTCCTGCTCCTTCTGTAGCATCTTTCTCAGAATCTCCACCTTCTGGTTGTGGACAATATTATTCTCCTCCTAGAAAATACACAGAGATTTATGGTTGGGTTTCTTTGGTGGGGCTGGGAAGATAAGGGGAATGGACATGCCCATTTTTCACCTGCTTCCTAAACATGGGCTCTAAACAAAAAGCAATTCAAGTTTTCAAACAGTATCCTATGCATTCTTTCCTGTTTTTGAACACAGCTGTCAACATTTAAAAAACCCTGAGATGGAACTGGATATTCTCACTTGCAAAATGTTTTTCACGAAGCGAATAAATACCCACTGACAGGATAAATATTCCAATTCATGATTTGTGCAAGAAGCACTAAACAATCCAGGCCAAAAAAATACCTGACTACATTTCTTCCTCTGCTACAGCAGTTCCTTGGAAAGAGAGCTTTAAATCTTACCCCCATGAGCACTGGGCTAGTAATCCTTTCTGCATTTCCTGATGTGCCAGGCGAATGGGGAGATGTCATGATGGGAGACATATGCCCAAATGCTGCCAGATCCACTTCAGAATCAGCCAAGGGAATCTGGGGCGACCCTGGGGGGCGCCCCTGGACAGTGAGAGCTACATAGGAACCCGCTGCAGGGAGACAAGGACAGGCCACAGGTCAGACATTTAGAGGTTTCCATGTCTGTGATTCACCCTGGAGACAAAACCCAGACCATTCCTCCTTCAAACCTGAGAGCGCTGTCAGCTCTGGTTTAGAAATACCTATTTAAATTTCAGGTAATCCAACAGTTTTCATGATAACCAACCTTTATAAAAGCAAGCAATCCAATTTCTAGTCCTGCAGGTTGTATTTACAGCATACACAAGTTCATGCTACAAAATAAACTCTGCTAGGGTGGAAGGAACCACTACCACCTTCTTCCTTGTACAAGATAATCAACCAAGAACACACTTTCTTTAGCAATGCCAATACTTTGCAAGCATCATACAGCAATGGACTTAAAAGTGCCTGAATAGCTCTGGTATTTAAGGTGGTACAAAAAATGGGAAAGCACCCAGGTAAGGCTTGATAGGAAGTTCAAACACCAAGCTAAGGAGAACCTACAGGGGAATGCATCAGCTTAAGTTCCAGATGTCAAAATTACCCCAATTTCACTTCCCTGTTTCACACACTCCCTTTGTCTCTCACTGGGCATGGTTAGACCCCACCCTTGTCACCTGAAGGCTCAGTCAGCCTTTCAAATGGTGCCTGTCATGCTTTAAAGGAGCCCAGGGACAGAAATAGCCACCTGCCTTTACTTACACTTGATCAGCTTTACCACCTCCAAATGGTTCGAGTGTGTTACGAGGGTGCCGTTCACCTGGGGCAGGGAGGAGGAGAAAATCGAGTGTTAGATACTGATTTCCAACCAAAGGTATCCACACATTGCACAGAAAGCACTACAAGGAGGAACAATATTTTCTGACCACCTCCATGTCCATTACTACATCTTTCAAGACACCACCAGATAAACAATTTACCCTTCTAACAGTTTCTCTCAGTGAGCAGAGCAAAAAGAAAACTATACACATACAAAAAAAAACCCCAGGCAGTCAAACAAACAGAAAAAACCAATCCATCTCTGCCTGGGCCGAAAAACACAGGGTAGCTAATTCAATTCATTAATTTAAATGCCTGGTTGAAATCCCAGCTCTATTTGTGTCAGTAGCTGCTGCAGCACAACCACCACTTTGCACCAATAGTTTACACTGTCTTTTTAGCTCCTGATTTGGTTTCTTAGTTGCTTGGCACTAAAAGAAAACATGGATCTGGGGACACTCAGGGGAAAAATAGTAATTCAGGCAGACCTTTCATTTACAGGTGATTATTAGTAACTCTCCATTTCTTCTCTCCCCTGACATTTCTGTTTCTGTTGTGATACTTGAACCTGGTAGGATGTTGGACTCCCCCATAAAGCTCTGAAATGACAGTGATCTCCACAGCAAAACTAACACTGAGCAGTGGGATTTCAGTGGTTACTGTTCTGGTATTCCCAGAACATGGACACAGACCAGTCCTCTATCTCCCAGGCAAATGAAAACATCCCAGCAGATGTAACAATGGCATTTTTTCCAGGGATAGAGCTCATTGAATACAAAGGATCCATTTCCCTTACCTTGATAATTCTATCCCCTGTTTGCACTCCAGCCCGCATGGCTGCTCCATCTGGAGGGGAAAGAAATCCTTTAGTTCCCATTCCAATACAAACATTCAAAGCCAGAATGGTCTGAACACTTCTGTAGTTTCATGCAAAACTACTTCCTGCACTCAGCCAAGCTTCCTCTGTCTCTAGCAGGTTAAAATCTCTGGGCACCTAGTCTAGAGCAGTTCTGTCCTCACTGGGCAGTGGATACCCCAAAGCCACAATCCCACCACGTTCCAAGGAGTCATTTCCTTCCCCCTGGATACCAGAGGTCAGTTTTCAACCCATCAGATACGAAGATGACTCACTGCATCCCACCCGCTCAGCACTGCGCTGCACACCCCCTGCCGAGCCACAGCCATCCCAGCCAGGAGCATTTCTGGAGTTCTCATGCCCACGTTTCCCTGATCCACGTGGAGACCCCCAGGCTGCTCCCTGGCTGGCACACTCAGCACCCTCCTTGCTCACCTTCCTTGACGGACTGCACGAAGACGGGGTTGTCTCCGCTGACTGTCAGCCCAAATCCGTTCTCATCCCGCTGGATCACAACACACCGCTGAACGAGACCTGCACAAGAAAGGTGGGGAAAGGGCAGAAGAAAGAGGAGGAGAGAAATACAAAGAGACACAAGCTGGGCATGAGTCCAAAACCTTATCCTCCTAGATAATCACAGAGTACTGAGAGGAACTGGTACAGTACAACAGAGGGGAAATATATGAGAGACAGAAACAGGGCAGCAGTCCAGGAATAGAGAGGGATGTCAAGACAGGTCAAGCTTATTGCTTCAGCTACACAGAACAGAGAGATACAGCAGCAGAGATGCAGACAGCCCTGGCACATCACACACAACTCGAGGGACAGGCAGTTTTTAAAGAAGAGCAGCAGTACACAAACCAATGAGCATCATTTCCCTTTGTCTGTGTTACGAGTTTCCCCGGTACGGCAGAGGGCTGTCATGTTCCACTTCATCAAAACCACCACACAGCTTCTCCAAGCAGGCACAAATCTCCCAGACTAACGTGAGGGGGTTGGACTAAAACAGATTTATTGATCAGGAAAAGTTTTCCCCATTCTCAGCACAAGTCTCCTCTTGGGGCACCTCCTGTTCCAGGTGAGAGAGTGACACAGAACCAGAGCAGGGAACAAGTACAAGCCACACTTAACTACCCTGGGCAGGACTTCTGAAATACAGACCCTGCTTCAGGCTACTGAAGTTCAGGGCCAAAGTCCCAGGAGATACGAGTCTGAATCTGCTCTTCCTTTAACTTTCTGTGAGACATCAAAGGCAGCTTATTTTGTTTCCTGGTATACTCAGTATAATGCAAGCAGAAATGCTGTTGCTGAGATAAATTTACTTCCTAAGTACAGCATCTTGAGAAGGAGAGATTCTGGGTATGTCTATTGCTCACCTGAAAATGAAATATGGGAAAAACAAAAGCCAGCAGCAGTCCTGGCATATTCATTGCTGAGCACTTTCCAAGAAGCATCTGCAAAAAGCCTCCCACAATGGAGCCATTCTCCTGAAAAGTGACTTTAGTAACCCTGCAAAATGCTTTCCCAAGATTATTTTATTTTCATCACCCTTATTTCTAACAGCTTGCTTTGCTGCTGCTTCTTTTCTACAGCCACATCAGGCAAAGTTCCTACACCAGCATCTTGAGAAGGAATTGGGAGTTCTCCACCATCAGATACCAAAATCGCAGCAGTTTCGTTTAGCACGGAGGGAGCACTGGGAGCTTTCCCAGACAGACTGGCTTTTCTGGAATAATTTTTAAGGAATGAATTGTAACAGAGTGTGGAGTCATACCCACGTCTTAAATTACTCTCACACCACTCCAGCTCCTTTCACTTCTCTGGAGCAACTCCTAATGGAAATGAGGAGCCTCAAGTGAAAGCACAGCCTGCCCAGTCAGTCCTGTTCTCCCCCAGCGTGGCACAGACGAACAGGGGTGTGGGAGCAGGGAAAGGTGGTATTCCAGGCCTTTGGCAGCAGTCTGCTCACAGTATCACCCCCCAGGAATCATGGTACACACAGTGGGATGGATGCAAGGTGAGAGCAGGCAAGAGGAGAAACCCCCCCTGGCCTCTCACACCTCTCTGCATGGTTAAATGCAAGAGCATGCCTCTCCCTCCTGCACCTCCCATTTTTCTATGTGACCAAGCTTCTTAAGTCTCACTTCACAAGAATGATGCCCCGGGGTGGGGTGTGGGAACATGTGCTATTTCATAAAAACAGCTCCTTTCCAACCCTGGTGCCAGCCCTACAGGTTTTATGAGTAAGGCACCGAACTAGTCTTTAGACTCACAAGAACTGTCCTTGTTTAAAGACACAGGACAGCCCTGAGTACTCACTGCTCTTCCACTGCATTCCTTTTTTACAGAACCAACAGCCCTTGGATCTGTTGATAACCTTCCTCCTCGAATGAGCCTGATGCCAAAGCAGTAGGGGGATGCAACATCAACTGGCCTTACAGAGTGTAATTTCAGTTCCCAGAGTAATCAAGTTAAAATGTTTCACACCACAAATCTCAATTTTATCCAAAAACCCCTTCAATGTGGAAGCCATTGAAATTAGGACGACCTGAACCCAAATTAGTCCAATATTGTTTTTTCTCTGTATCTGTTCCCTTCAGACATGGAACAAGCACTTAGCCCTTCTCCTAACACAACATAAAGGCTGGAAGGAGGTGTAGGTAGGCCAGCTGAGAGATTCCATGCTTGACTGGGATATGCAGCAGCTTTATAGTGATTTTAATGAAATTCTCTGCAAGTTTCCTGAAGATAACACTGCTACCTGCAGAACCAGACCAGCTCTGACAGCACTCCCTGTCTGAACCAGGCACACTAAAAAGAACAACCTTGAAAGTGCTCTCTTGAACCCCCTAAATCTGTCATTTGCTCACTTTGGTCCTCTAAGTAAAACCCGCTCAATTGGAAATCTGCTGCGTGGTGGAATTTTCAGAGCAGAGCAGCAATGTTTTCATAACCCACGTCTGGTACCTTGAACACCTCATCAGACACTCTGGAATGGACTCACAGGAAAGCCACAAACCACTGGGAGCCCAAGGACAGCGATGTGAAGTTTCCAAGAGCTGTTCCCGTCACGCCTGGATCTCACAGAACACACAGGGCCAGGAAAGTACCAACTAAAGCAGCTCCTGCCCCGTGCAGGGGGCTGGGGCAGCACCCAACAGCCCAGGGCAGCAAGGGACAACCAGCTTGTCAGTCACCTTTTCCCCTTGGGGGTCCAATCCTTGGTGTTCCCTGCAGGGAAATCCTCAGTCATTCATTGTGAAATATCTTACTGTGATATTTCACTTTTTCCAGCTGAAACTTAGTGAATCTTACAAGGTCAACAGAACTCATCATGGACAGTACTTGAAATCAAATGAATAATAATGTTGTTCCCATATTTGCTTTCACTTCACAGTATCTTGATGGCACAAAGTGAGGAGACATCACTTAACTGTGCTTTAAGTATACAAAATTAAATTGTATGTTTGTGTCTTGAGTGGATTCATAAAATTCTGTGGTGAAAACAATAAATCTTAATCTTTTTTTGTCCTCATGCAGAGATGATGAGTCCCCAAACTCACTGGCACAGCCTCAAGCCGGGAGTACAGTAAGGAGGCCAAGTGAGTGCTGGAGGAAAAGAGGTTTAAGGTTAAAAGTGAAAGCAGACAGAAGGACTGCAAGCAAAGCACAGAGGATGCTCTTCAGTAGGTGGCACTAGTCCCTCTCCATTCTCCAGCCTGATCCAAGTGTGCCTTTGGATAATGGGAAAGGGTAAAGTCGAACTTCTCAAGGTCATTGACACTCCATGCTTAAAATTACTGTCTCAAACAGTCTTGCCAGATACATTTTGATTCTCCAAGAGCCTCACTAGTAGGAAGGTCATTTACTTTCTTCTCTTCTACACAGCTTAACTATTTGGAAGTTATTCAACAAAACAGAGAATTTAATTAGCAGCTCCCAACAAACAGAGAAGAGTTTCATTCTTAAAACTTGACTCACTAGAGAGAATGGAGGGACCAGGTTGGACAGGGCTTGGAGAAACCTGGCCTAGTGGAAGGTGTCCCTGCCCATGGCAGGGCTTGGGAGGAGATGATGTTTAAGGTCCCTTCCAACCCAAGCCATTCTGTGACTCCATGAGCCATGAATTCCATCTCCCATGGCACAGCTCTCCCTCTGCTCCAGCTCTGCAGGACACGATGGGAGCTCAGATCTGTGAACTATAACCTCCCCTGGGGGCATGAGGCCACAATAGGAAAATGCAGAGTGAGTTGAAATGAATCATTCCATAAACAAAACCCAAACTCCTTGGGGATTTGAGAATGTCCAAATGTTTCACTTCATTTGGGAAGCTTTTTTTCCTATAAAGTATTTTCAGAAGCGCTGCTCCACAGCATAAATAGAACCATCAGCTTTTATAAGGACAGTTTCTCAGCAGATGAGATTCTGAATTTCAGTTCTAGTTATTACCATGATTTCATACCAAATGCCATATAAGCAGCATTCCTCAGATTCTTCCACTAACAGAAGTCATGCAAAAGTCAGTGCAGAAACGATATTGTTTGAAGTAGTGCAGTCCATAGTGCCTTAATAAAAGTGTTATTAACAATGGCACTGAATACTGGTCATAAAACAAGGGTTGGTAACCTTTTTAGAAAAAAAGACCCATGTATTTTAACGTGATAAATAGGACTATCTGCTCCCATGGCAACAGCACATTCAACCCCTGTGGTCCAGCCCTCCCTACATTCCCAGCCCTTCCTGGCTATTCCAAAGGGCTCCCAAATGGCCTTTAAAAAGTCTGGAAAAATAGTGGCCACGACACAAAGCTGATAAGAACTGCAAGGAACAAACCAGGAAACGTTCAATTTGAAAACAGTTCAAATGTGGGGTTTCAAAACAACAAAGAAACATACAAAATTCATCACAAAGTTGGAGACAATAGTGAAGGAGTGTGTGTAAACTCTGGGCTGATGTTTAGGCCAGAAACTGATCATTACTAAATATACAGGCAGATATTTTTGGAGAGCAAGCGAGTGGTGGGAAAAAGGAAAGGGAAAGTGATATCTCACCTAGCACCCTGAAAGCTAATTTCAGTTTTAAGTTTATTTAAGAGATGAAAATTCTACTTTGAGAAACAAGTATTAAGTATCATGAGAGATTATGGCACTAATTAGTAAATTAGAGCGTATCAAACTACACTCAGTCTCTCTCCTGATCATCTAAATGTTGTTGAATATACAAATATGATATGGTTGGATTTATGCAAGAAAACATCACTCTATGAGCTTCATGGCACTATAAATTAACTTCTGTGTATCAGAGCAATTTCCCTGCATAACCACTTTGCCCCCCCCAGCCATTCATATACTTCAAGAAATTCTGGTCTCTTTTTGCTCCTTAATTAAAAATTCCAAGAGGTAAGAACAAACACACACACACAAAGCCACACCTCCTTTCCCTGTTGTCATTCCAGACTTCTCTATTATTCCCTTTCCAATGGCCGGTTCCCAGCCAGCCACCAGAGAGAAAAATACCAGTACAGCATTTCTACTTATAGGATTTGGAATAGTTTGGTCCCATCCAAAGCAAACAGCAGAGCTCTCCACACATCCCACAGAACCTGGGAAAAGCAGAGGGCAGAGACAAAAGGCAGGGCCAGGTCCAGCCCAGCAAAGGCCACTGGAAAGGAAGGATGAGTGGAAGCTGCTCCCACAGATCCTGGACAGGGGCAGAGCATCTGCAGGAAACTGGGGGGAAGTCAAAGCTTACGTTAGGAAGTCGTGTTTCTTTCTGCCACACATGAAAAGCCAGGACACTGCACAGACTGAGGGAGACGTGTAAACACAGAGACATCCCATCAAACACACCAAATGTTTCCTGCCATTAACCCCCAACAGCTCCACAGCACCTCCAGTATCTCCTGGGTGAGCAGCACCAGGGAAAAGGCACACAGGGACCTGGGCAACCTGGCTGAGCAGCATCCCCTGGCAGGGGAGAGCTCCTCCACACGAGCAGCAGCAGCCCAAAATCGCTGCTCCTCCAGCAGGTCATTTCCCTGTTCCCTCCCTCGGAGCACAGCAGGAAGAATTACAAGCTGCAGCAAGCCAGCTCTCCCTGAGACAGGTTTCCAGCTCTGCCAAAGCAAATCAAGGCACTCTCCAAACCTGTTTACTGAGGAACACTCTCACACCCTGAGGAACATGACTATCATATTACNCCAGCTACAGAGCTTGCCCTAAGATTGGTTTGGAAGGAACTCTTCAGGGCTGGTGGTTTTTTGGGTTTAGATTTGTGGGGTGTTTTATTTTTCAGTGTTCCTCCCAACCAGAGCTATGAAACATCAGTTGGTATGACACAGGTGGTTTAAGGAGCTGGATCACAGCCATGAACACCTGGCAGTTTTATTCTAGTGCAATGGTAAAAGCTGATGCTGGAGGAGTCATTGCATCTGCCCAAAAGCCCACAGCACGTTATGTAGCAGCAATTTTCTTAAGAGATTAACATGAGAAAGTGTCACAGATTGTTTTAAAAACATGAAAGGGGGGGGGGGGGAAAGAAAGGAAAAGAAAGGCAACCCATGCACACTTAGAAACATGAAATGCAGCAGCCCTGGCCAGATTCAGCCCAGGTCCAAGGGTCTGTACAAGCTGAAGGATCCAAAAAAAACCCACCAACTTGTGAAAACTTACTGCCTTCTAGTTTCTAACATGAGGGCAAGACCCTTTAGAGACTGGAAACTGAGCAAGTCATTACAGAGAGGCTGGGGAGTGTCCCAGACTGACAGTGTATGCCAAGGGAGCAAACAGGCCCATCATGGTTAGTGACAACACCGTGACGTGTGGGGACATTCCCATCCCAAACTGCTTGTTATATGCCATTTGCTCCAGTCTACAAGCCCACACAGAGCACTGATACACAACACAGGACTGCAAGGTCACTTACTCCCTCTGGCACAAAGAATGGGGAAGTTCATACTCTTACATTTATTTAATTTATTTACAGATACATTTTTCCGTTTCTGTGAAATGTGGAAAGGAACTGAGTGGAGATAATGGACAAATAATGCAAAAAGATGCACTGCTTGCTCTAACCTCCACAGCCAGAGCAAGACACAGGCTCTTCTACAGCCACAAACCCTCCTGGAGTCCAACAGGACACGATGTGCAAACCCCCAGTGGCACGAGGTCTCTGGGTGGGTAACAGGAGAATCCAGGGGGGAGCTCGCCAGGTTAGTTTTCCAGCCACTACAAAACTAGAAGCTGATACACTAAAGCAACACTTAAGCCCAGTTTGCCCAGTCCCTGCTGCAGAGCCAACCATGCAGATCATGGGAGGGGTGGAAAAGCCTGGGATGCACAGACAGAAAGCATGGAGCTGCCCAGGGATGAGGCTGCTTTAGCTTACCATACGTCTCGGATCTACTCTCCTCAGAACTAGACTTTGTCTTCTTGGAGGAGCTATCTGCACGAGAGCAGGAGAGAAGGAGAGAGAGATATAGAAAATATGGAGACCAAACATGAGAAAAAAAAAAAATTCATGAAAAAACACAGACTGATTTATTGGGTTAAATCGTGCAAAACACACAAACGAGATGTGAACACAACACAGGCGGAACACTTGGAATAAGGGGTGAATAATGAAGATACAGGTAACACCACACAGAACCTGTCACAGGATTTAAGACACAATAAAAGATGTTTTCTGCAATAACTACAGGAAGAATTCTGGATAAAAACAGTCCAAGCACAGAAACTCTGGTGTTGTTTCTCTCCAAAATAAGTAACTGGCACAGGCACAGCATCCTGAACTCACTCCTTAAACAGAAACCCCTCTGTGAAGGCTGCAGTGCAGGCTCATCTATCACACCAGGGCACAGGCACCGTAACAGTGGGGCCAGGTAACAGCTCTCAGTACTGGAGTGACTTTCATCAAATTAAGATTAGAGGACTCCTGAAGTTTGTTTCTGAGGAAAACAAATTCACTCCTAGCCCAAGACCTCCTCAAACCCGAAATCATTTTGTATTACCTATTCCCAAGGACAAAGGGAAAGAAGCAAGCACTAATTCATGTCTTCTCCCTTACAGGATTTTTTTAAGGTGGCATTTAGAGCCCGTTTTCATTTGTTTTGTGCACACTAGGGAGGAGTCATGCAGTAGTGGCAGAAACCAGTAACAAGCTGGTTTATAAACATCAGCTTCAAATGTCTTTTTGCAAAAAACCACATCCTACAAGTTGCACCATTCAGCTCTCCTGCCTTCCACAAGCCCCAGGGACAGCACAATGCACAGACATGAAAAATGCACATTGCAGGGGGCCAGGAGGCTCAGACAAGAGCCTGTCATGCATTTAATGAACACACACAGAGTCACTGGGTTAGTGTTTCAGAGAGAGTGAAGAATCCCTGTGTGCACCCTCATTTCCCAGACAGCTCCAGACAAGCTGCCCAAATTGACCCTGATTTAACCTTTGGGAAGGTTAAAAAAATAGAATAGCACATCCTTTAAAAGATGTTTATCTTAAACTGTATCACGCTGGAAACTGCACATTCACTTTGCAAGTGACAGAGAGGGATCAAAATCTACTAAGGCCCAAAAAACAAAACCAAACCCCAAAACTAAAACCCAAACTAGGGAACCCAGCCCTAGTTGAGCCTACATCTCCCATGTCACACTTAAATAAAGCACCTGAAAGAACTCCTCACAACTAACTTCAGTACTTGCCTCCTGAAATTTCAGGTGACTTTGTGTAAGTAGTTCTAATTATTTACTGAGTAGTTCTAATTACTTACTGATACACTAATCCACGTTTATTATTAGATGTGCATGTTTAAAAGCAATGCCCACATGCTTCCAAAAGCCTCTGCACAACAACCCAACTCTGAAAACCACATTTGCTGGCACACTAAAACAGCTTTCAAACCTAATTCCCGGTGCTTTTCCAATTGAAATGTAGAGTTTTCTCCCGTGGATTTTTACCTGTGGGATCGAAGTCGTGGGTGCTACTGCAGCGCTCAACCTTCTGCTTCTTGTCAGCTGGAGACTCTCTGCTCAAAATGCTGCCGTGTCTGTGGCAGGAAAAAAGCACAAATGCTGAGCAGCAGCCCAGGGAGGAGCTGCCTGGCTGCTGGGGCTCCCAGAAATAACCTGAGCCATGGCTCTCTGCTCACCAGAAATCGAGATTAAAGCAGAGGCGTTAAGTTCGCTTAAAACATTTATTCCCAGGCTGAATTCGAGTGGGAAAATGATCTCCCTCAGAGTCTTTGGGAGCGTATCCAAGGTTCTAGAAACAGCCCTGTTAACCTTCAGAATTAGTAACAGCAAGTGCATTCTCTTTATCGCTCCATTTTGAAAGCAAAATAAAATTAAGCTACACAGAACAGATAAACCCCCTGCAATCCTAACTCTGCCTCCTCCCCAGCAACCATCCAAAATGTCTGCATGCAAAAATTAAAGATTTAGAATATCCTCCCCCCTGTACATCACGTACCAACCTAAGTGTCCCTTTACCATCTCAGATCTCAGGTAAGATGAGCCTGCAGTGAGGTAACAGACTGCAAATGTAACACTATGCCAGGCACTTTAAGTTCACCACCAACTATATCTTTGGCACCTTGGCCCCATCTGGGCATTAATTTCTCACATCTGTAATGGGTACTGTGCTCTGTGTCAGTACACATATTTATTTTCCCTTTTAAGAGCGTTCCTCATTTAAAAACACTGCAGCACAATTTTGCAATAGAGATAAAAAGTCAAGCTTCAGGAACTCACCTCGTAGGTTTTTTGAGAGGAAACCTGAAAAGAAAAAAAGAACAGAAGTTTAATGAAGTTTCATTTCTCAGTATTATCCTTTATACCAGCACAATAAATATAAAGTTATTTTACACTTCTATGACACCATCACAAAAAAACCATTCTTTTTTTCGTTCAGCCAATCATTAATCCACTTACAGTTGATTCAATTAGGTAAAATATGTGTGTGAACATATAGGAATAGGCAACTGAAGTCAGTTTTTGTTCTAAATGAAGGTCTACAGATGTTTTACAGCAGATCATTTCCCCCTATACATATAATTATTCTTAATGCATTCTCCTATTTATACAGGTTTTCCAAGTGCTGGGGTGAGGGCCGGAGGGAGGAGATTGGAGTCAATACAATTCTCATACCACAGAAGTTACCAGGGCAATAAATGGTATTTTTTTAATGTTATTTAGTTAAGTTTAGCTTAGTTTTAGCTCCAAGCTCAGACTGAGCTGAAAGGTCGGGCCCTGATCCCAGGGAACAGGGGACAGGGCAGGAGGGAGCAGCCTCAGGCTGTGCCAGGGGAGCTTCAGGCTGGGCATCAGGAGGAATTTCTTCATGGAAAGGGTTATTCAGCACTAGGAGGTTTGGAGTCTCCACCCCTGGAGGTGTCCAAGGAACAGCTGGATGTGGCACTCGGTGCTCTGGGCTGGGGGACAAGGTGGGCATCGGGCACAGGGTGGGCTTGATGATCCTGGAGGTCTTTTCCAACCTACATTTCCAACCTCGTTTCTGGGATTCTGAGCTGAGCAATGGCCCTGTCCAAGCAGCAAACCCTTCTCTGAGGGCTTCCCAGAGCATTACAACCACAATTCCTTGAGCACCACCAGGAGATTGCCCAAAACATCCCCTCCTGTGTTAAGATCCTGCAAGGGGCACCCTGTCAGCTCCTCATCTCTTGTCCTTTCCTCGATAACATCTCGAGTGGCCCAGCCAGGAAGAGCACAGTCTAAAAGCTGCAGTAACTCCCTCCCCATTACCTGAAAAACATAACTGGCTGCACAGAAGTGCTCAGCTTAATCCCTCTCTTGGGTTAATAGCTGTGCCATTAACTGTGGATCCACCCAAAATGCTGGCCAGCTCCCACATGCCAATCCCCTGTGCAAACATGCACTAATATGGCAACAAAACGAACATCTGATGACACATTGGGCAAGTGAAATTAAAATGTTGTCTGTCTGTTCCTGAAAACAATTACACACAGCAAGACACTCGCCATGTTTTAGATAACAGCATCAAATTTGGTTCAGATACAAGACCAGCCTCCAAACGAAGGGGATAGGTAGGGCCTGGGATTGCATAAGCCTTAGGAACCTATGGGCAAAGCAGCACAGAAGTTAATTAATTGAAGCCAAGAAGTGACAGTCCTCTTTCCTCCTGCCCCCAAAAAGCTCTACTTTAATCTCAGAAATCTGGGAAATCCACTCTGATTCAAATCAAGCCTCTCCTCGCTCTGCTCCACCTGCAAAGCCTCATCTCTTCAGCATCCAGTCCTCCCATTTACAAATTTCAGCCAGTAAAGAGCAATTTTGTGCAATCCCACAGCTTGAATCCCATAGCAAAGAAAACAAAAGTCATCTCGGGCCAATCTAGCTCTGCCTGCACAGTCAACAGATGCAGCAGCAATCAAGTGTTTCACTGAAAAGCAGAAAAGGGGGGGGAAGAAAAAAAAGGGAATCCAGGGAAAGGCAGGAAAAGATGCTTAAGATGAATTACACATTTTTTATCTAATGCATTTGAACTTTTAAGCTACATAAAAAATCCTAACACTGGGAACAAATGTTTTAATGAAGCATTTAAGTGACAGCCTTTATCCTGGAGTGTTTTAACAGCAGCCAGGACTCTGCTCCTGCAGCAAGACATGGTTTATGGGCAGCATAAAGCCAGCCCACTGCTGTACTACTCTGGCTGGCTCCGAGCTCTTTATTATCTGCTCTGGGATGAGACACAAACATTCTGTCTCAGAGTTTAGAAACTTGGGTTAAAACTTCCAGTGACATCAGGCAGTTAGGAAGGAACCCTGAATTTTTTGTACATAAACCAGCACTGAAACCATCAGAACTTTTCCTGTGTTCTGGCATCACGGGTGAACACGAATTTCCTGCGGGGTGGGAGCCAAAGCCCCCAGCCCACAGCTGGGCAGAGCAGGGGGTCAGCACCCCAGTGACCCCAGAGACCCCCCAGTGCTGGGCAGAGCAGTGGGTCAGCACCCCAGTGACCCCAGAGACCCCCCAGTGCTGGGCACAGCCCCCAGCCCACAACTGGGCAGAGCAGGGGGTCAGCACCCCAGTGACCCCACAGTGGTGGGCAGAGCCCCCAGCCCACAGCTGGGCAGAGCAGTGGGTCAGCACCCCAGTGACCCCACAGTGGTGGGCACAGCCCCCAGCCCACAGCTGGGCAGAGCAGGGGGTCAGCACCCCAGTGACNTTCCTGCGGGGTGGGAGCCAAAGCCCCCAGCCCACAGCTGGGCAGAGCAGGGGGTCAGCGCCCCAGTGACCCCAGAGACCCCCCAGTGCTGGGCAGAGCAGTGGGTCAGCACCCCAGTGACCCCAGAGACCCCCCAGTGCTGGGCACAGCCCCCAGCCCACAACTGGGCAGAGCAGGGGGTCAGCACCCCAGTGACCCCACAGTGGTGGGCAGAGCCCCCAGCCCACAGCTGGGCAGAGCAGTGGGTCAGCACCCCAGTGACCCCACAGTGGTGGGCACAGCCCCCAGCCCACAGCTGGGCAGAGCAGGGGGTCAGCACCCCAGTGACCCCTCAGTGCTGGGCAGAGCCCCCAGCCCACAGCTGGGCAGAGCAGGGGGTCAGCACCCCAGTGACCCCAGAGGACCCCCAGTGCTGGGCACAGCCCCCCGCCCGGGTGCCAGGGCCGTGTCCCCCGGCCCACGCGAGCGCCCGGAGCAGCTCCGGGAAGCTCTGGAGCCCCTTGGCCGCCCTCCAGCTTCCTGCCTTTCTTTCTGCTCCAGAGCAGGGATGGAGGCAGGGCCGTGGTGGGGGAGCGGGGCAGGCAGCAGGTCAGCCCAGGCAGCAGAGGCTCCGTCCGGCACTTGCTTTGCTCCACAGGTGTTCCCAAAACCCAGTGGAGGAGCCAGGCTGAAGGTGAAACTCCCCAGACCCTTCCCAGCAAAACTCCCCTCTCAGACCTGAAATCATTGCTGGGCACCGAGTTATGAAATCACAGAAATCAGAGGCGGAAGAGACGGCCGAGCTGAGGCTGCGACAGCGATTTGAGATCCTTGCTGGGCAGACTCAGAACAACATTCCTCCTCTTTTCCCGCTTTCCTGCCTGAAATACCACCTAGAATTTCTTGATTTGCTCAAGACATCCCTCATTTCCCCAACACTGTGTCACTACAGCAGAAGGCAGAGCGGATAAAACACAATCAGAGAACACAGAGCAGCTCCCACGAGTTTACCCAGCAACTCTGTGTTTCAGCACAACTTATCTCCACTTGGAAATGTTATTAAGCTTGAAAGCAGCACTGAAAATCCCCTCGCTGTGTTACAGCGTTCAGCACCACATATTACATATTTAATGTGTTTCAACTCCTACTGTAAACAGCAGCGAGCTGAAGGCAGAGCAGGGTGGGGTTAACAGCTGGAGACTTAATTCCAAATCGAGCTGGCAAGTTTAGGCTGCACGATAAAAACCCTGTAGACATTTTGTCTGATAACTGATGAACATCAGCACATTTTCAAACAAGTTGTTCCACTCTCCCAAACACCAGCAACAATTAAAAGCCAAGTCACATTTTGGTTTTTTTTTTTTTTTTTTAAAAAGACTGGGTCAAATAATTTAAGCCATTTAAATGCAGCAAATTACTAAAAGTATGTCTTCTTAGTCATGGTGCATTAGGAAAATCTATTTACTGTAAAGCCAAGTGAGGAAAATCCACCTACAAGGAGCAACACTATGGATTAAAAGCTATACTTGAAGTTAGCTCACACACACATGCAGTACTGGCCAGTGCCTAATAACTACCTTGAAACCAAGACGAAAAAGATAGTTTTAAGAGCTAATGTGTCAAAACACACCAGGGCAGGAAGGATTCCCAGCTTCCAACAGTACAAAGCATTCCATTCTAGCCCGGGAGGTTGAAAATATAGCTGACCATAAATAGCACAGCATTCAGATAACCATGTTGGGGTTTTTTCCTCCTCTACTAAAATATTACCAGAATTCAAGTATCTGCTATCTCAAAAGCTGATCAAAGAGAAAAATATTTAGATTCAGGCAAGGGCCTCAACCTTGGAAATATTTATTCATGTGCCTAACTTTAGTCCCATTTCCTTCAGCAGGACTACTCTCATGCCTGAAATGTGGCTTGTGTGTGTTTGCACCATGCAAGGAGAAATTACTACAACTTGTGCCCAGATGAGTAAGAAATATTGTGAAACCCATGCAGAAGAGAACAGCCAAAAAGTGCTTGCTTGACAGAACTAATCTTTAATTAGCAGATGAACAGTTGCAATAGAAGCTTCTTCGTTGCTTTATTAGTTTCATTTAAATAAGATGCTGCTCGTTACAGAAAAACCCTCTGAATGAATTCTAAATCTGAAAGAAAAGCAGCAAACACACCTGACCTTACCAAACTCAGGAGAGATGAGAAATAGTACAGGCTTGTTATATTTGTGGTTTTTACACATTTAGAAAGAGAAGAGGAAAACCAAAGGTTAAATCAAAGTCCCCCCCAACAAAAACACCAAGCTTTGTCGATTTAAAATTATCTCATCAGCACCACCTCCATAGATTTTGGTGGAAAAGTGAGTTTTAACTGGCAGCCACACTTAGAATCACAGAATGGTTTGGGTTGGAAGGGACTTTAAAGCTCAACTCATTCCACCCCCTGCCCTGGGCAGGGACACCTTCCATTAGACCCAAGTCCAACCTGGCCTTGGACACTGCCAGGGATGGGTGTTCAAGCCTTCTGGAAGTCTGAGCTGGGTTGTTCATTGGCAAACAAACAGATCCTGGAAAACTCGGAGTCTGTTCCTGGGTTGGAGTTACCAACCACTGAACAATCCCACGACTATTTCTGCACCCATTAAACCCCATTTTCAACACCCTGCACTGACAGCACTCAAGAGAGAAGCAGCATCTCCTGTCTAATTCTAGTAGGTTCAAGTGCCCTGAAAGTGCAGTAAACACGGATGTCTCAAATGCTGTTTTGCAGATAATTCCCAAAATTTCATCTTGAAAGAGACAGGATGAAAGAAAAACAAGGAAGGGAGCGTTTTCCCAGCTTGCAGATGCACCAATATCCACCAGAGCAGCTGGAAAGCCCTGAGAGAGGCACCGTGAGAGAGAGGTGACACAGCCTGAACAACAGCAGTGGCAGCGTGACCTCACCGAGGAGCTGCACTGATGGGAACAGACTGGGAAACTGCAGGGACCCAACCAGGGAGGATTCCTGGGAGCTGGCAGAGCCCACGGACGGATCTCACCGACTCAGAGCAAGTGCACAAGGAGGCAAAAGGGAGAGAGGCACTGAAATCTCCATGTTATTTTTGTAGGAGTCCAAGGCAACAAGCACAGCTGACGCAATGACTCATGGAGGAATCGTTCCTGGCATTGCTAGCCTTTGATTCCTGACAGCTCCAGGAACAGGCCTGGTCTCTGCCTTCGGAGAAGGAACCCAGGAAATTCAGGGAAGTGACTGGAGAGCCCATACAGCCAATATATTCTCCCACTCCAAACATTCCCAGAGCTTCAGTGTCCCATCTGCCCTAATAAACCATCAGCAAATACCTCCAACTCGATGCTACATTGTTTTTCAGGCCACAAATGCCTCTACCCATAAGCAGAATATGCCACTCAATTTTCCTTTTAGGAGAGAAAATGCAGAGTAGCCAATACAGCCCATCAACACACTTCCTGATGGATCAGCATGTGGATCAATGCAAGGGACTGGTGCTATGGCAACCAATGTGCTGAGTTAAGGACTTAAACTAGGTTAAGATAAATTTGATAAAAATCAAAGTCTGGAAGGCTGGCAAGTTCCTGTTGGGCTGTAAGACGGGAATGTCAGGAGTCCAAGAGGAAGGTATTTCCACTGGTGCTAGTTAGAGCACCTTTCCTCCAAAGGATGCTTCCTCTTTGAGCTTTAAAAAAAAATTTAATATCTATATATAGAGTTCTCTTTCACTCTTGCTGTTAACCAGAGATTTATTCTGGGTGCAGATTTCATCGAGAAGGCTGAAGAGAAGGAGGCAGCAAGAGAAGGGAGCAAGAAAAGAGGAGAAAAAAAAAAACAACCCCAGTTTAGAATTACGAAATAAAAACAAGAATGCAAAAGTAAGTCTTCTCCATGAAGCAGATAACAAGATATGGAGATTTGCCTCCACACATGGAATTTCCCGATGGTACAGGTAGCATGTCCTGTAAAAATGACACAGAGGGTACTTTGAGTTCACTCCATCCAGCTGTGGTTTCTTCCTCAGCACCCTTCCTGTAAAACTCGGAGATGGGAAGGGCTCCTATTTCTCTACGAACAGCAACATTCGGAGAGGGGAGAAGAAAAGCATCTCTAGAGAAGTTTCATCCACAGTTCAGTCATTCACTCCCAGCCCAAGCAAGTGCCTCAGCTATTTTCCATGACACAAGCACTTGGATTTTTCCAAGAGCTGATGTCAGGGCTTTTCATGGAGAAAGAGCTGCATTTAGAGGGCAGGCAAGGAAGGAGGGCTTCCCCAGCAGCCATTCTCAATGTGGCCTTTGTGCTGCTCTGCTGCTCAAGCCAGGACCCTGCAAGAACTTTTAGTCCCCGCAGAAACTCTCTAAAGGGGAGGGGACAGGGACATTTCCAGCAGCCAGGGCTGTTCTTCCACCCCTGACTGACTTCCAAGGCTCAGAAGCATCAGCTTTCCTTCTCCAGACCCTGGAGTTACAGCCTTGTAAGACAAGGCCTCTCATTGTTTAGTATCTCTGTAACTGGGTGGGAGCAGACAAACAAATGAAAACTGGGGAGGGGGAACTGCAGAGGACATAAATAAACCATGTCTGCTTAATGCTGCCTTTAGATTCAGCCTAAGAGCAAGATCTGAGTAACAGGGATGAGGTACAAACCCTGCTTAGAAACTGATGGAGAACAGAGGCTGCCAAATCCCAAGTGGTTTCCGACCGGTTTCCCAACACAAATTACTGAATCTCTCACTTTCCACCTCTGGGAAAGAAAAATTGAAAAGGAAAAACTTAAATTAAGCACCAGAAATACTGAAAATGCCCAAGTATTATTCCAAAAAGACTTTCAGAAAATGTTATCCTATCAAAAACGTGAGCAAAACCAGTGCACAGCAGAGAAGAAATGTCCATGACTTGTTCCTTGGCTGCAAGATTTTCCTGCCTGACCCATTTAACAGAAGTGACCAGGTACAGGAGAAAGGTCAGCCTTGTGATTTCAGAAGTTATGACCCAGTTTCTCACTTATTTATTTATTTTGATTTATGCCACAGACAAATATTCCCAGGCCTAGAGAGCTCGAAGCAAGAAAAGGCAGCTGAAATATGCAGTTTGGCCGTACCAGAAGAAACCCAAAATAGCCTTTTTCTCCACATTTTCATCTCATCTGGCACCCTGAGCTTCAGCTTTTGAAGGAGGGGGGAAAAAAGGGGGCAGGACACGCCTGTTGTGATTCCTTCTGCAGCTTTCACTCCTGAAAACCATTTTAAACCCCTTTGCCCACAGACTGAGAGAATCAAACCAAGCACCAGGGTTTCTTGTGCAGACAGGGCGTGGAGTCCAAATTAACCTGCCTCCCTAAACTGGAGCTAATTACGGGGAAATGAAATGTTTGCTTTGCTTGCCAATAATTGCAATACAGAGCTGGCTCGATGGCAGCAGCCCCACCACCGCTCCTCCTACACGGCGTCTGGAACAGCTTTCGAGTGAAATGCTCAAAAAAAAAAAAAAAAAAACAAAAAACACAAACCCTAAAAAAAAAATCAAAGCAACAAGACAATTTTCTTCCCCTAAGCAGGCCACGGAGAGCTAAAGCCACGGGCTGCCACGGGATTTGCTTTCACCTGACGCACGCACAGGGCTGGGGATCACTCGTGTTGCCCCAGCGTGTCGAGCAGTTTTTGCATTTCATTAGGCACAAAGCCTAGTTCCTTATTAATGCCATACCCAGCTTGTGGTTGTTATGAACCAGCAGCGAGACTAGTGTGGAAACAGTTCTTAAAAACAGCAAAAGACAGCAATTAGAAAGGGAGGAGGGAAAAAACACACACACACAGAGTGAACGTAATACAACTGGAAATGTAGCTTTCAAAATAGCATAATGCTAACTCCAATTAGGCAGCTTTAAGTTTTGCAAATATATGTACAAGGTTCAGAGGCACATTTGAATATTTGGCCCAGAGTTCACATTTCTGGTGAGTAAGGGAGTACAGTTGCCTGGCTCAGGAACACCACACCTCTATGGCTTGGAACTACTGAGTGTGGCTCGGGAGCAACACAGCAGAGAGCAGAAACCTACATTTAGACATGTTTATTATTCCTCCAGCACACCTTTCAAAAGACTTTTTCAAACAACCAACAAGGCCAAGCTGTTGTTCTGCTCCCCAGCATTATGAACTTCTGTCTGATTTAAAGTATCACTGGCCACCAAGCTGACAGAGGGATGGAGCAGCTCTGCTGTGAGAGAAGGCTGACAGAACTGGGATTGTTCAGCTTGGAGAAGAGAAGCTTTGGGGTGATAAAACTGTCCCTTCCAGTACCTGAAGGAGCTACAAGAAAGATGGAGAGAGACTGTTCACAGAGGCTTGGAGTGACAGGACAATAGGAATGGTTTTAAACTGAAAGAGATTAGATTTAGATCAGGTATTAAGAAAGAATCCTCCCCTGTGAGGGTGGGCAGGCCCTGGCACAGGGTGCCCAGAGAAGCTGTGGCTGCCCCATCCCTGGAAGTGTCCAAGGCCAGGTTGGATGGGGCTTGGAGCAACCTGGGCTGGTGGAAGGTGTCCCTGCCCATGACAGGGAACTGAACAGGATGGGCTTTGACGTCCCTCCCAACCCAAACCATTCCACGATTTACTTTGATGCAGCTGTAACTACAACTTGTAAACATCAGCAGAAGTGCACAGCTCAGCAACACCATCAAGGGATTTATACATTCCAAAGGTTTTATCAGTTTGTCCGACCTACTGAACAACCCGAAGTTTCACTAAGTTACTCCCATGATAAATAAGGTCAGCAGGCACCTTGTCTTAATTTAGATTTCCCCTGAATTCTGTTGTTAGCTTGTTTTAAAGGTTAATGTGCATTTACTGCTCTGCAAGTGCAATTCCAACACTCAGATCCAAGATTTGCCTGTTCATCAGAACTAGTTTATGAGTTCAAAGCTAAGCAGACACTCAACCAAAAAGCATTTTAAGCCCTGCCTCTTCCAGTCATGAACCTTTGGCCAAATTACACCCATTGTGCATGGGATGTGCAGACAACATCCACCCTTACGACCTCTGCAAAGCTTCTGAATATCTCCCAGCTGCAATAAACTAATTTACAGCTAATATGTCTCAAACCACCCAAAGGCAAAGTGCTCCCAGTGGTTTAATTTGCACCAGGGAAAAAATTGGATCCACAATTTTACAAAGGAAAGCTGCAGCACGGAGAGACCAAGGAATCATTACCAAGTGTTGCTTAACCTGTACAGTGTGTTCTCAGCTCTCAGTCCTTCGCAGCTTCCAATCCAGCTCATTCTGATTCAGATTTTAAAAGCATCCATGGAAAGTTTCTCCACCATTACATTTCAGTTTGCCAGGACTGACAAAAAAGCAACTGTGATGTCAAGTGAGCTATAAAGAGATGTGCAGTGCTATATACTGAAGCTATCTCAGTTGTTTACATGGCCCAAGAAAAACAAAGAGGCTTCTGGGACATGCAAACCTCTCATTTCTCCCCTGAAATGCAGGTCTTGCCCATAAAACACACGAGGAAAGATGCACATAGCACACATTGCATGAGAAGTGAAAAAATGTACACAGGCATTTGTGGCATGCTTTGCTCCTTCCCATTTCATCCTCCCTTCATCTGAATCACAGGAGAAATCCAGAGAGAGCCACTGCAAAGGGCTGGAGCCAACACAGGATGGGGATTTCACAGCAACATCGAGCCCTGTTCCTTCTATTGTAAAATGGAAGATAAAAACCAGTAGTGAAGCTACTTGTAAAATGGCTCAAGATCCTGAGAACAGCGTGTGAGGCAAACACAGCTATTAATAGGCCTCTGAATCTCCTGGTATTAGTATTTTCCTCTTGGGCCTCTTAAAATAAATAAAAATAAAAGCAAAGAAAAAAAAAAAAACCAAAACATTTGCTCAGGAAACCCACCAGCTGCCAAGAGGTGATGGCAGCAAATTCCCCATGACATGACAGAGATAACCAAGCTCTCAGAAATATCAATACCAGACTGGAGTCACTTCCCCACTGGGTTCACTGACACCAGGTCTTGGTGCCTCCCACTCAAGGAGGATGCTGAGAATTGCCAACCCTCACTGACTGTATTTGTATAAAAGAAATATATATATATAAATCAGTGCCCCCACCAGCAAGTCATAGCCATATATTAGCACAAACTATTGCAAATGGAGAGGAGTCCCTCAGTGCTCATCTGATGACTCTCACTGTATTAACACTCTCAATTCTGCACCAACAGCCCTGTCCAC
>VXBX01003301.1:515768-532559 GCA_013400415.1 Scytalopus superciliaris | reverse complement strand
GGGGGGGGGGGGGAAGGAGACAAACCTCCCCTCCCACCCTTTTTCCAGTAGATATTAAAGGAAAAATTCCTTCTCTCTCGTCAGCACTCAAGGAAGCTGTTTCCTCCTCCTTCAGTACATCCCTGAAGCACAGAACAGGAACAAAGGCTCTCGGATTATTACCTGTTTCACACGACAGAGTCAGCTGAGCAGGGAGATCCCAAAGGCCCATTCCCGGGGGGAGCACGCTGAGCCCAAGCCCTCTCCAAGGAGCTCCAGCTGCCCCTCCTGGAAGCTTCCTGGGTGGTTTTCCACGCTTATCCGATGTCCTTGGGAGGCATCTGCCTGATTGTTCCACTGACCACTTGAGGGAAGGGAAGAAACTCCACCTCTTCTCTCCCACCTCCTCCCAACCACCATCAGCCCAGCGCTGCACGGCTCATGGACACAGGGGGAACAGCATCCACACGCTCCAGGCAGCAGGGAATGGGCAAGGGAGAGCTGGCACTGTGAAATTTAGCATTTTCAGCTGTCCTGGGGGGCAGAATAATATCTATATATATATATATATATATCTATCTAGATAGATAGATATATTTATGTATACGTAATAGATGGATGTGCGTGCTCTGCATGCATCTCTATACGTGCATATAAATGTGCGTACAAATATATACATATATATATATATATATATGTGCATGCACGTCATGAAATCAGCACAGCGACCCAAGAACCCGCATCACGAGGCACACGAACAAAGCCTTGGCAGAGGGCACCGAGATTTTCCCTTCAATCCACTTCCAGCCTTTCCCAGGGTCACGCTGTGCCACGGAACATATTTTGTTTTGCAGGCGCTCTGCAAACACACGAGCAGAGAGCACCTGGAGAGCAGCAGCGGGCGCGGGGGCAGCCGAGCCTGGGGGCTGGCTGGGGGCACGGGGAACGGGCTGGGAATGAGAACGTGGCACCCAGCAGAAGAAACTGGGAGGCCAGAACAGCGGGGGCCACGAGCTTAGTGCTCCTCGAGCCCCCACGAGTGGCCAAGCCCCGGGGAGGAAGGACTGGAGGGTGAAGGGGCTGTTTTCTTTTTCTGCCCCAATAACCTAATTAAGTTTGTGAGCGCTGCTAGCGGGATAGAAATTTCTTCACGCTACACTGTCTGTTTGTGTTTGATTAATGTAAATCTTCCCAGGGCTCCAACCATGCCCCAGGCAGTGGCTCTCCATTAACAAGCAGCCAAACTGCCACGTACAGAGAGAAACCAAAGATCTCTATTTCGCCCTTTGCCATAAAACCAGCCAACTTCACCCAAATCAGTTTTGGTGATTTCAATTACCATTCCTAACTAAAATTTCAGGGTTTTTTTTTTTCCCCCCCTCCCTCCAAATCATGGGGCCTATTAAAAAGATGAAACTGCAGCAAACCGCTTAATATATTAATAGCAGTTCTTTTCTTCCTCATTTCCTCAGTTCTCATGAGCAAATTTTTTAGCCTACACTCACCACAAGTTCTGTGCTGCCCAGTGCAAGGCGTGCTGGTACCAAAGATCAGCTCCAAGCCACAACTGCATCAAGGCTACAATTACACAGAGGACAAGGAGCCAAAGAAATCAACTCCTACCCCTACATCTCTCTGCTCCATGCAGTAATTTCCCAGCCAGAGCTTGTATTTTCCATGCTTCTCTCTTTTCCAGTGGCATGCATTATCATTTTCTAAATAGCAGAGAGCTGGATTTCATTGGTTCCTATTTTGAAACGTTTGCCCAGCTCCTCATTTTCTAGGAATTTCACAAATCAGAAAATGTCAGCTCTCAAAAAGAAAATGGTAAGTGGGGGAAAGCAGAAAGCCAGGCCATGGCCAGCTGCTCAGACCCTCAGAGGAGCACCCCTTCCTGCCACAGGACACGACAAAAAGGGGGGGGAAACGAACAGCACTGGGGTTTTTAAGCCAACGTGAAATGACGGAGTTAAGGAAGCCAGGGAAAAGTGGCTGCAAATCCCAGGGCAGAGCCTCCTATCCAGTTTATTCATGGCTGAGCGGGAGTCACGTGCACCGAACAGCCACTGCTGAAGGTGTCAAAACACAGATATTTTTAAACCTGGATCGCATCTGAAAATCAAGTATTTCCGAATTCTTCTCCCTCGTGCTCCTCATCATGTGAAACACAGATGAACCATTGTGGCAGGCCAATATACCTTAGTTTACTAAACTGCAGTTTGTTTAAAACACTTTTTTTCCCCTTTTCCTTCACTGTGCTGAGCAAATTCACATCCCCCAGTGCCTGCCTCAGCTCATCCTTCAGTAAAACTTGTTTAAGGTCTGTAATTTGCTTTACTATCATAAGAGCAAATGTGTACAACATTGTAGAGTATTATATACATTATTTTACATATATATATTAAATATCCTTGCAAAACTCAAATGCACCCACACAGATTAAAAGTTTTCATGCAAAATATTTAATTGGAAATCACTCATGTCAGTGAGGAGGAACTAGGAATTCAACAGGAATATGCTTTATACTCTTACCTCAGAAGAGACATTTTCAATTCCCTTAAACATAAAAACTCTCTTAGGAGTTGGGAAAATAAGTGCATTTGTACCATAAAACAAGCTTAAAAGCTTCAGAAATAGAGATTGCAGCTTCTCCTCATTATAGAAGAAAAAGGCAAACAGACTTTGAAGAATCCAAATGAAATTTCAGTCTATCAGGAAAAGCACTTAGTATGAAAAAGGGATTTAAGCCCACGGCACAGCCATGAAAGATTTATTTAACTGTTGTCTGCAATTTTGTTTGCTTATGGAAATAATAAACTTAAAAACTTACAGAATTAATTTTTATTTGTATTTTATCTACAGCTTTTGGGGGAAAGCAACACAATACATTCCTTTCAAGTGCAAACCAATGCAGCTGCCAGGAAACAGTGCAAAAACAAGGCGGATTCAGGAATGGAAGCTTCTATCTTGCTTCCTACTCTGCCTTCCCAGATTTCCTTCCCTCAGTTCTCTCTCAGGCACAGGACATACAAAGACAACAATTTGGAAGGGAAAAAAGTCTTTGGCCATAAGGAGCAAGAAAGTCTGATGCAACCAAGGCTTTCAGAAGGAATTAAAGGCAGCCAAGATATGGCCAGGACTGTAATGGAGTATCGTTACTTTAAATCTACAGGGATTTCTACGGTCTTGGAGAACAGAGGGAAGGAGGACAAGCAAAGGAAATATGGAAAAGGGATACCACATCATTAAAAGAGAAATCTCTCCTAAGAGCATAGGGAAGATGGTGTAAGTAATGAAATTCTCATTTAGGCAGATGTCCTTGCCCATTTAGAATAACGAGTAATAAAACAAAAGACAGTAAAGTTAAACAAGTGTTTCTAAAATATTACACACGTTACAAGCCTGTATATTTCAGGCTTCCTCTTCCAGAATTTTCAAATCTCTCTGCTCCATCATTCTTTTCAAGTAACACCAATTTTGGTCCTCACTCCCCCCCTAATACTGTCTAATAATTAAGGAATTCCCTACTTCTTGCCCATATCTAAGCCCAGACCTTGCAAGCACCATCAGCCAAGCTCCTCTCAGTGTTCAATCCCAGCACCAGCAGCTCTCACTGGTTAGGCTGGGATATGGTAAATATTTATGCAGAATTCACAGACCTTTACCCCAATAAGGAGCCAGGCCTGGGAAAGGAACAGCTTCCCAGAGCTCTGCAGAGCGGAAGCAAAGTGGTCCCAAAGGAACAGAGTCCACACCCCTGTGAAAGGAATCCAGAGAGCAGCAAAAGCTCAGCATCCCATCACTGCCACTGCCGGGGCAGTCCTGCTGCAAAACCTCAAACTTCAGCACACCAAACTCCAAGGATCCCGTCTGGGATCCTGGCCCATCCCTGCAAGTGTCCAAGGCCAGGCTGGAAAGGGCTTGGAGCAAGTGGAAGGTGTCCCTGCCCATGGATACAAGAGGAGCTCCAAGGTCCCTTCCAACCCAAACCACTGGGGGACTCCATGTGAGATTTGCAGCCCAGCTGAGCAGGCCAAAGCTCACTCACAATTTTTGGGAAGTTCAAAAAGGCACAGGTGAATAAATCCGTGCTATATAAAGAATTCAGTACAAATACCATCAGGTTATGAGAGAGACGGACACATTAATTTTTAATCAGTGAATCCCTAACATTTTAACACATCAATGTGTAAAAAGTTGGCCAATGCACCTTCTCAGCCCCAAAAATCATCAATGTCAGGCAGAAGGGCTGCCCAAATACTTCACAGAGCCATGTTATGAGCACTGACCCCTGTTCTCTCCCATATTTAATGGACTCAGGATGTTCATTTCTCCTATTTGGTATCAAGGAACAAAATCCATCCCACACATCTTAAATAAACAGGAACCAGCAAAGGACTATTATGGGGGATTTTTGAGAGAATATGTAAATATAAAAGTACAGACAAGAAGATATGCGAGAAATCTGACGTATTTCAGCAAGATACTGCAAGAACACAGAGTCCACTCCATGACCTGCAGCTTTTAGACACATCTGAGAGACATCTGAAGCTTTTCAACTCCCAAAATCGTGGGCCACTGTGTCAGCACATCCCTACAAAAGAGCCCTAAAGATGTGAGAGGCACCGATCTGCACTTCAGTCAAGGATGGGGAATGTCATGTTTTCTTTCCTCCCTCAGAAAAGGGTCTGTGTGTTCTTTTTCTTCTTTTATTGGTCTGAAATAGCAACTTGCAAGAATCAAAGGGCTAAAAAATCTTCTCTCTGGCTACTCTGGGCACGTTTAAAGGAAAGCAGGAGACAACCTGATGAACAAATGAGCTAATATTTCATTTGAGTATCCCAAGTATGTTGTGTTACATAAGAGGCAGTGGGAGTTAAAGATACAGAAGTTTCCTCTTAGGAGTCTCTGCAAGGCAGAGAAGACATTTTAAAGACAGCTTACATCAGATAAAGTAATAATTTTACAAACCCAGTGTTTCACATCCAAAAACCCTTCATTACTTCAGCTCCCTCAATTACTGGAACTTAGTTTGAAAAATAGGAAACTGAGGTTCAGAAACAGGAAATCATTTTTGCAGTAAAAGAGCAGGTCAGCAATTGCTGAAGTGAAAATACTCTCCAGATCAGCCATTCCATCCTAAATCAGTCCCGTAATTCCTTTTGTGGAGGATCAGTGGCACGAGCCTGCAGGGTACCTTGTGGGTCACAGGTGCTTGGATCACACAGCTTATTGGGGAAGGCAAGTTCAGCTGAGTGCTGGCAATGCACATACAAATACACTGAAAGTCCTGCAAACTTTCACTTTTCAGAGCATTTTGCTACGTAAGAGTTAAGGAAATGTTTGTTTTTAGGATGCAAAACACCAGATGAGAAGCCCCTAAGAAAGGCCCTTGACTTCCCAAGCACATCAGTGGACACCCTTACAGCAGTCCCTGTGAAACTCAAGGGACAGCGTGTGCAAGGATGCCAGGCAAAATTCAAATTAAAAACTGGCACTGGAGAAACTGCAGGACAAGCTGCAGAGAGGCACCACCCCCACGGGGAACAGAAAGGATGATTTAGAAATGAGAGAAAACGATAAACTGAACTGGGAGGGAAAGCCAACTCGACTGGTCAAGATACAACCCCATTTATTCTGCACCGGATGATTCACCGCCCAAATTCCCTGCTCTGCTCCGAACAAAACCCACCTTCCGGGCTCCAGCCAGCTGACCAAAAAGCACAGATCAGCACAAGTTAGGATTAGACTGGCAACCTACTTTACAGAGTCAATCATTACAAGGCCGAAGCACAGCTGTCTGCTCTTAATGCACGGCTGCATTAACCCCCAGCAAAACGCTTTCAAAGTCATGGTCACGAAAACACTGCAGTCATGAAACTTCAGGCACAACTGTGGACTCTGTGCGTTTGTTACTGGCAGATATGACTGAAATCATCTGCTAAACCAGACAAAAGTTAGCAAAAAGTTAGCATTCTTCTCCCGTGTCACACATCTGGGCGATTTTTACAGACAGTAATTAAAGTAAGAAAGTTGTGGTGCAAATGGGGAAACTGGTTAAAAGGCAGCTGTAAAGCCTGCTGAATCTGTGATGCCATCAAACAAAAATAATCTGCCAGAGCAAAAAGTGAAAGATCCTTTATGAAGGAAGACCCTGATTCTTTCAGTTTCATTGTCTGGGCTGACTTCTGGCATAGGAAAAGGGGTTCTGTGGAGCTCCAGCTAAAGGTCACACTGTTTCCTTCCTTGATCTTTTACCATGAACAATTTTAGAAGGCATTAAATGCTTCAGAACAGCCTATCTAAACAAATTTTTGCTTATCCTGTCATTGAATTAGGTTCAACCAATTCCAGTAAGCTTGCTGCAAAAAATAAAATAAAAAATAAAAAAAAAAAGAGCCCCCCCCCAACCAGCTCCAAAATTCAGCATTTATGCCAGTCACCAAATTCAAACTTGAGTCAATGCCAAAACAGCACAAAATAGAGAGACAAGTAATTATTCTATAGCTGAGAATTTGAAAAGAGAGAAATGAGAGCTGGGATGTTCATTTTCTCAGACAAAATCTACTTAATTCGCAGCAAACTGAACATAGTTTTTAAAATTCTGTCATAATTCAAAGAGATAAAAACACAAGACCAATACCATGGGTTTAGCACTCAATACCTTCTTATGGTTCACCCCAGAGCTGGGAATTATCAGCAATAAATACTTTCAGGCCTATAAAACTCTAAGAAGTGCTCAGCATACATCAAGAACCAGGCAGGGAGTAGGGGAGCTTGAACTTGCTCTTTCTAAAGGATCTTGCAGGTCTTTCTCAGTTCACCATAAACTTCATCCCACCCCTGCTTTACATACATATACATGTAAAACAAATATGTACAATATATATAAAGCAAACAATTAAAGAACATGAACAGCATCTAAACGTTGACCCCCTAAGCAAGTCAGCACTGGCTTTCTCCTCACTGCAACCCACACCTGCAGCACTGCACTGCCAAGTTCTAAAAGCAGAGAAGAACCCCCCAAAACAGGAATGCCAGGTGTTGATACCTGTGCTGGCACCTGTACTGGCAGCCTCAGCTCTGGCAATGCACAGATCCCTGTCTCTGATGCACAGGAACACACCTGAACTCCCCCCCTGCTGCCGTGCAGCACGGAACGCACAACCAGTGCCAAAGACCACTTTATCTCCCCCAGAACTCATTTTATTTTGGAGTCTGTCCTGTGGCCAGTCTCTCTTTGCCCTCCAGCCAGGGCACAGCCTTTCTCAGGGCTCTCCATGTGCCCCTGCCCACCAACCCCGATGCCCAAAGCCCAGCGCGGGGTCAGGAGATGGGCACGGAGGAACAGCAGGTCTCAAACCTGGCCAGGAAGAAGGTTTATTGTTCCAACTCCAACGCTGCATCTGCCCCTAACTCTGGAATCCCAAGGCAGGGACGCTCACACAGGCGTAACTCGGAGCGTTTCCTCCAGGAGCCTGCCCAGCTGGGGCCTGGCAGCTGATTCAGCTGTGCTCTGTTAATATTTGCTCACCAGCTGTGGTGCTGCAGCCTCCCAAAATGCCTCCTGTTCCAGCCTCTGCAGGGGCAGCAGGGCTAAAAGCAGGTGATTTTTAACAGGCTAATTGCAGCTGCTTTCCCAATCATCAAATACACAACGTGGAGTATCATCACTGCCATTTGAGCATGCAGCTTACCTACAGAAACTTCAATATGCTGCCTTTTATCAGCTACATCTGAGTCATCCATGCTGCAAGAACCCACTGCTGTACTGGCAAGCTCCAGGCTGGGGAGGGAGGGCCAAAACACAGCCCAAAATCTTCCCTGTGCTGGATGAACTGAACCTGCCCATCACCCACCAGCAGTTGTCCACACTCAAACATCTCGCAGGGCTAACAAATGTCACCACAACCAGCTGAGCTCAAGGGCCCGAGATAATCCAAGTTACCACACGGGCAAAAAACCTGAAAACATAAAAATTAAGCCCTAGTCACCAGCAAAACATCAGTGCTGAGTGCATTAAAAGAGTGAGGGAAACGCAGGGGGTTTTAATTCATGAAGAGCCCACAGTAAGGCAATTTGTCCCAAGGTATTTTCTGCAGCATGGAAACCACCAGAACTGCTTTAATCTAAAGCAAACATCTCCACGTGATGGAAAAGGGAGAGGAAGGGAGGGAGAGAGGGAGGGAGAGTGCAGGCTGCTTTCAGTCCTACAAGACAAAATTCATTTGCTACTGGGCATTTCTTCCTGCACATTATTACGAGATGGAATTGGGTTGGCCGCCAGTGGGAAACAGATCCTGGGGCCACGGAGGATGGATGCTCCGAGCACGCTCCCACCTCCAGGAATGCTGCCACCAGCCTTAGCACAGCTCAAAGTATTCCTTAAAATCCCACAGGAAACGAGCTTTCCATTTTTGGGTCCCAGATATGTGAGCAGGCTTCTCATTGCCATGCAGCTAATTATTGTATTTCAAATTTACTGCCACGGCAAAGGGATCCAAACACAACTTGGAGAAGAAGATGAAAAGATTTCACATGGGGATTTAAATAAACAAGGCCCTTGAACAGCACAGTCCTTGTTTGAAGTGTCCAGAGTCCCTTTGTGCCTGTCCTTGCAACCAATTACAAACTGCCTTTTTTCGTTATCAAAAAGGAGAAAAAAAAAAGAGGAAAAAAAAACCCCAAACACCAAAAACACCCAACCCCCCTCCCCCAATAAACTCCACCTCATTATTTGCATATTCTTTGCTATTTTTTCCCCTCTTTACTTTAGCTGTTGAAATGCTCTCTTGGGACCAACTTTGGATCTGTAAGACACTACATTCAAAAAAAAAGGAAAAAAAAAAAGAAAAGCAAAGAAAATCCCTAAATTCCTAAATACTCTGTATCAACACTTATTTTGGAGAAATATATTCCCATTCGCCAGGGATTGTGCCTGAATTAGCAGGGCCAGAGCACAACGAGATGCCCCAATAAAAACAGAGAAACCAACTTATTTTGGCAGCCTAAACTTCCAAGTTTCTGAAGACCTTTGCTGATCCAACAGCTGACGAAATCCCATCAATATTCCAAGAATCAATTTATGGATCTGAAGGAGCCATTTTCTACATATATGATAAGCAACAGATGGAGCACAATTTTCATTTGCTGTGATGTTCCTGTTACTGCAGCAATAAGGAGGCTCAGCAAAACCACCTCCCAGGAGCTGCAGAGCCACGATAATTAAACAAATACATATTAATTTAAAAAAAGGGGGGCTGGAGGAGGAAGGGACAGGTTCTGTCTGGCTGAATTCCAGCAAAACGATTTAGATTTTTGCAGGCTGTCCCCCCCCAAAAAAAAACAACAAACCACAAGTTGCAAAGCTGTTTCCTCTCCCCCTCCCTGCTCAGTTTAATTATCTGCTCCTGTTGGACTCGTGACGAGGGAAGAACCTCCTCCAAAGTGGTGCCAAGTGTCCAAACAAGCCATGACCAGCACACAGGGACTGCCCTCTGCGCCTGCCCCCACCTGCCAGGAGCACTGCTGACCTTTCAGCCGGGCAGGCACGTTCCCCCTGCCAGGAAAGCAGCGTTTTCCTGGGATTGAGCCTGGATTACCAGGCTCCCCAGCGACAGGGGGGAGCCCAAGGCACGGGCGAGCAGGTGCAGACACCAAAAAACACGGTTAATGTCTCACTGATGAGTGCAAAACCTGATACTGAGTCTGCTAAAAGGAAAAGGGAGAGGAGGTCAAGGTTTGCTGTGCAATACGTACAGCTGAGGTTGCACTGGTTAACATCCAAAGTAAACAACACTCCAGCATTCACAGCTATCACCAACATTCCTGCATCTTTCCACCCTGGAAGAAACCTGTGCTTACCCTTTCTCATTAAATATTTTATTGTCACAACCATTTCCATGAGCTGAACATGTCCCAGCACTTCACAGCCCTGAGATAAGTGAGGGTAAACCCTGGGCCTTTCAGGGCCAGAGCACAGCCAGGTGCCCCACTGAAAACAGACAAACCAACTTATTTTGGGCGTGCAAACTCTCAGGTTTCTGGAGGCCTTTGCTGATCTCACAGGGGCTGCAGCGCTTGGCAACACCAGATTCACCAACCACCACCAAACTCTTACCCCAAGTGCCCCACCACTGGAAAGCACTTTTAGCTCGTGCAGCCACTTCCAAACTCTTACAAGGTATTTGCCTTTCCTGCTGCGGGTTCTGTTCGAACTCCAGAGGGAAGGGAAGCCGCCTGCACAGACGCTCACCGAGGCACCCTCCGGAGCTCCCAACAAAGAGAATCCCACAACAATTGGGAAGGGCTCTCTCTGCAGGATCCCCACACCACCTTCACCAGCCAGAACGATTGAGCTCGATGGTTTGCTCAGATCAGATCTGCGCCCACATGAACCACTTCCGCTGCCGAAACCGCAGGGACTGCGCAGGGCAAACCACAACCTATCATTTTGTGTCTCTCAACAGGCAGCACAAACAAATTGCCAGCTGTGGAGCTGCAGTTCACCACCAGGAGATCTCCCAGTTAGGGATTTTTACCCTTGGCATGCAAGTATCCCACCCATCCTTACGCTTAGGGAGTCCACATTACATAAATTCATCCCCCTCTGTTGCAGGTCCCCCCGGATATTTGTCAAAGCTGATGCTGCCTCCCTCAGCCAGGGGAGATGGCAATAAATAGGGTACAGCAGTGGGGAAAATCCCTCTTTTAAAACCTGAGAACAGCAGCTCCCTTTTAGCTGAGGTCACTGCCTAACTTGGGACATCACATCATTGCAATTTTTTGGAAGGCAGGAAAAAAAAATATCCTGTCGACACAGAGCAGAAAACCACGTTGTTTTCTTACTTGCAAGCATCAACTTTGAAAGGCACTTAATGAAAGAAGAGGAATTATTATCATCCTGGCTCAAAGAGTGTCACATGGGACTGGCTGTCACTCAAAGCAGCCTCCTCAAGAACTAGAGAGGCACTCCCAGACACCAAACATGTCTCTTCAGTCCTTCACAGCAGATTCAGTCGTAGCCCTGGCTTGTCAGGGTTTTTGCCTCACACCAGCCAGCCCTGGCCCTTCAGGGCTGATGTGGCTCCAGAGCACTGGGGCAGACAGGAAGCCTCTCTCCTATCTGGGAGTTGCCACCAGCTCTCCCGTTTCTCTCCCTCTCGCTCATTTCCTATTGATTTCTCATGTCTTATGCTGCAGCTTTTTCCTATTTCCTTTTTCTCACTCGTTATAGCTTCCCTCCTCTAATTCTCTTCTTTCCCCCCCGTTTTCCATGACTGTTCTGGCAGCTTTGATCTCAGTCCCTGCTCATCAGAACCCTCCTTTGCATCTGGGCACACCAGAAAGGCAGAGGTGCCGGTGTGCCACAGAGTACTGAGAGAAGATGCCTTGTCTGATGTGCTGCCAACAAGCTCCACTAACAGCCACTATCATAACAGGGCAAAAAAGACTTTCAAGCAGCCATCAGATGCTTTGGGTGAGCCTGCAGGTTGGAGCTTGTATGTTTATGGGAGTGGTGGACTCCAAACCCTGTGCCTGTCTCACATCAGTCTGGTGCTTTATTAAACCCATGGCTCTTTTTCTCCACGCTGGGAAATGCTTGCTCAGGTCAGTTCAGGTCCCACCTAAGCCCCTTCCAATATTACAGCTCCCTCAGGGCTCCACAAAAGAGTATCTGACTCTTCTTGGGTTGATTCCACTTGGGAAGTCACCCCAGCCCTTGGTAAAATGACTGCCTGTGACGCCACAAACCAGGGTTCACAGTCTGCAAATGAACTCAGAACCAGCTCCTCACACAAACAATAGCTGTGCTGCTACTCACAGATTCAATAAGGAACAGCACTTGGGAAAAAATAAAATTTCCTCCCACATCCCTGAAGATTTCCAATGCCACAATCACAGGTTTGACCCCCATATGGGCCATTCAATTAAGAGCTGGACTTGAAGATCCTTGCAGGTCCCTTCCAACTCAGGATATTCTGTGATATTTCAAGAGCAGTTCAAGTCTTGCCCTTGCACACACAGTTCCTGTGTCAATGGAGAGCAACCAAGAGCTCCCACAACCTGGAGATTCTCTCTTGGGTTTCACGTGTCAGCACTGCAAATTTATACCACCAAAAGAGACCTTCCTGCTTAATTCACACAGCCCAGCCCACCCTTCACACAGCCCCGTTCCCTGACCATAAAAGGTTTAGTTTTTTAGATGAACTGAGCCCAGATTACAACAAAATCTCTTCAATACCTGTGCTGTGAGCGATGGTCTCTCCCACCTCAGCTCTGCAGGCTCAGGAGGGACACACTCATTTGCTTTGCCAGTGCCACAGCAATTCCTTGCAGCACCTTCGCCACCCAACACCACAGCCCAGACCCTCCAGTGTTGTCAAAACAAGGCTCGAAATAGCCACACCATCACATTTAAAGTGTTTGCCAACAAACGTAAACAGCAATGTTTCTTATTTACCATCAAACTGGGCTAAATGTTGCGACTCTGCAAGAAAGGGTTCCTGCCCATGGGCCTCAGAAGGCCCCCAGACACAACAGTGCAAACCCGCAAGGAAAGGATGCAGAGTGATAACAAAGCATAAGTCCAGCTTAGGAGACGATTTGTGAATGTCACAGGCTGAATGTTGTTTGTTTTGCTTTTACTATTTATACTTATGCTTACATTTGAAACATAAGGACGCTGGGCTTTCCTGTCATTTTTAATATATTTATTTTTACATGTTTTCTTTTAAAAGAAAAATGAGCAAACCTTGTTTCTTCCTGTCTTTTTCTAAGTGTGCTGTTCCTATTTTTTATGTATCCTGCCTTGCATTTTATCCCTTGTACATTCTTAATCAAGCACTGCACGTTTTACATCCCTTTTCATTTTACTAGTTTGCCACTGATTCTCCTGTCCTTATTTTAAGCCCTCTCCTCTGATGTTGAGACATTATCTACATCCAGGCTCCTGACCCTCAGTTTAATCAAGCTGAGACGTGAACTAGCACTTTTATTCTTTAAACACAATAATTATGCCGAGCAGGGCCACAGAACAGAACACAGCATCACCTACCTGAAAATATGCATTTCAGTCTATTTTCTCTTGGTGCTATTGACATCTCTTACACAAGAAAATCTAGTTATCTCGGAGCAGATAAAATATCAGGACTAGAGTGAAAGAAGGGAGAGTGCTTAGGCAGGGGAATATTTGCAGAGCCTTAGGAATGCTACAAGAAGCATTTTTATTGGCAACTCTGACCACCCAAACTCGAGGATAATCCAAACGGGATTCATTAATAAGTCTCCTACTGCTAATTTTCAGAGGGAAATAAGATGTATGCAATGAGAAACCTGGAGGATAAAGCCTTGGAGCAAGAGCCTGAGCTTATCTTTGAAGCAGCACAGCCAACATACCTCCCTGGTGACCCAGAAGGACCAGCTCGAGGTTAAGTGGAGAATTCAGACTCCAGACCAAAGCAAACACTGCTCCTCTTTGAGACACTCTGCATAACTATGAGCTACAGCACTGGGCTGCCTGGGAGGGGGTTGATGGTTATAACCATGAGAGGCAAAAGATGCTACACAAAACACTGCGGGGAAAATGGGAAAACAACAGTTAATGTGAAAAATCCTGTTGATTATACTCCAAAGCTTCTTGGGAAGGCAGGGAAACAGGAGGCACTGAAGCTGCTCAAATTCACACAAATGCTCGAGATATAAATTCACTAGGAGAACCCACTTGAGGAAATTATCAAATAATCCTGGTGTGTAGTCATGAAATACACAAAATAACTGGCACAGGTGTCTGTACCACCTTCCCCAAATTCATGAATGCTCTGTACTACCTTAGGATGAACTGCTAAATGATCTTTGATGCCCAAATCACTACTTCTACAGCGTGATACAGAACAGTTGTGAGAGTGAACAGAACTGCCTTTGATTTCCAGCAGGACTGTGGTCACTGCTGCCACCCTCAAGGACCACGAAACTCTCCTCCCACACAGGTCATGGGAGTCAAAGATCACAAATGAACACCCACGAAAGCTCACCAGTGACCTCAGCAACTCCTGCTCCAAGGGCAGGCTGCATGTTCCTTCCCAAGCATCTCCGGGACAGAACAGAGATCCTAAAGCACTCCTAAGTGCAAACAATTGTCCACAGGAAGAAAGAGGAGGGACACGACACAGAGCAGGACAACTCACACAGGGCAGTGATTAACTGTGTCAACACAGCAGCACTCAAACACTGCCCTAAGTCAGAGTCAGGAGAACAGGCTGTAGCAGGCTGGAAAGGGTTTCCGTGTTTTCTATTTCCCTAAGCCCCCATGGATGCCACTGAAGAGCTCAGACATCACCAGGCCATTTCTCCAGACTTTTCAGGCAACTCCTCACACCCTCCAGGCTCTTCACAACTACCTCTGCTAAGTATTCTTTTGCTGCTAAATGTATCACACACACCAATTCCTGTAGACAAGAATTTTGCAGGTCTAAAACTGAAGGAGCCAGCATCCCAGTACCATTCCTAATCCATCCATTTGAAAGGTTCAGGAATGCCCTAAGAGGAGCTATGTGCACAGGGAGAATTATACAATTGGGCTAAGAGATGAAATATCATTCCTGCCTCCACCCAAATAATCACAACGCCCACAGCTCTACTCAAAACTAGAAAATCAAGCTCACCTCAGCTCCTGTCTCCAGTAAAAACCCTAATAAAGTATGCAGCATGACCTGGTAGCATTTGCTTCCTAGCCAGCAGTAAACACCCCAGACAGTCCTCTCCTGTGACAGCCTCAACAAAAGCAAAATGGAAAATGAATTTATGCACAGACTATGTCAGCTACTAATTTCCAAACTGCCGTGAAGGCACAACGATGGAAAGCACAAGATGATTTGCCTCAAAGACTATTATGCTTTTCAGTCCTTAGATGTTGTGCTGCAGCCCATTTTCCATAAACACTGGATCTTACAAACTCAATTAAGTACATGATAATAATATCTAACTACTCAGTAACACTAAGGTGTGACTTTGTGTGAAGTTCTTACTCTGCTGGAAAAAATAAAACCCTTTTTCCCCAGCCACAAAGTTAAAGAACTCCCGGTTACTACAGGGACTCCCAAACAGCCAAAGACAGGGAAAGTGCATCTAAGCAGATAAGAAACAATTAGGGTCTATTTTAGTACCAAGTCAGGAGCAAATCACCAATTAAAACTTCTCAAGGGTAATTATGTGTAAATTCTACCTCTCCTGTTTTCCAATCATAGCAACAGAAACTACAGCACGGTTATAAATAAAACTCATTTGCAAGCAACTGCAAAGGAAGAGTCACCAGTTCCTCAGCGAGGTCCTGCGAAAGCAAGAGCCTCCCTTCTTTTATTGGGCTTTAATAAACAGAGAGAAAACAGAGCGCGAGCCCCGTGGCTGTGCAATTGCTCAACTCCGAAGCGAGCTTGGAACGGTTACAGGAAGAAAAATACAGTTAAACTGCGAGAGCAACCAAAAAAATAAAAAAAAAAAAAAATTAAATAAAAAAAGAATTAATCGCACACAAATGTTTCTTTAGTGTCATAACAGGATACGGTGGCCAAGCAGAGCCTGCAAATGGCCGGTTTCATCCCGTGGCCTTGGGAAGAATAAAGGCCTTATCTCGCCCGGCCATGTGTCGCCGGCCACGGACAGCGGGGCAGCAACGCCCAGAGCGCGTTCCCACCGCGGCCAGGAAAGCTCCGGGGGGAGGGAATGTGGGCACACTCACTGCCACTGGGAAACTCCTCCAGCAAACCCTGCCCGGCCACTGCCACCCTCAGTCAGGCCCTGTAACCCAGTCCCCCCGCTCCAAAATCCAAACCAAACTCCAACCAGCAAACTATCTACTAGGCAAGAACTGGATTTGTCAGGATAAAAGGCATGGCAGATGTCACCTAAAGCCAGGGATGGATCAAGACCAGAAGGCAATTTGTCAGTCACCTGCCCAATTTCAGACACCTGATTTGGGACAAGAAACAGTCCCCTCGACGTGCTGATTTCCTTCCACAATCGAGTCAATCTCAATGAGCAGCTCAGAGATGTTCTACCTCAAAGACTTTCTAAGTTAAGCAAAATAAATGACACCTTGGGAGGCCTCTAAACAAACACAACACAGCTAAGAGAGGATTACATTAAGAGGGTGTAAATGTTTACAAACATAAAGGAGCAGAGCAATAAGGCTGGAGAAGTGTTTGACATGGCCCACTGGGCGTTTTTCATGAAACAAAAAGCAACTGACGAAGTCAAAGAACATCCCGAGCTTCAGAAGTTTAAGTCACTGGTTGAAGTTCTGGCTCAAACCATCAGAAGCCACACAAGGCACCCAGGGCGACCCTGCACAACGTTTTGCTCATGTGTTTCTACCATGTTGCAGGCTCATCTTTATTTGCCTGCACCCTTCAGGTGTTCCTCCAAATGCTGAGGAGCTGACAGGGAGCAGTGTGTGTCAGAAGCTTCTTCAGTAACTCTGAACAGCCATTACACCCTCAGGAGTCTTAACATCTGTTCTGCCTTGTTGTTCAATGCCTGGTATTCCCCCACTCCCCCAGGCACTCACTTCCCTCCAGGCTTAAGACACTTGAAGAAAAAGACACTTGAAGAAAATGAGGGTGCTTTGGAGGCAGCTGGATAACAGAATCCAGCTCGGGGATGGAGCACAACCATCACCAAAATTAACTGGGCTAAGGTTTAGTCCACAGAGAGAATTATCCCAGACACATCAGATATGAACTGGCCTGCCTGTGTTTCAGCAGAGTACCAGACACCAAAATCCCTTCAACTTCCCAGGGAATGAGAAGCAAAAAT
>VXBX01003301.1:500732-512250 GCA_013400415.1 Scytalopus superciliaris | reverse complement strand
CCCTCACCCCTCTCCGTGCTTTGGGCTCTCCACTCCCCCTTTGGAACCCTTTTCCAGCCCGCCGGGCTGTTCCCATCTCTCCCGGCTCCCACTCCAGCCGCAGTCGCTCCTCCCTCAGCCCGTGTCCCTTGCGGAGAGATTTCCCTTTCCCTCTCCCATCCCCAGCCAGAGAGATTTCCCTCTCCCATCACCAGCCAGAGAGCTTGCCCCCTCTCCCATCCAGAGAGGTTTCCCTCTCCTTTTCCCTCTCCCATCCAGAGATTTCCCTGTCCCATCCCCATCCAGAGAGATTTGCCTCTCCCATCCCTGTCCCATCCACATCCAGAGAGATTTGCCTCTCCCATCCCTGTCCCATCCCCATCCAGAGAGATTTGCCTCTCCCATCCCTGTCCCATCCACATCCAGAGAGATTTGCCTCTCCCATCCCTGTCCCATCCACATCCAGAGAGGTTTCCCTCTCCTTTTCCCTCTTACATCCAGAGAGGTTTCCCTCTCCCATCCCCATCCCTCCCGCTGCCCGGTCCTTGCCTTGTCCCAGGCTCGGAGGGGCAGGGAGGGATGGAAAACACGACACCGAAGAAACTTTACATCGGAAAGCAAACAAACAGCGGATTAAAAGCGGCGAAGTGCCGGGAGCTGTGCAGCGCCGGAGCCCCGCAGTCCCCGGCTGGGCTGTTTGCCCCCAGGCCCTTCCTGGCTCCATGTCCAGCCTCCCTGCATTTCCACACACATTTCATCAGGAAGTTTTCCTGCAGGGGAAGGTCAGCATCGATCCGACTGCTGATCCCTCCCGCACGTATCTCAGCCTTCCAGAAACACTTGTTCCCCAACACCTGGAAATAACATCTATATGTTCTGACTTAGGAGCCTTCCATGCTGCTCCTCCAGGAATTAAAAGCTCACAAGCAGCACAGAAGTGGAATGGAAATCAGGATGGTTCTGCTGCCAGGGAGGGTGGGCAGTAATTCCTGCCCTCCCTGCTCCGAGGAACTCGTGGAACATCAGTCTTTCCTACCCAATGCCAGCAGACTAAAATAACCCTATTAGCTAATCCCAATCATCTAGGACACCATCCTCCTTCCCTTTAATTAATCTTACCATGATATACTTCAAAGCCAGGACACTGGACTGGGGAAGAGCCTGGAAAACAGGCTTTGGAAACTCGGGAGCAGATCCCTCCCTAAGCACACAGGACCATACCTTGCCTGAAGCTGAACCCAGGCTCTGGAACACGGCGCTTTTCCTGCTCGGAGCGAAGCGAGCGTGGCTCAGGAAGCAGCAGACTGTCTGAGAGTCTGAAGAATTTGTTGTTTTGATGAAGTTCGGAGCAAAGAGGGGAAGCGTGGGATGAAATCATTTTTCTACATGATACTTGACTTATATACGCAGGACATTTATACTTCCTTTTTTGGTTTCCTTTTGAGGAAAACAAGAGGCTTGGGAAGGAAAAAAAAACAAGTGTGGGAGTGCAAGACAAGCAGCCACGTCTGCCTTTCATTGTGCAGCTGTGTGCAGCACAGTCATCCCTGGTGATGAGGGGACCGAATACCTCCATACAGCTATATTTATTTATTATAAGCCTCTTTATTGCATCTTCTCTGCAATAAATCCCTCCCTGCTTTTGGCTCTGGGAACATCGAGTGCTGTGCCTGGGGAGGGAAAAGCTCCTGAATTCATGGCAGGCCCAGCATTTGCATGTTAGGCCTCCATACTTTTTTCATTACTTTAATTATATTTTATTGTTCATGACAACATAACAAGAACAACAATTAGCTGGAGGAAATCCTAAGGCATAGATACTGAAACCATAACTGCTTCTCTTTTCTGCAAATGCCATTTTTTTTGGTGGGAGCTGATTGCATACTTAGGTTAAGATAGATGCCTATTTATGATAATTCTGCCTGGGCAGCTTTACAACATGAAATACGGGGTGGGGAAATCAATAACCAATTACACGGTACCAATTAAAACAGATACTTTTTTTTGGTAGCTCTGAAGCTGCCACTGAGCCTGAATTTACGTATAGTCCATCCCATGGCTGGGTGTTTGGAACAAAATGATCTTTAAGGCCCCTTCTGACCCAAACCCATCTGTGTTTCTCCAATTAACCCCATCAGCCTCCAGGGCACAGCACCAATGTCCCCAAAAGTCAATTTTTTTTAGTGCAGAGCAGAGCTGGGCAGCTCAGGGGAGAGCAAAGAGGGATGATTCCCATGGAGCAGAACTTACTTTGCCTTAGAGCAAAGAACAGATCCCTGTAAGCACCTCGTGGGGGCCACTGCAAAGGCAGGTTTATGAAGTGTTTACTGAGGATCCCTGTGCCTAATCCCACCGCTCCAGCCTCGCACCGAGGAGCTGTTGCCATCTGCTGGGAAAGCCTCGCATGGCTCCTGCAACCTGAACTTCCCTGCAGGTGAAGGTCCTGATCACACACCCCCTTTCCCCTTTGGAGAGGAGCATTTCCAAGCCGTGGAGCTCTGGGATGTTTCAGGTGGGATAAAACAGCCATTAGAGCAACTTACCTGTGTGTCTAGTGAACGTCCTTCAGACCTCAAGTAAAGAAAGTAAATAGTAAAGAAGTACAGAATAATAAAGGAAAGAAAATAATAGAAATCTGTGTGAAATTATGTGCTCCAAGTCAGACATGATGATCAGCTCAGTTTCCCTGACCTCCATCATAAAAATCAAGTGGATAAAAGACTCTTTTGCTACTTACAAGTAATCAGTTTAAAACCCGTGATAGAATGCACCAGTATTTTGGTATCTCGTTATTTAAACTCACCATAAATTGCTGTTCTGCTGGTTTTGGAAGGCAACAGCCAACCTTTACTCCTTGAACAACCAGAGGGAAATGATCCTCAAGGCTTACAGGGAAGGCAGTTCATTTCCCAAATGTGCACATGAATTTGTGGCTCCTGCAGAACAGAGAGGACCTTGCCCTTGGGTGAGGACTGGGGTAAACCTGGCTCTGCTCTCAAGCTTAGCACAGCTCAAACCTTCCTGCTTCGGTGACTTTTTGTAGTGCCCTGTGATTCCACCCCGTCAAACTCACCTCGAGCACCAACAGCTGCTGGATCCAGTGGCCGCTTCCATGCCTGGATTCAGCTCTAATCTGACAAAACACACAGAAACTTGTGCTGGGCTCCAGATTTCTGTGCACTCTCAAAGCCTTTTCCCATCTTAAAGCAGGCTTCTGATTTTCTACCTACGGACAGGCAGCTTGTCCTGGAGCTGCTGGAAAGGCACACAGTGCTGGGCTGTGCTTTGGGGCCACTTGGGACACAAACTCAGTGCTTTGCTGCCTCTCTTGAGACACAGATAGACTAATCTATCAGAGCTTCTACTCTGACAGCTTATTACAGTTCCTAAACCTGGATAATCCACGTGGCAGTAAGCATTTTTATAGCACTAAGCTTTCTTTCTGTATCAGCATAAATAAAGCAGCAACCTCTGTGAGGACAGAGGAAGCTGCTGGACACTCCATCAGGAGTTTCCTTCTGGAATCAGTGTCCTCTGACTGGAGTGGAGATTTTAAAAAAAAAGAGGTGTTTGTTAGCGGGGTAAAATCTAAAGAGATGAAGGGTGTAATTTCTCATCACGTTTGAGGATTGTTACACCAAACAGACCTTAACCTTCTGACACAATTCAAACAACAAAATACAAATATTGATGAAAATCTGGGGTTTGTAACATTTAAGAAGCTGCAGAAACTGACACTTTCTCCTTCTCATTCAAAATTAACTACCTGTAAACCATTCTTGCCTTACAAAAGCTTTTCCACATACCTTGATCTATTCAGTTCCTCATTAATTTTCTAAAGATCCTTTATGCTGCCAGCTTATCAGCCGCCAAACTCGGTCTGGAACTTGAGGGAAACAGGGCAAAGCAAACACCTTCTCTTACACAGATTTATTAGAGAACTTACTGAAACTGACTTGGAGAGAGGAAAGTGCTGATATATTGGTATAACCAAAGAAGAGTTGCTCCTGTCTAGAATTGCTTAAGCAACACAAAGCCAATGCAGACAGATTCTCATTCCCTCTCTGAAATTTGATTTCTTTGGACATGGCAGACCCCATGTTATTTTACTTCCAGCCAAGCTGTACAAAGTCTGTGAGTATCAAGAACATCACCATGGCTTCCATGAAGCTTAAAACATTCTCTCATCTTTTCTGTCCAAGAAAGACCTGCTGACAGCACTGGTATTAGTCTAATAGCAGATTTCAAAGACTTAAAATGCCATGCTTTTACATCAGTGCTTGGACTACTGCTGCGAGGGAATAAAGCCTCAAATATCAAAAAATTGCAATTCCTTCAAATACAAATAAGGAGTTAGCTACAAAAAGAGGGCAGGGGACTGAAAGAAGAGGTTAATTTTATACAGCTCTACTGCAGGGCCAGTAGGCAAGCAGCAAGGAAGGTTTTAAAGAAATAATAGGACAATAAAAAATTAAATTAATTTGGTACAGGGAAGCAGATTTCAGTCTGCAGCCAAAGCACATCTGTCCATTGACTTGAGGCCACATCCTGGCACATCATTCCTGAAGACATGAAACCTGGGAGATGCTCTCAGCTCTAAAGCAAAGCTTCAGAGTGCTGCTGCACTTTCTCCTCTGCTTCTGGACTACCTCAGGGGTTAAACAAACTCCCAGCACAAATTATTGCAGTCCCTGAGACCCCTTCATCACACTCAACAGGCCAACATCTCCAGAGGGCTCAGCAGCTGCTCCCCAGCACTGGAGGATTTTGAGCCAGATTTGTTACATGCAAACAACTAAATTGGCTTAACTATTTATAGAGAGCAGACTTTTGGCAAGCTGGATCCCTGGCAAAGTGCTGTGACCAGAAGGAAGCAGAGTGGCTATTCTTTACCAACACAACACTACAGGTCTTTCCTAACCCTAGCAGACTTCCCAGTGAAGCAATTCCTAAGCAGCAATATTTAGTTTATGAATGAGAAGAGCTCATGGTGTGGAAACAAGAAGAACCTTGTCCCTTAGCACAGAAAACAAAGGAGACATTTTTGCTCTGTCCTGCTGAATCACACACAGAATCACTGAGGCTGGAAAAGATCTCCAAGATCATCGAGTCCAAATTTGACCAAACACCACCTTGTCCCCCAGCCCAGAGCACTGAGCGCCACGTCCAGTCATTCCTTAAACACCTCCAGGGATGGGGAATCCCCCACCTCCCTGGGCACCCCCTTCCAGTGCCTGACCACCCTTTCCATGGAGAAACTCTTCCTGAAATTTTAACTGACTACTCCACAGACAACCTTGCAAAGAAGAGGGCTGACATACCTGAGAAGCAATAATGCTGAAAGCTGTACAAGTTGTAAATAAAAGCACCTGCTGACCATCCCTTTGCTCATTTACACCCATCCAAAATACACAATGCAACTTACAAACAGCATCCACAGAGAGGAGGCAAATTCCTCATATAATTAAATAATCTTTATTTTATAAAACATAATACAAAGCATCTACACCATTCACTGGTGGAACATTAGTTGCTATTACACAGTAATTCAGACACAAGTTGTTATTTCACACTAGTTCTGCAGTTGCCTTTTAGTTTGCTCTAGCCACTATGGACTAGCCTGAGGACAGGGCCCACCCTGTGCTCCACAGCTTGGGAATTGGACTTCTGAGTCTGTGAGTCTGTGCTGGAGCCACAGATAACGAGGCCTTGCTCTGAGATGTCGTGGCTCTACTTCATAAAGCCATCCCTAACTGCCCTTTTGTTTTCTAGTGCCTCTGTTTAACTCCTAAATCTGCAGTCCTTACTAGGGAAAACCCACCAGACATCCTTCCTTCAGCTTGGGGGGTCCACGTGAACAAGAAGCAGCACAGCTGATCTTTACCTGCTTAGTCCCTTTGACTCCTCCCCATCAGCACCTTTGCCAAACCGCTCGGACTCCTGCTTTTGGGAGGCAGGCAGATCCTGGGAAGTGCCATGTTCAGGTCACAAAGTGCTGCCCATGGGTCATAGTGAGAAACGCTTCACTCAAAGCAACAGCATTTTGCTTTTATACAGCAACAACGTGACACAAACCACCAACGCTCATCAGAGGTGGCTCAGTGTCAAATGGAAACGCCCCACGAGGTAGGTAATGCTGTACCCACTCCAGAAAGTGGGTAAGCTGAGGCAAAAAGGCTCCCCTGACATGCCCAACAGAGCTGGGAAAGAACCAGCAAGCCCCAACTAGCCCTTCTTGTCTCCCCTCAGGGCTCAGAAGTGCTAAATGAGTCAAGTTTCCTTTCCAGGACCAGCTCACCACTTGGCTCTGCTCATCTGAAGGGCTTTTTGGGGGCTCTTCAGGTCTTTGGCTGCAGCAGGCAAGGCTCAAGCTCTGAGCTGCACGGGGGGGCTGGTGCTGAGGCTCAAGTGAAATGATCCTGGTAATGACAGCAACAACAAAGGAGCAGCTGAGGGACATGCAGTGAAATAAACACCAGAAGCTGCCAACTGGGGACAATTTTTCCCTGCGAATGGGACTAGAGTTTTAACAGTCAGGGACGAAGAGGGAAAAAAAAAATCAGAAAAGCATTTCCCATCAGGGGCTGTGTCTTTGGGTGTAATCACAGAGCACCTAGTCCTGTAAGGCGCCAGTGCTGATTAGAGCTTCTGGACACTACAGAAAAATAAGTTATCAATATGTTAATAAATAAGTTATTAAAAGGAATTAGAAAGGGTAGGAAACAACAACCTACCTAAAATACGGATTTTTCTAGAGTCACACTCTAGCTCAACCACCAAAGCTGTTTCTCCCAAAGGAAACACTGGGATAACAAACAAAGTGCAGATAACAACCATCATTCTGCATTTATGTAGCACCTCTCAAGTAAAAGTCTGAAAGTGCATAACACAGATGGATTGGCTCCATCCCCCCCACAAGTCACAGATGGGGAATTAGGCACAGAGTTAGAGTTATGTGACTTGCCCAAGGTCACATAAGCAGTTGGTGGAAGAGCCAGGAATCCCAGCTTTGATGCAACACTACAACATGCTTCCTCCTAAGAGTACAGAGTCACTCTAGCTGCCTAGGCTGTACAGGACACTGAACATGAGGACCTCCTCTCTTCCAAGGGTCTACCAGTGCTGAAGGAGTTCACTACTGACACCACTATGTACACCTGCACTGCTGTTATGTTCAGTATATAAAATTAGCCCTTCTTTCCCTCGTGCCATGCAGCGAGTGCTCACGTCCACCCCGAGCCAGCCCCTGCCAGGCCAAACCCTGCAGACCCAATGAATCCATGGCATAGCTCCATGGATTTCGGTGGAGCTACGCCAGGGATAAATCTGGCTCCAGAATGGCTAACGTGTGTTGGCTCCTCTCCCGAGAGTGGCATTTCAGGCACGATCCCCTCCCTGCCAGGCCGGGTGAGCTTGAGGAAGTCTCTACCCGGCGCCCACTCAGTGGGTTTTGAGGTGCCCGTTGGTTTTCAGGCACGACTCGCCGCTCCTCCAGCTCCTCCACGCCTGGTACTTCTTCATGGTCTTCCTCCTGGCGAAGCGGCAGATGCTGACCATGAACACCCAGGACACCACGTACATGACGACCCCCCCCAGCTTGATGTACCACCGGGGCTTGGGGGAAGAGAGCTCGCAGTACATCAGCCAGGCCCCCATCCCGATGCGCACGCCGGTGAAGAGGACCACGAAGAAGAAATCCACCAGGTCCCCCGTGAAAGTGTGGTAGGAGCCCGTCTCCTTGAGGAACCAGCGGGCCTGCAGCAGCGGGTTGGTGATCTCGCTGCCGAAGATGACGGCGTTGACGTCGGCGGCCGACTCGCCCAGGGCCAGGGACGTGGCGATGCCCACGATGCTCACCAGGTGGTGGGCCAGCATCAGGGCACCCTCCGTCTGGTAGTACACGCACCAGCAGAGGTCGAAGATGAAGTAGCCCAAGCTAAGGCACAGCCCGTGCACCTGGAGGGTTGTGTTTGGGGTCCCTGAAACACAGAGACACCGGAGCTTTAAGGCGGCAAGCAGGGTGTGAGACGAGGCAGGGGGCATTCACCTGCAGGCTGGCATTGGCTTGTACTGGTCACAGAGAAGTCACCAAACCCACAATGCCACAGTTGTTAGCCCAACAGCTGCACACACGTAATGGCCACCCAACGTGACCACACGCGCTGCCAAACTGCAGCTGGGGAGGGTCATTACACAAGCAAAATACAGTACCAGTCTCTCCATCTCTCTAGTCCTTCCCATCACAAAGCAGCTCAGAGATCACTGCAGCCATCACTCCTCGAGTGGGCTGCACCCCGAGGTGGCAGGAGAGCCCCCCAGTGCCGCCACCCGTGGAGGGAGTGGGGACCACAGCGTTCCTCCCTTACCTGGGTGGCTCAGAGGCCAGGGCCCATCGATGAAGCCAATGTAAGCAGAGAGACAGGTGGCAAGGATGCCATGGGTCAGTGTCACCAGCCTGCAGCTCCACTCCAAATTCCGGTGCCTGTAGCGGTGGCACAGCCACTTGTAGAGGGAGAACCAGGCCAGCAAACTGCAGGCCACCCACAGGGGCAGGGGGAACAGCATCCTGCCAGCGGGACAGAGACACAACAGATCACAAAGGGGATCAGAAAGCCAAGCTTTTGGCAGAATCCAGCACAGCGTCTCACCCACAACCATCCCAGCACCCAGAGCTGTTTATTGATGGTGTTTCTTGCTCCTGACAGTTTCTTTCTGCAGAGGAACTCTGGTTGCCCTGGGGAAAGGCTTACATCCCCGGGTAGCCTTGAGTATTAGGGCAGATTCACCACGGGGCCACCAGCACACAGAACCCCCACCAGCGTCACCCCAGCTGTGAGAAGATCCACTGAAGGCAATCACCATGTCAGGGAGTGAGTCCCTACCCTAGTTAAATAAAAAACATCCCATGATTTGGTAAAGCACCTCAGGGGACTTCCCCAAGCAGTCTGTGATGCCAGATCTGCTGGGAGATGTTAGTGCTGTGATGCACAGCTACACCTACCCCTTTTAGCTCCCTGCCCATAGAGCTGCGTTTGACTGCTCTGCTCGTGTTGTCCCACCTCACCTACCCATCCTGCCATGCTGTTTGCTCGTTTGGTTATTCCTCTCCTGAAATAAAAATCCAAACAAGCACTGTAAAATCCCCTTGTCCTGCCCAGGAAAACTTCCAGTGGAACAACATATAGAGGCTTCTTCATGAGCATGTGAGGAACAAAGCAAACCCCAGCAAATGGTGATCAGACAGACCCTTTGGGAGCAGCCAGGCACTCACAGCCAGCACTCCAGAAGCAAGAAACACACTGTCACAACAAAATCCCAGCTGGGGGTGCTGCTCTTGTGGCTAAAAGGCCCCTCAATTATGTAATAGTCAAATATCTGCACCTCAATCATACTTTTAATACCATTCCATGAAATACAAGCTGTGTCTCATCACTCCTGAGCACTCAGGGAAGTGCATCAAGAGAAGTTGAGTCACGCTTTGGGATACAGGAGTTTCCAGTTGTGCAAGAGCAGAAGCACCACTGGTACCTGCTGCCCAATTTGGCCTCACACCCAAACTCACACCAAAGAGACTTCACATGATGAGGAGTCAGGGCTGCAAAGCCCAACCTTCCTGTCTGGCCTGTTGAGGTATTACCAGGAATGACTGGAGGCTGGGTAAACAAACCCATTATGTTTTAATGGGCCTTGGGAACATGGAGGTGAAATAAGGATGTGATTAACTGCTCTGACCAGGCGTTTCCAGTCACATCCCTGGTACCCGAGGTCCAGAGTCAGGGCAGGTAAGGCAGGAAGAATTCTGATGTGACAAAAGGGATTGACCAGCTGGAGAAGGCTGGCAGAAGGAAGAGGAATGAGCTTTTAAACATTTTGAGGTGTTTTCCACACCTACTCACGAAAAAGATATTTCTGCATCTCCTGGCAAGAAAACGGGGGCTATCTTCCAACTGCACATCAAAGCTCAACATTCAATGGCTTTAAACTGACAAAGGGCAGGTTTAGATAAGATATTGGGAAGAAATCCTTCCCTGAGGGTGGGCAGGCCCTGGCACAGGGTGCCCAGAGAAGCTGTGGCTGCCCCATCCCTGGGAGTGTCCAGGGCCAGGTTGGACAGGGCTTGGAGCANATCCTATATATTATATCATTATTCGTATCACCAGTAGCAACGTGGTCCTGGAACGAAAGCAGGTTCCACAATAAACACACGTGCCTAAAAACCTAGTGCAGAACAGCCCGGAAGAGCTTAAGAATTACACGGGGAAAACCAGCTGGGCACCTCCAGCACAGCCCCGCTATTCCGCTACCTCCTTTTCCTTTTGTTTCTGGAGTACAAATACGAAAATGGAGGAGCCCGGAGATCACGGCACATGCAGAACAAAGCGCGGCCGGGGGGCACAGCCCATCCCGCATCCCGCATCCCGCATCCCTCATCCCCGCATCCCGCATCCCCGCCCCACCTGCCCCGGGCCCGGCGGCTCCTCCCGGCCTCGCTGCGCTCCGNGCCTCCCCCCGCCCTCGCTGCGCCCCGGCGGATCCCGAAAGGTGCGGGCACAGCCGCCCTGCCCTGCCCTGCCCTGCCCTGCCTTCCCCGCACACCCACCCGCAGGGCCGCCGAGCCGCGGCCGCCCCCGCAGCACCGGCAGGGGAAGCGGCGGCGGCCGAGGGGCACCTGGCGGCGGGGAGGAGGGACCGCAGGGATGGGATGGGGATGGCAGGGATGGCAGGGATGGAGGAGGGACCNGTTGAGCTTTAAGGTCCCTTCCAACCCAAACCATTCCATGATTTGTCCTTAGCACATATAATACACATTGCACCTGTGTATTATGTCTGTGCCTGCATCCCAGAAAGGACAATATAATTTAAAACCCACCAATAATTATACAATAACAAATAATTATAGGTAATAAATATATAGACATAAGTATATAATATACAATAATAATGTTGGAAAGACATATTCTATATCTTGAAATATTATTATAGGTATTATTTTACATAATATATATTGGATAANTGCAGAACAAAGCGCGGCCGGGGGGCACAGCCCATCCCGCATCCCGCATCCCGCATCCCTCATCCCCGCATCCCGCATCCCCGCCCCACCTGCCGCGGGCCCGGCGGCTCCTCCCGGCCTCGCTGCGCTCCGGCGGATCCCGAAAGGTGCGGGCACAGCCGNGGGATGGGATGGGGATGGCAGGGATGGAGGAGGGACCGCAGGGATGGGATGGGGATGGCAGGGATGGCAGGGATGGAGGAGGGACCGCAGGGATGGGATGGGGATGGCAGGGATGGAGGAGGGACCGCAGGGATGGGATGGGGATGGCAGGGATGGCAGGGATGGAGGAGGGACCGCAGGGATGGGATGGGGATGGCAGGGATGGAGGAGGGACCGCAGGGATGGGATGGGGATGGCAGGGATGGCAGGGATGGAGGAGGGACCGCAGGGATGGGATGGGGATGGCAGGGATGGAGGAGGGACCGCAGGGATGGGATGGGGATGGCAGGGATGGCAGGGATGGAGGAGGGACCGCAGGGATGG
>VXBX01003301.1:473369-490773 GCA_013400415.1 Scytalopus superciliaris | reverse complement strand
CACCGGGACCGGGACCGGGACCGGGACCGGCCCCTCTCCGGCTCTGCCTGCCCGGGCTGGGAGGCGGTGCCGGCACACCCAGAGGCTTTTATCTTCCCTGCCCTGCCCTGCCCTGCCCTGCCCTGGCTCTGCCCGCCCCCGCGGCATCCCCGGAGGATGCTCCCCCTGCATCCCCGGTGGCCCTGCCCGCTGTTACCTGCCCCGGAGGCGGACGGGGCTCGGGCTGCGAGAGAGCCGAGCTGGCGGGGCACGGCGGGGAGGGAGCGGGGAACGGGGCGGGGGAACCGGGACACGCGTTTGGTACCCCCGCCCAGCCCAGCCCTGCCCGCTGCGGGAGTCCCGGAGGGGCTCCGGACTTCACTTTGGGTGTTTTCCTCTCTGATGGAGCAGGATAAAGCAGAGGATAAAGCCGGATCAGGCGACAGGGGAGGTGCTGTTTTCCTTTTGGTTTGTGTTTTGTTTTTTCCCTTTTAAGTGTCCTGGAGTCCTCTTTCAACTTTTGTCCCAGTTTTAAAACGAGAGGCTGGATGGATGGATGGACGGACAGGGACCACCTTTGTGTCTGCCTGTGCTGATGGCAGGGAGGGGAGGCTGAGACAGGGGTGGGTGAGTCTGGGACAGCTCGGACACGAGCGGGGAGTGGTGCTGGATGCACAGGGAGATGTGACACAGAACGTGCAGAACAGGATGAGTGAGGACCTGAGCTGATGAGTAACCAGGAGAGGGCTGTGCTTCCTCCAAGCCCTCACAGCGAATTCAGTGTCAGTACCGTGTCATTTGTCTTTACTCAAACTACTGTAAAAGTTGACGTTGCGTGTCCCAAACATCCCAAACCTTCCCTGTATCCAGAGCTCCATGCTGGGAGTGAAACCAGCCCCTCATCTGTGGTCACTGAGATGTGCTGTGTGTGCTGCACTCCATAGGATGTTTCTCTCTGTTACACACCGAAATATTCTCCTGCCTGGATCATAGATTATAGCCTGTTCTTATAGTTGAGCTAAAACTTCCTGATTTTCACCTCCTTTCCCAGAATTTTGGCCCCTGCTCTGAAGCAGCCCCTGGGGACAGAGAAAAGGGGTGCCACTGCAGCTCAAACATTAGTCCCTGCTGGCATCTGCAAGGGTGAGCCTGAATTTAAGCTAAGCTGGCATATTGGAGCATTAAGATCTATGCTAATTCCACCAGGACTGTAAGTCCCAAGGCTGGGAGCATCAGGAATGACGAGGGCACTTTGGACACTCAGAAATGCTGCAAGTCTCCCTTCAGGCCACAGGGAAATCTGGGAAGGACTAAGAGCAGAGCACTCACTGTCCTCACAGGTGAAAGGCAGAGGAGGAAATAAATAATTGCACAGTAAAAGAAATTAAATGCCAACTGCAAATTGTTCATTTTCCAGCCGTTCCCAGTCTTGCCTGAACTTGGGCACTGCTAAACATCACGGATATAACAGGTGCCTCCCCTCCTGCCTGGCCTGCACATGGCTCAGAGCTCGGGGGCTGCTACAGCAGTTTAGTGCAGAAGTCCCCCTTACACCCGTCATTAACAGGACTCCTTGGGGCAGAGCGGGGACAGAGAGCTCGGGGACTGGCCCGGCACAGGAGCTGCTTCGGTGGCAGCTCGGGCTGTTCAGGAGGTTCTGACAGCACAGGTGAGTAACTGCTCCCTGCATTGTTTGTCTGCGGCTGTGGGAGGTGACTCTTACTCTTGGAAAGCTGGAATTTCCTGCTCTGTTTATTTTTAATCCCTCAGATGCTCCTGTGAGGCTGCAAGTATTCCTAGATGACACGGGAATGAAGATATTTCTCTTCCAACTTGGAGCTTTTTTTTTGTGAAGCAAACAAGCTGCTGGTGTTTGTTTTCCCGTTCCGGCCCGGTTTGTCAATAAATCCGAGAGATTTGTCGTTGTGTTTATAAACTTTGTGGAGGAGATCAGCTCTCAGGATGTGTTTGCACAACACCTGGCACAGCTTGGCTTTGATCTCGGCAGCAACGCTAATGTGCAGATACTGTTATTCAGCATCCAATACATCGGGAATTTCCCTCCCAGCTTTCAGAAGTAACGTCCTATATTTTATGCAGTGCCTTTTTGGGGGAGAAAAAAATTACTTAGAGGAATTTCTGAAAACTAAATGTAACAAAGATGCCCCACATTGGATCCAGGGCCAGGTTGGATGGGGCTTGGAGCAACCTGGGCTAGTGGAAGGTGTCCCTGTCCTGCAGAGGGGTGGAGTGAGATGATCTCTCGTGTGTCAGATAATTACTTCTTCCCTTCAAGAATCCTGTAATTAAGGGACACCACTGAAAAATCCATCATGTTTAATTCCTGTCACTGTGGCTGCTGAAGGCAGTTCTTGCAGGGCAGCCCCTGGTAGAGACAACAAGAACCTCAAGGAATCTCCCAGGAAAACCCACCCACACATCTGACCCAAACCTGTGACAGGTTTGGGACAATTACATTCAAATAATTCATTTCATGTTCCTAAATACAACTGGAAAGCAACAGAGAACAAGGCTTGAAATGAACCCTCCAAGCAAGTAAGGAAATTTAATTAATGGCAGAAGGAAGAGCCATAGCAATCAGGAGAGTTGGATTAATACTACCCATCTACACTTCTTGCTTTCCCAGTATTAAATGGTTGGGTTTTTTTTAATCACAAGAGATTTTCTTGGAAAAAAAGGTTTAATTTTAATGTTTCCACTGAAAAACAGAGATGATGAAAGTGTTTTAGTTTGAGGTAAATGAGTAGTGGGGGGAATCCAGGAAATAGAAATACAGTTTGTCACTTTTTTGTGTCAGAACATTTTTAAAGCACTTGGTTTAGTATTAAAAAAAAAAAAGAAATATTTTTCAGGAAATGTTACCTGATCTTTTCCAGTCCTCATTATTATCAGTGTCTGCTTCTACAGCAACAAATTCTATGTACAATGTGCATGGAGGGCTCAATACTTTGTGTGAAAGCAGCTGATAAACTCCACAGACCCCCTAATTCATCACACAGGACTGGGTGAGTAGGATAAGAAAGAAGGGATCAAATCCCCAGTGGTGACAAAGGGTCATTTTCACTTTTTTTTTAAAAAAGCTCATATTTACCTAAAAAAAAAGCCATCAGAGAAAAAAAAAAAGAAAATTACTACTGAAAAATGTCTATTTACAGTGACTCAGATCCTCATTTACTTTAGTTCCACTGAATTAATTACTTGTACCCAAGAACAACCTGACCAGGGATTTGTATGACTTAAACCTACTTTAACAAAATTAAATATCTACCTCCTTCCAAGCTGCAGAGAAACCACAATTTTCCTGGTGACAGGCTGGGAAAGTTGATTTTTCCTAAACTTTGGCATCTCATGAAATTCTGAAAACTTGGAACACACCCCAACCCCGAGGTTCACACCTGAGCAATACAACGTGTCCTCCCAGGAGCAGAAAAGCAGAGACCAGACAAGCTGCATTCAGGAAAGAGCAGGCTGGTTTTGTTTGGGATCAGATAAAACCCAAAGAATGAGTAAAATTAGAAAAAAAAACAAAAGGGGAAGGTCAAGACTCATCCTTGTCCCACCAAATCAACACAAACTGCTTTTTAGGCAGAACTTCACCCGGGATTTCAAACAGCATCTGGGAGCAGTAATAAGACCTGGACACAAATTTTGCAAAAGACAATTATTTTTTTTGGTTTTTTTAAAGGAAAAAATTAGAAGGCTCTAAAATACTTAATTAAAAAAAAAAAAGGGGGGGGGGGAATGGAAACAAACAAAAAAAGCACCTTTAGAAAGAGCAGAATGGCTCGAAGCAAAGCGGGCTCGGAGGGGCCGAAGCACAAGTGCGTTGGCCTGGGAAGGCTCTGGGGGAGCCGCGCTCGCAGGTGGGCACAGGGCTGGGGTGAAATGAACTGGGGCCCCTCGGCTCAGTGCGGGGCGTGTGCGTGACAGCAAGAGCAGGACAGACCCCCCCCCGCCGTGGGAAGCGCCGAAACGGGGGAAAGGGGGGGAAAGGAGAGTCCTGGCACGAGAAATCCTTCCAGGTTAGAGCCTGCCGGGCAGTGCCAGCGAGGGGCAGAGCTTTGCAAGCAGAGGGCAGTGTGTGTCATGCGGGCAGGGCTAAGCGAGGGCTCGGTGGTGGAGGGATAAAATGTCACTGCTGGGGCTGGGAATCCTTGAGTCCCTGGAGAGCTCCGCTGCTCGGAGGGTTCCCTTAGACAGGGCCTTCGTTTGGCAGCACTTGGAAGGCACTGGAAGGTGGGATGATGCCCCGAGAATTGTTCCCAGAGGAGTTGGTCCATGGCTCGGAGCCAGAGCTCCTTTCACACGCGGCGCAGGGGTCGTCTCAGTGGAGGTAGGTAGGTTGGTTCCATCGGTACCAGGATCTGTTTGCAACACAGGGGGACAAGAGCTGCAATTGGTAGCACTTGCCCCTTCAAATAAAAATCATTGTCATTCCCTTTGTAACCTTAACTTGGCCAGCAAATGATCCTTTGCTCCTACAGGGAGCTCACAGCAAACCCCCTGACTTTCCAAGGAAGATCTTCGTGATTCCATGAGCTGTTGGACCATGCAAGGTCTGATCCATGGCACAGCATGATCCATGACTCAAAGCCCACCCTTTGCCCTTTTTCCCCCACCCTGTTTCCTTCCTCACCCACCATCCCTGATGTGATGGAGCAGAAGCCACAAGTGCAGAGAGCCCTGAGCAGCACAGGCTGTGTGAAATAACCAGGAGGACTTTGAGCCCAAGCCTGCCTTAATGCTTTTGCAGCATCTAAAGGCAAGGCAGAGAGGAAAAAAAATCCTTGTTCTACCACTGTGAAAGAGTTATTGTCAGCAGAGCTCTCTGGGTGGCACTGCAGGAGAGAAAACTGGCTGTGGAGGGAGTTTATCCAAGCAGAAACAGCAAAATAAGCCTCTCTCTGCTTCCTCCACACAGAGTTAGGTTAGGACCATCCTCAGGGCCAGTTTATCTATTCAGTTTGGGTTTTTTTCCCCCTCTTTTTTTAATCTGTCACAGCTTTTCAGGCAAAACTTGGTTTTTGTTTTCTTTTCAAGCAGAAAAACAGCCATATCCTAACAATCATAGACCCGCAGAATATCCTGAATTGACAGGACCCACAAGGATCATTGAGTCCAACTCCTGGCCCTGCCCAGACACCCCAACAATCCCATCCTGTCCCTGAGAGGATCATCCAAACCCTCCTGGAGCTCTGGCAGCCTCGGGGCCGTGCCCACTGCCCTGGGGAGCCTGGGCAGTGCCCACCACCCTCTGGGGGAAGAGCCTTGTCCTGAGATCCAACCTGACCCTACCCTGACACAGCCCCAGCCATTCCCTGGGTGCTGTCCCTGCTCAGAGAACAGCGATTGGAGCTGCAGACCCCAATGACTCTGCCCTCATCTCCTCTTCTCCAGGCTGAACAAGCCAAGTACCCTCAGCCACTCTTCCTGTGGCCCCTCCAGACCCTTCACCGTCTCCCCAGCCTCCTCTGGATGCTCTCTAACAGCTTTATATCCATTTATTGTGGCTGCCAGGAAGCTCCAGGTAAGATGTGAAGCTTCACCCAAGCACATGCCCCACACTGTTGGAGCCCCCAAGGGCTTGGACCTTCTCCCTGGAGGTCCCACCGCCTTCCTCCCCAACGCCCTGGTGAGCTGTGGGGTCCTGCTGCCTTACCCTGAAGAGTTGAAACCAGAAGAGTTCATGGCAGCTTTGGAGTTGCTCTGGGCTGTGCCGGGGCTGCTGGCATGGAGGGCACTGCCAGGGGATGAGGGCCTGCTGGAGTTCCCTGGGGAACACGATGATGTTACTGCGTGTGAGAAAGCACAGTAAGCCTGGGGTCTCCTCCTCCTCCTCCTCCTCCTCCCCAGGACAGCCCGAGCCCAGACATTCCCAGCACATCATGTACCCATTGTGTTGTTCCTCTGATTCACTGCCTGCCCTGCAGGGGAAAGCAGGGGATCCAAACCTAAACATCCCACTAAAATTTGCCTCGGATTATCCTGGGAATGTTATGCCCGGGAAGCTTTCCATGTGTTTATCCCAGCCAGGAGAAAGACTCAGCTGTTCTTATCCCACGTGCACCAGTTGTGTGGGGACAGTTTCCCTGGCCAAACCCAAGGGTTTTAGGGAGTGTGTCCTGCAAGTGGGACCCAGAAATCACAGAGTCAGAGAGGAGGAGGGAAGGAAGGGGGAGCAAGGCAGGTTTCCCAAGGCTTACCAGTCCCAGGCATGGTGCTGTGCACGGGATTGACGGAGAGGGGCCCCAAGGACCCTGAGGTAGAGACCTAGGGAGGAACAAAAGCAAACAGCATTTGGCACTCTGAGTGTATAAATCACATAATGCCACTCCTTTCACATTCCCTTTAGCGTGTGCTGGCTCCCAGGCACACACACTTATAATCCACATCACAGATATTTCTATTCCTACTCCAGTGGAGAAGCACCATTCCCATATCCAGGGCCATGAAAAGAAACCAGAATTAGTGTTCCATGTGCCTGACACTCACTTCAGACACCTACATTTATGGATCAGCTATGGGAAACCCTGAAATTATCAAAAGCAACACAAATTTTCTGGAGGTCCCAAGATTTAGTTGTAAGAACTGCTTTGGACGTTCTGCCTGAAACTTTCCAGCTCCTTCTGGTCCTGGGAACAAATAACCCCATGTCCTTTAGGGAGTTCTGGATGGGTGAGAATTCTCAGGTGACAATTAGTAATTTGGGAGCTGCAATCCAAGCAGGCCCGGGGCATTTGTTGTTCAGCTGCGATCCTGAGGCAGGACGTTGTTCAGGATGGCTGCTGAGCAAGGGCACACTTTGTCCAACACAGTCACAGGGAAATCATTCACCAAAGCTCCTGCTTTAAAAATTCATGGCTTGCAAGCAGCACTTGGTGCTTGTGACTCCAGACCAAGCGTGTTGTGCAACAAGTGGCCAAACTTCTTGTGATGTTTTCCTGCCTTCTGATGGAGAATTCCAAAGCCCAGAAGATTTCAAGATAAAACACTGCTTGTGAATTCAGACTCTCCCTCCCACTCACAACACTCACAACACTCCAGGGAGGTTCCTGCCACTTTTAAATGTCAAAGCAACCAAGCAACTATTAAATTAACCAGCAGAAATGCAACAGCAGCTCGTTATCCAGTGACAGTGCATTACACGGACACACTTTCACCAGCTCTCACAACGTGATCCTCATCTGTTCCCATCCTCCCTGGCAGGGGAAATAACACTTGCCAAAATGTGAATGTACAACATGAGGGAAGGCCAATCAGCACTAAGGAAGTGTATTCTGCATTTCTGCACAGATGCAAACCAACAAACTGATATATAAAAGGTTACCATTATGTTTCAGAGTTAACAACTAAGAGGATGTAATTCTCATCCTCTGGAATGCTGATACTGCTTCCATTAACTTTGGAAAGGTTTTCCTTACCAGTTTCAGGGGGGAAAGTTTTGGGATAGCATCCCTATTTGAATAAATTACCCTGCAATTAAACTAACCTGTTCCTGCTAGGAAACTCATGGTTTTTTTCCTAGTGATTTCAATACTAGAACAAAAATACATGTTCTGAATGAGGTCCCATCTGAGTTGGGATGTTGGTTACGTGCCAAATCCATGACTAGCCCAGGTGCATCTCTGCACATGCTGCAGGTGCAGCTTCCCACTGGCCTGAGGAACCAGGGAATGCAAGGGGTGTGTCCAAGGAACCTTTCCCCCCACCCTTTCCCCTTCTTGTCTGGGATGGCACATGGCATCCTCCAAGGCTCTCACCAGTCTGGAATTGTAGATGGGTGATTTGATGGGGGATGGCATCGGGCAGCTGATCCGCTTTTCCTTCTGGCGCCGGTTGCAGAACCAGACCCGAACCACCTCCTTTTCCATGGAGAGCTGCTCTGCTATCAAGGATATCTCCTCTGAACTGGGCTTGGGGTTCTGCTGAGAGAGGCAGGAGGTTAAAGAATGCCCCAGAGAGCTGCAGCTCAGAGCATCAGTGCCTGGTGCTGGCAGGACAAGGGTGGGGTTGGCTGCGAGCTGGGGAGGGGAGAAAACTTGCTTTTAAGACAAAGGGTAAATATTTGAGGGAGAGATTATGTTCTGTGAAGCAGATTCGGGATCACATCTCATGGAATCACTGTGGGCTGAGTCACAGCACCCGGCCCTGTTGCTGAATGAACCACCACACTCTGGAACAGCCCCTCAATCGCTGCTGGGGGGGCACCCAGTGCCTGGTGGGCTCCTCATTGCCAGGGGACCCCAGCTCTGAGTGCTGGCTGTGCAGCTGCCCCCACCACCTCAGGAAAGTTGCTCTTTCCTCCTCCATCCCTCCTTCACAAAGGGAAATAACAGCACCTACCCTGCCTTCTGAGTCATTCACCTGCATTTGACAGCATTTTAGCTTTATGTGGTTTGATCTGAGTCTGAGACTTGAGGGTCAAACCTGCTTGGCAGAGATGCCAAGAGAGTGTTCCCATTACAAAGAATGCCTTGTGCCAGCTGAGAACGAGGTGCCAAAATGGTCTGATGAGGACTGAGCAAGTTTTGATGTGAGGGAGAAAAAAATGATGTGAGCCAAGAAAAAAAACCCAAGGGCTGATCAGAAAGGGTTTTGATGAGAAATTTTCCATGCACGATTCAGTCCTGCTGATTAAAGCCCTGTTTGCTTCCTGTAGTGATTTTTCTTGAAATTCCTGATGCTTAAAAAGTAGAAGGCTCCCCTTCTGAATTGTTTCAGCAGCAATATGTGGAGCAACTAGTTCTGTGGTCTTACAAAAGTGGCCACAGAGCTCCTGCAGCTCAAAAAGAGAAGAGGTGGGTGCAGGAGACAAACTTTGCCTCAGTGGGTGATAAAAGTGTAATTCCCTTAAAACAACATTTACCAAGGAAATAATGGGGAATTTCTTTGGTTTTAACACTTTTCCTGTTAGCCCCTTGGAGCATTTTCTAACCTGCTTGCAAAACAAACCAGAACAGATGTGTCTTTTTTGTTTTAGAGGATTCAGTGCTACTGTGACTTAAATGCCCAACAGAGAGAGTTCACAACACATGGAGAGACTGTGCCCTCACATCTTGGAATCTCTTCTCCAGCGTGGAGCGAATGTTGGTCTCGATGCTGGTTCTCTTCTTTCTTTTCCGTCCAAACATCTCGTTCACTGAGGGGTAGGAGTTGGGAGTGCTCATGGAAGAATCCAAAGGAGCAGATTCTGGGGAAAGAGGGAGAGGAAAAAAAAGAGATATTTAAGGAGATGACGAGTTATTTTCATTCCCAGGTCATTCCTGTGCACTAAGGCACCTCCCAAAATACATAAAGTGCAGATCCTTCCTCTGATGATGATCAAAATTGCTCCAACAGCCCCAAATCCGTCAATGAGCTTGTCCAAATCAGAGAAGAAACAGGAGTGCCAATATTTTAATCCACACACTGTTTGTCCTTTGTCCAGCTCGATTTCCAGCCTGCTCTGATGGGGACCACACAGTTTCCAGTGGTTTGGTTTCACCCACCTAAACACGTTGGCTAAACCACTTGGATAAATTACTCACAAATCAGTCAGCAGAGGACACCAGCCCAGTCCTGGTGCCCCTGGGGATTCCCCTGTCAGTGACACCTTCCTTTTCCAATTACAGCTCATGGGCTGATCTCTGAGCACCTCGAGAGTTCCTCCCCATTCTTTCCAGTTTGCGCAGGGAGGGACCGAAGGGATTAGCCTTTTACTGGAGGTTCCTGGCTGGGTCCTCTCATCCTGGTGGCATTTCTGCACGTACTGTCACCCACCTGCATCACTCAGCCACTTCTCCAGCAAGGGTTTGAGCTTGCACATGTTCTTAAAGCTGAGGTTGAGGGCCTCGAAGCGGGAAATGGTGGTCTGGCTGAAGTCATTGCCGTAGAGCTTCCCCATGGCAAGTCCAACATCGCCCTGCCAGGGAAGACCCAAATCACAGCATGAGCCCAGGAAAACCCCTCACAGCTTCCTGCTGCCAGACCACCTCTCAGGCTGCTTCCAGAGTAGGTTCAGCCTTGTTTCCATGGCCTGCCTCCCAGAGGAAGTGGCTTCTTTTCCCCTGGGAACCTGCCCCACGCCCCTGTACATTGGAGAGGGTGCAGATAATGAGGTCATGGTAATGAGGTGTTAGGAAGGTGTCTCTTCATGCATTTGGAACGAGATGCTGCAAAATAAGCCAAGCTGTGTCTAATCCAGCCCTTCCACAGCTCTGGGACAAACTTGTCCCCAGCACGAGCCACACCACCCCTGCCACTGGCAAAGCCTCTCACCTGGGTGAACCCCAGTTTGATTCGCCTTTGTTTGAAGGTCTTGGCAAACTTCTCCAGCTCCTCCAGATCGCTGGGCTCCTCTGATGCCCCTGAGGGGGTCAGGTGCTTTGCCACTTGCAAATGCTGGGGGACATCCAGGTGGGGTTCAACTGAGGAGCCAGGGAGGCCAGAACGGCCCACAGCCTGCCAGAACAACCCCAAAAACACGCTCAGAGTCACAACAACAGGAAAATACCCGGTTTATGGGCCATCAGCCCTGCACTCTGTGGGTGGGAGTTACCTGTGAGGCCAGGCTGGGTCCTGGCTGGGAGAGGAGGAGGCTGCCCTGCTGCTGAGGGAAGGAGAGGATGTTTGGCTGCAAAGCTGAGGAGAGAAGAGGAGACACAGCTGGTCAGAGCAGCTCCTGCAGCAGCTCGACATCCCTGCCCAGGAAAAGCTCATTTCAGCTCCATTAGTTAGCTCTTGCTCAAAATGCAAGAATTTCAGCCATTACCAATGTGTCTGACTCTGAGCTGGATTAGGAGAAAGACAAGGTTCTTCTCCTGGCTCTTTAGCCTGAAAGGGATTATTACAATAATTATATAAGTAAGATATCTCATCTACTGATCCCTGTGTGTAGCTCATTACCCTAAGGCTGAACCAGAGCACGGGCTTTTTATAGACCTCTAATTCTGATTTTGGGTGCCAAGCAGCAGAGAATTCACTACACCCTTCGTGGTGATCTCTCCCACTGCTTAATCATTGTAGCTGTTAGAAAAATGTACATCTTATTTCAAGTATAAGCTTTTCTCACTCCAACTTTCAGCCACTTGATCTTGTTAAAAAACCCCTGATCCTACAGTTAATCTCATGAGCCCTCCCACTCTGCTTTCTATTATACATTTCATTTTCAAGTGTCATTTTTGAAGCCATCTGACCCTTCCTATTCTACCCTACTGTATTTCATATAAATTGAATTTCTTTTGGAATATATGAACTGACACAAAATGATGAAAGGAAAAAAAAAGGGCAATCTATAAACCTAACAAAAACTAGTATTTATGGAGACTGTGTAATTGTTTAGTTGACAAAGCGCCAAGCACAAGCCCATATCTCTTGCAGGGAATGTCCTACAGGACTAAGTCGAGTAGTTCCCTAGAAATTTAGTTTGGATCAAGTCCACTGTGAGTGAAACTTACGGAATTCAGTGAGGATTTATCACCTTTCTTCAAACAGTCAATATATTTAATTGATTATAACTGACAATTACAGGGAAATCCATGGAAATTTATGGACTTCTGCTAATAAATAGGAAAACAGATAATCTCCAGAATCAATCACTCCCCTGCTCTCTTTTTCTGCCTTTTCTTGTTTAATTTAGCTCTGATGTGCACTATCCCATTTACTTATTTAGATTGGGGTTTCAATAAGCCTTCCCTAATGCTGGAACAACTTTGAATTTCAAATCCAGGCTGGTAATGAGGTGCACATTTTTAACAGAGCAGGTAATTAATCACAGGAATGGCTTGCCTAGGGACATGGCAGATGCTCTGTCATTTGGAGTCTTTAAAATCATGATTGAACACCTTGGTGAAAGCTAAGCTGGAGCTCAAATGAAAATTATGGGCTGGATTCAGGACTCACCAGTCTGACAGCTGAGGAGATTTGAGGCTGTTTCCATAAGATGAAAACTTCAGCAGCAATATTTTGACTGACAGTATTCCCAGCATCTCCCTGGCTGCTCATTCCCACCTTTACAGCACAGAGCTCTCCCCCTTTTTACTCAGGGCTGCACACTGAAATCCTATCAGGGCATGAGGAATCAGAGCTGGGAATTTATCTGGCTTAAAACCAGCTTTAAAACAGAAAACCCAAGATAAAATGCACGTCCTCTTGGAAAGGCCAAGCCCACAAGTCCCTGCAAAGTCCATGAGCTGCTGTGTCCATCAGTCAGAACTCAGGAAACACTGAGGGTGTTCCCCTCATGGCTCCAGGGATAACTTCAGGAATATTTTGTGCATCTCCTCCACAGGAAGAACAATCCACCTGTGTCTGTTCCAAACAACTAATTCCACAAAACCCAGCTGTGCCTTCACTTGCACTCCCCAGTGGCTGTGCACGGATGTGGCAAAGGATCATTAAGACCTGGCAATCGCTTATGCAAATGGAATTGCTCCTGCACAGAATTCCAGCTCCTGGCCAAAGAATCCAGTCTTAGGCAAGTCTGGAACTGAAAGGGGTCACAGCCAAATAAGTGGCCATCTGTGGGGTGTTCGAGCTGCCAAGAAAGTCACTGAACAGATGAAAGCCTAATCTAGAAAAGGCAGCAAGTTCTGCTTTGCAGTATAAGGTGTTTATTACACGTGAATGAAAGCAATAGATTGTACTGACCATACTTCCAACCAACTGAATTCAAGATTGCTGGTAAATATACATCAAGTAGTTCCTTTATACATCACTCAGCACCTTTTGGCAGAGAGAAGAGTTTATGTGCTGTCAGTGAGAAATAAACATCCCAATTGCCTACATCCAGGTTTGCTTTTCGAGTGTATGTACCAGTGGGTTTGAGCTGCAGAGATTGAAGGTTTTAATTCTGAATTTTGGTTCACACAGACTCAGCTCTGTGCTGGAATAAATCAAGAATACAAGCCAAGGACTCAAATCACTTTGTATCTGTCAGGTTATGGATCAAAGCCTATGTTTGTCTGTCCACAAACAGCAGAAAAGATCCTCCATGTCATCCCCGTTGTTGGAGAAATGCCATGAAAAATATTGGTGGCAAAAACACAAACACAGGGACTTTCTCAAGCTCTGGGTCCAGCCCTCAGTCCTTTCCTGGAGCTGATTACACTTTGTTTCAGAAGCACCAAGACCCGTGGCAACTCCAACCCTCTCCCTCTGATCCCCAGGCTGCTCCTGGCCGGGTTAGACCTGCTTGTTCCACTGCCAGCACTGCCCTGCAGCTCCTTCCCTGCACTCCCCCTCCCTCTGAGGCACTTCCAGAGACCAGCTCAGGCTCTGAGCAGCTTCCCGGGAGAAAAGCAGAGTGGGAGGGAACCCAGGCAGGCTGGGACTGCTCCCCAGGGAGCTGTTTTGCTGGAAACCAGTGGCTGTCCCGAATTGCAGGTGGGATCCTCCCCTGCCTGCCCAGCCTGGCCCCAAGGTGGCACTCTTGGAGCGCACAAGGCACGGGAGCATCTCCACACCTGGACCCTTCCACAGGGATCTGGGATCAGCCCCGGCGTGGGAACAGCACGGGATGGGTGGGAGGCATTGGGCACCACAGGGGGACAGGCAGCATCATGCTGGGGAAACCCAACAGGCTGACTAAAAGCAACACCCTGGAGAAGAAAGGTATTTTCTGGATATTTATCTGCTTGTAACAAAGCCCGTTTCAGCTTTTATTGCTCTTACCTTGTTGTCCTGCCTGAGACTGGGACAGAAGAAACTGGGGAACTGACTGCATATGTCCAGGAAGCAACACAAGCTGCTGCAGGGTGTGGAGGGAGCTCATATCCTATGGGGATACAAAGGGGACAGTAAAACAGAGATGTCTGCTCTCTGTGAAGCATCTCCTCTCCTTGACCCTCTTCACACTGCTCACTGAGCGGCCAACACACGGGCTTGTGTAATTTGGGAGCTACAGATCCCAAAGTATTCCAGGATCTGAAGGTTTCAGCTGTATAAGAAGAATTCTGTGCACACACAGAGAGACACCCCCATGGAGAAGTGTCTACTTTTACCTGAAAAAAACTTAATTCCTGAAAATGACATTTTTGAGGCAATGGTTGTTTGAAGTAACAGTGAAACCTCTTGGACTTCAGTTTCTTCCAGATAATGCATTTTCAGAGAGTGAGCTCCCTAAAATTGCACAGCAAATTGCAGCAGACTGTCCCATCTCACCAACACCGAGAGCCTGCTTTCCACAGCACTGTTTTGAAGCTCGGGGGGAATTGAAGAGTCCCTAAATTGTATAATGGATATGAATATTCCATGAAAGAATGAGGGAAGAGACTACTGAGCATCTGTGTGGCCTTCTGGCATGTAACTCCCCCTAGAATTTAACAAGAGTGAAGTGCTAAACTCCAGTATTTTACCCTGGAAAAAAATAGTTCCCTCAGGGAATTCATTTCTTCTCTGGTGTAAATGAATTTGAGGCATTCCAGGCTACTGGTGCAGATTAAGAGTTAATCTAGCCTAGAATGCTATCTGCAACAAGGGCATTAACCAGGCATTCCTGAGTGAGGAAGAGCAGGGCAAACACATCTGACACTTCCCCTTGGTGTTGTCTCAGCCTCCCATTACTTTCAGTTCAAGGCATTTCCTGACCATGGTGTGGTTTGCCTGCTTAGCAAACCCTCAGAGGAAATCTCATCCAAGGGCTTGTCCAGTCCACCTTTGACTCCACCTGCAGAGCTGAATTTTATCACCACACATTCCCTTTGCCAATTCAGTGTTGCTGAGGCTCCCTTTGCCAGCGGCCAAAGGGCTTTGGCAAAGGTCTGGGGGATCCCTGGAGCAGCCCAGACACTCACCCCTGCAATTTGGCTTCCTGGCATCATCGATGATCCCTGCACGAGGTGGCCTGACCGAGGGGGGATGGCAGATTGCAGGGAGTCGCTGAGGTCTTCGGTTTTAATCTGAAAAAAGAGCAAAGCAATGGCAGGATTAGGGAGCAGAGAAAAGGGGGTGCAGGAGGTATGGGCAGCAAGGATCCAGCAGGCTGGAAACGACTGGGAATTCAGGGAAATTTAGATGCTGTTTCCATTGCTGAAAGGCAGGGTCATTCCCCACTTCTGTTCTCCCCTTTATCACACGGACAGAGTTTTCCTGCCCTGCCAAACCAAGGGCAGCTTGCTCAATTAAAACAGATTAATTAAAACACTTTAAGAAGCAACCAAGTTCGAGGTTTGAAGCATTTTATGGGGTTGTAATGAAGACACGAAGCAATTCCCCCTCACAGTTCACACCCCCATGGCAGGGCTGGCCATGGGAACCTCTCCCTTTGTTCCACAGGGAGCAGAGAATGGTACAAGAGGATGGAAAAGGAAAGGTCAGGGAGTAAAACACCCCAAAAAGCAGAGTCATCTTACTGAAAATGCAGCACTCCAGGCACCAAATGTGTTTGTTCTGTTTCCATCAAAAAGCAACAAGAAGTTTTAAAGGGGAAAAAAAAAAAATCTCTTTCCTTAGTTACAACAAGGTGTGGGAAAAGTGGGAAACTTCACAGGTGTCAGCCCTTTGAGCCACCTGAATGTTCAAGAAAGGTTCTTGTCTACAAGCAAAAAAAACAATCTTGATTTCTGAGTCGACATTCTCAGGAGATGAATTTGCCCAAGGACCAAATCCTTGTCTCTGGTTTATTCCTCAGTCTCCACATTAATTTCTAGCACTGCTACTACATTTAAAAATATAAATTTGTTTAAAAGTAATGATAATAATAAAAACCTATTACATCACTTGGTACTTGCTGAAGTCCTTTGGCAGTGCTGACTGGGACAGGAGGGAGGGGAACGTGGCTGGGGAGATTTTAGAGGTTTTCAGGTTAGTGAGGAGTGTCTGTGCACAGGAGACAGGGAAGTCATACAGAACTCTTGGCACACACAACAGGGAACCTTCAGCTCAAGTTTCTCCTGAGCATGAAAACCCCAGCAACAAGGATCACACCACGAGTCCCATCCAAGAGCCTCTCCAAGTTCCCACGAACTGGAAAAACCAGGAGGACACCAGAAAGGACAGGTCATGCAATCCCTGTCCGTGGGCTCAGCGCTGCAGACTCACACCCACTGCAAGCACCGACCATCTCCCACCAAATTACATCCCACAGGGATGAGGAGGGTCACCTTGGAGGGGGCTTTGTCCAACTGGTGGGCCCTTCAGGCCGTACAACCTCCTACCAGCAGAGGGGGACAAGAATTTCAGCTTTAAAAACAACATCCCCGGCGAGTATTTTGGGTCGAGGGAGGGTTTTTTCCTTCCATTTGACTAAAGCAAAGCCAGAGATTCGTTTAGGTCGGAGAAGACCTCTCAGGTCAGTGAGTCCAACCTTTGATCTCCACAGGAATGGAGCAGAGGGGAAACCCTGATCACAGGAGGCTGGGAGCTCCGGAGCAGGGAGCTGCAACATTGCCCTGTGCCTTTTGGAAGGGAAGGTGATTACAACACCCCCTTTCATTCCAACCACAGCTCCGGCCACCGCCGAAACTAGTTTTGCAACGAGCCCAGCTCCTTGCAACAAGGGGTAGACACGCTACGAATTCGAAGCTCTTTCCTACCTTTCAGGTTGGCAAGATCATCCCTCTCAGCCTGGCNGGCGCCGGGTCCCGCCTGAGTTACGATCCCGATAGGAGCGGAGTGTTGGAGAAGCACAAGCCATTTCCAAACTGAAATCAATTTTTACAGCTGCCAAGAGGGATGATCTGGAAGCGTTCCAGGCAGAAAGGGGTGTGTAGCTGCACCCCGGCATCGCACAATATGGGAACGGGAGGTGGGTTTGGCAAAGGACCGGTTCCCGATTTAAAAACAACAACATCTCCCACTGCTTCTTCCCCCGTCCCTGGAATTCTCTGGCTCCCTCCTGCGCAGTGGGCGGGAACCTGCGGGTTCTTGNAACATCCCCGGCGAGTATTTTGGGTCGAGGGAGGGTTTTTTCCTTCCATTTGACTAAAGCAAAGCCAGAGATTCGTTTAGGTCGGAGAAGACCTCTCAGGTCAGTGAGTCCAACCTTTGATCTCCACAGGAATGGAGCAGAGGGGAAACCCTGATCACAGGAGGCTGGGAGCTCCGGAGCAGGGAGCTGCAACATTGCCCTGTGCCTTTTGGAAGGGAAGGTGATTACAACACCCCCTTTCATTCCAACCACAGCTCCGGCCACCGCCGAAACTAGTTTTGCAACGAGCCCAGCTCCTTGCAACAAGGGGTAGACACGCTACGAATTCGAAGCTCTTTCCTACCTTTCAGGTTGGCAAGATCATCCCTCTCAGCCTGGCCCAAAAAAAAAAAGCAGAGATGGAAAGATCTTCTTGATCACTATCAAGTGATAGTGTCTAAATGAGTAAATGTCAGGCAAAAGGTCAGGGGAACACACCGTTAGCCCTGAGCCACCTGGTCATGGCAGGCAAGCGGGCTTATGGAGGTTTTTCTCTCTGAGGGTGCGTTAAAAAGAAGC
>VXBX01003301.1:432778-453287 GCA_013400415.1 Scytalopus superciliaris | reverse complement strand
CATTGTTAGTTTGGGAACAAACCTCTCCTTTGGGGGGGAACGAGATTCCTGGGGAGTTGTGTGGATTGGTCTAATTCGCTAGGAAATGGGTCTTCAATTAATGAGTCATCAGAAAACAGCGTTTTCCCACACGAGGCTGGTAACCAAAACACTAAACCATTAGGTGCTGCAGTAAATACTCCGCTAACAACGTGCACGAGGGAAAATAAAAACTTCCAGGGAAGTTCAGTACAAAGAGCTTGGTTGTTTATAAACAGAATGGTCTGAAAGAGGAGGGGGGGGGGGGAATCAACACGAGGAAGGGGCGCGGAGGTTTTGGGCGAAGCATCAGCCAACCCCTCCGTGGGCTGCTGTGCCAGGTTACACCCCCTGAGCTCCAACGTGCATGGGCTGGGTGAGGGGGTCATGCTGCCCTGGGCACCCTCGGAGGGTCCCACGAGGTGTCTGTCCCCGAGGGGCTGTGGCTGGAGAGCCCCCCAGGCAGCTCCTGCCTCTGCTGTGCCTCCTCACAGCCATCTCCGCAGAACCCGGACAGACCAACCAACCAGGACGGCGATTCAAACAGGCTCTTTGTGTCACTCCTTGCAAATGAAGGTGATTTACTCGTTCTGATCTCCCTGCTTGATTGGAAGGCTCCTACAGCACAACTACTGCTGCCGAGAACATTTCTGTTATTTTGAAACAAATTGGCTTCACTTCTCTGCTTTCTCTTCTCAATTACCACTAGAAAGAGGTGCCACAGCTCGCATTAATGGCTGGCTGGGAAGCTTAGGCTGAAAAAAGCCCTGTTTTATCCAACCAAATGCGGTGCCAGCTTCTGGTTTAACACTATTGACTCCAACAGCAGCCAGATTCTCCCACTGCAATTAACAACAGCCAATCCCAGAAGCAAATACCCGGCTCCCCTAATCTTGATTATCCCTGCTATCCATCACCTCTGGGTGCCAAACATTTCGGGAGGCTCCAGTTCCCAATTTCAGGCCCTGAAACAGCTACCAGGGGCTTTGGGAAGAGCTTGGGAGGTTTGGGATGTGTTTGTTGCTCAGCAGCTTGGAAACATTTATCTCAAAAACCAACTCGGGGTGATCTGACCAAAGTCAATGAGAGTTCATGGACGTGAATAGAACCCAGATTTTATCTCTGCCCTAGATTAGGTCAAATAACCCAACTTAATAGCCAAGAGCACAAGGAGGATTTCTAAATAAAGGGGTGCCTTTAGTCCCTTTAAAACATGTTTAGAGTTCTCTGGATTAACCAAAATTTCATTTTTTTCCTAAATTATCTCAAATTCTCTAAAGCAAAGGAGAAACAGTAAAATCATTCCATCCAAGTTTTAACCAGCTCTTACACATCCCCCTACCCAGGCTTAGAGCTCTTCATTACTCAAGAGAACAATTGATTCTTCTACATTTTCTCTACCACTTTTGGTTTTTAAAGGCTTTATTTCTAAGTTTATAGCACAGCTTTTAATAGTCTGAATTTGCTATACCCAGTGGCTGCTAAAATTATTTCTTATTGCTGCTTATTTGCCTGGAAAGGGACATGACCATGAGCCTTTGTGAAATTACAGGACCAGATCCTGAATTCCAAGCTCACTGCAGGCAGAGGGAGTGACAAATGATGGCAGAAAACACAAACCTGATTTTTCTCGTGTCTATCACACCTTGTGGTAGCTAAGCTGGCAGAAATCAGTTAGCAGATCAAAAGATCACCCTGCCCTCCAGCTTTCCATATTCAAGGAGTACTGAGGCTTCCAGGAGAGCCCGCGCAGGGTCAGGTGGGAGCAGAGCAGAAGAGAAACCCAATCATGCCTCAAGATGAAGAGCGATACGTTTTTGCTGGAACCACCTCACTGCATTTGATTATTCCCAAAGTCCCTCCCATTTTCCTACACACACAGGGCCAAAAAAGGCTTAGTTTTGTCCTGCCACAGTCCCTGCGTGATGGGAAGAGCTGTCAGTGCCACACGGAGCGGGACCAGGACTGTTCCAGTGCCCTTATTCCTTTGGCAAGGCGGATTTCCACGCTGAAGCCACAGAGGGCATTAGCAGAGGATCTCGCATTGCTGATGAAGATAGCAGCGCAATCCTAGCCCGGAGCGCATTCCTGATCGGCTCCCGGGCTGGCTGGGAGAGCGCGGTGGAGCAGCAACAGGAGTCAAGCAAAGCAGAAACTTCCAGCACCCACACCCCCCCTCTCCTCTCCTTCGCTCCCCTCTCCCCTCCCAGGCCTGCCCCCCATCCCGGGCCCTCCTTACCTGGCTCCACCTGGTCCGGTTCGTGCCGGGTGTCTGTGGAATCTGCCGCATCACCGCTCATCTTGATCTCTGGGAAAGGAGGCACAACTGATTTTAATAACAGGTCACAGTCCCAGGCAACAGGCACATGTGGCTTCCACTAAACAGCACAAATGAATGTGTAATTATAATAAACCATCAGACTTTCAAATTTCTGATTCCTCAACATACAGTCACTAGAATATTCATCAGCTCCGAGGATGCACTTTCCCTCCTGTTGCTCTTTGCATCCCCCTCACTCCTTGCCCCCTCCCCAACTTGCTGCTGTTCTCACCCTTCACATCGCCCCTCACCCCCAGGATGAGGGGCCCATCAAGCACAGGGATCCCTCCCAGCTTTCCCCTCATGCCCCAAATCCTTCCCTGGTCCCTCGAGATGGCTCAGCAAACTCAGCTGATTTTTCCCACGGTGTCTAATCCCTATTTCCACACTATTTCCCCCATTTTCTCTCACACCTCTCGCAAGCCATCAAGAAGCTTCCCTGCTCCAAAGTGTGGACGCCAACCCAGCAGCACAAAGAGTCATTTCCCGTCAAGCTTCTGAATATTCCCCCCCAACCTTTCCATGCCAACAAATTTGCCATTTACCCTTGAAGTGATGGCTGCCACCACACCCGGGGCCACTTTCTCCTTCGGGGACAGCTGAAAGAAAAGGTGGGAATGGTCAACTTCACACTGGATTGATTGCTCCTCTCCTCCTTAAAAGAGGCCAAGGACACACCAGTGAAAGAAGGGAGAATATCTATTCAAATTCAGATGGACACCTCCTCACCTCCTACAACCTTTGCACGGGAATTTTAACCATTTCCAGACTAGCTGGGGGTGTGGGGTGGAAAGATAATTTTTTTTTTTTTATCAAGACCCAAGTGATTTGCATGTTCTTCCTGCAGCCAATCCCGGCCACAGACTCATCCCATTTGCATCGGGGAATAACAACAGCGGGGAAGCCGGACCAGTGTTTGCTGTGGTTTTCTGGGGCACAGAAGGCAGGTGGAAGCCATCTAAAAGCATCATGCAAACCTTTTCCTCTTCCCTATATCCACCTTTTATTACTTCCAAACGGCCAAAAGGATTAGAAGAATCCTGTGGGGTTTTTATATCCCTTTCCCTCTGTTGCTCGCACTGGAATAGGCAGAGCTTTGTGTGCGTTCAGGTTTTCTTCTCTCCCCTATTCAAACTTCTAGTGCACAGACAGCAGATAATCCACTTTTTGGCCAAGATTTAATGTCCTTGATCAAGTTAAAGTTTGAAACTTTCCTCAGCAAATGAGTAAAGGTAGAAAAAAACCCCAGGATTTTATACCTGAGTACAGAAACTTTCACATACTTCAGAAACTTCCTTTCTTTAAATTATATTAAGGAGAGAGGGGGAAAGGGATAGAGAAAGGAGTTGTGGTGTGGGATTTTTTTTTCCCCCTTCAAATAAACCCTCTGCAATTAAGACATGAATGTTTAGTGGGGCTTCTAAAGCATTTCTACTGCAGGAAGAGTAATTACCATCAGCTATAAACATCTTCTTGTCTTGTAACACTGCCAAGGGACCCTAACTTAGGCAATCTACAAAGCACAAAGTTTTGCTGCCTGCCAAAAAGTACCTTAAAAAAAAAAAAAAAAGAGGCAAGTTCTTATAAAATAGAGGAAGAAAAATCTAAAAGCCTGCAGAAGTTTGGTGCTTGCTTTGGTGAGAAAGCCTGAAAGCTTGCAAAAAAACCCCAAATATGTGTTAGTGAATGAAAATATTGAATCCCCACGTGGGCCAAGAGCAAGAACCAGAACAGTTCAGACAGAGCTGAGGGAGAGAAGACCCAAAAGCAAACCAGAAGAAGCTCTGTCTCTCCTGCAGGACTAACCCCCTGCCCTGTGCTATTATAACCTTGGGTGGGTGGGGAGGGAAGGAGGAATTGCTGCTGCAACTTGATTACATATCACATGTTACCCATCAGTTAAATCCCCTCCTCCTGGAGTTGGGAGATAACGAGATGCCCTGTGATTCTCATAAAGACAGCACAAGAATTTTATTTTCACCAAGATTCAAATTCCCATCATAAATGTGCATTTGTTTAAATATATTGTAGGGGGGGAAAAGAAACAGGAAGAAAAGGAAAGTCCTTTTTATCAAAACCTACTGATCTGAGAGGTTTGGGGCTGGCCAGCTTTTGGATCTCTATGGATCAGCCTCCAGTGATCCTTAAGAACAAGGAGCAGACATACAGAGGAATTACTTTCTAATATGATACAAGTGTGGCTGACACCTTTTCACTGACACTCCAGAACCTCCCACTATAACCAGGACAGAGTGATGCAAATCCAGATTTGAGCCCTGCTCCATCCAGAAAAATGCCCCAAAGACAAGGCAGGCTGTGAGACCGAGCCCAGCTGCACACAGGCTCCTTGCACACAGCTTTGCCAGCTTAGCAATACACAGAGAATAAGCAGGCTAAGGAAAAAAAAAATCTCTGGGAAATATAACACAAGTTAGGACTGCCTAATCCTAAACCACAGCCCTGTTAGGAGCCGCCACTGCGGCCAGGGCCATATTAAAAATGTGCTGCTGCACCTCAGCTCCCAAACCTACCTGAGTAGGGGTAGCTGGTTTGTTCACCCAGACCAAAGGAGCTCTACCAGTGCAGACACTTCTCTGGGGATATATCTGCATCTGTATTTTTGCTGAAACAAACGGTGTCAGCAAATAAAGCCTTTCCCAAGCCCTCGCTCCTAGTAGGTGTTCAGACATGGGCAAGGGTAAACCAGCCTGATGACTTTAAAAATGAAATCCAGTGGTGGAGGAGGGGGGATCATCACTATGGAGTTTTTTGTGCTTTAGGTGCCTGAGTCCCTCTGGAAGCTGCGGGAAGGTGAAATATCCAAGTATCCAAAATGCCTGGGGAGAAGGTGGTGGAGAGAATACCCACCAGGGAATTCTCTCAGCGGAAGGCAGAGCCCAAGCAGCCCACCCTCCCCTGGCACTCTTTTTCTTACAGAATTGTTAAGGTTGGAAAAGATGCACGGCAAGGGAAAAAACAGATCACGCCTTTGCAAGCAGCTTGTTACAAAGGGACCCCAAAATTGAATATACTGAACTGCCTTTGCACAAGGGTGAAAAAGCACCCTCCCACCTGTGCTGGGCTCCCTCCCTGCAAAAAGGCTGCTTGAAGCTTCAGCCCTTCTGGCCACAGCACGGGGGGATGCTTTGGGAGAGGGGAAGCTCAGCACGAGCCCAGCTCTGCAGCAAACCCACCCTGAGAGTGATGCCACCGGCTCTGACAGAGGGCACAGTATCGACCTGGGGGATCTTCCCATGGAGAAGGAGTCTCCCACAGCCGAGCAGATGGGTGGATAGGAAGGAGCCTGCGGGGGCTGCGTCCCCAAGAGACACCACACACAAGCACACCCAGCGCGGGTGCTCAGACTAGTCAGGCTCCCAGCAGAGCCAAGACCACGAGCCTCCCGCAGCCTCTCCTCGTGGCCAGGGCTCCCCAGCTGCCTGCACAGAGAACTCAGGGGGATGCTGGCTGGTCCTGGAGGGGCTGTGGGCATCCCAGAGCCCTGGAGAGGCTGGAACACAGCCGTGGAGCAGAGGCTTTGCCCATCTCTGCCAGCCCGCTGCAGGCTGAGCTGTGTTAGGTGATGGCATCGGCTGCACCATGTGCCTTGCCCTGCAGGCCTGTCTGTGAGCCCACAGGCAGGGCTTCTTGAGGGGCTACAAGCCCTCAGCACAGACCCCTCCCCAGCTCTTGCCTGCACAGCAGGACTTCCAACACCCACAGCGTGCCAATAGGTATCCAAGGGAATGAGCCCTGGACAGGCTGATGGATAAATCCTTCCCATCCCTCTAAACCAGGGGCCAACAGAGCTGGACAAAGCACCAGACACAGGTCACTAACAGGGTATGTGGCTCCTGCACCCCAACACCCTCCTGCCTGCCCCTGCCACACACAGGGCTGTTGGGATCTGGCTGTTCCCACCCTCAGCTCCATGTGCCCAGGGATGTGGTCCTTTCTCTCGAGCTCGGGGGCTTGAGCTGAGCCCAGAGGCTCTGTCAGGGCGAGCCAGAGCTCAGCACAGCTCCAAGGGATATGGCAGGAGCTGCTCTGGTTCCCCAGCAAGGTCTGATCAGAGATGATGTGAGACCAGCAGAGCTGTAGCTCTGGATCAGAACCCCTGGAAGCAGTCTCTGTCTTTGTGAGTATCCCCATTCATTCACTCCTCACTCAACCCAGCCTCCCACAGGTCCCTCCTCATTCATTTCTGCCTCCTGTTCCCTCCTTGCCATTAACTTTTCCCCTTCCAGCCCATGTCCCATCTCAGACACACACCCCCCTCCCTCCACCTTGTACCCCCCCTCACTGCTCCCAGCTATACCCAATGACAGGACCCACAGGTCCCACTAAGCACTAATTTCCCAGCACCCAAGAGATCTCCCTCTCTGTTCCCAGTCCCACGTCGGGGCTGGCAGCAGGAGCGCTGCGCCCACATTGTGGGCATGGCTTGGCAGCCCCCTAAGTAAACCAGGGCAGCATCCATCCCCAGGTAGGAATGTGGGCACCTAACCAGGCACTCCAGCGCGAGAAAAGAGGAGGGGAAAGCAGGGAGGACAGGTCACAGAGCAGCCCCGTTTCCTGCCCAAGCCCACGGCCCCAGCTACACATCGAGCTCCAAGCACGATCCTTCCTCAGGTGCCCTTTACCTGCGTGCACGGACTCCAGGTTCACCATCCTGCTGGCGGAGGGAAATCCGCGGTGTGCCCAGCCTCCTGCCGTCAGCCCCAGGTTGCCAGGGGCTGCCAGTTTGCCCTCCCTCCTCTGCCACCCTCTGCTGCCTCTCGAACCGGGCGTGGGTCCGCTCCCGAAGGGACCTACAGCTCCATTGCCTGTTGCCATGCAGGGCCAGGTGAGCATGCGGTGCCACGCCTCGCCCCACCTCCGGCTCCCTCGGGTGCCCTGACACCCAGCAGCTTGGCGTCAGGCCCATGCAAAAGCACCCATTTGCATATTAGTAACTCGGGAATGGATGAGTCCCTGCAGCGCTGCCAGGGCGTGGGGTGGGGTGGGAAGGAGGGGAAGGAAGGGAGGCGGGTTGGGTCTGCCCGCCCTCGGCTGCGGGGATGCTCCCGCAGCACCTGTCTGATGGGCACTGGGGGCTCCGCATCCCGCTGGTGCTCACGGAGGGGCTTCTGGCTCTGCCCCTTGCCGTGCACAGGTAAGGGAGGCCAAGGCATCGAGCCAGCACCGCCAGGGGTGGTGTTGGAGCTGCCCAAGAGCCCCTCCGGCGAGCAGCGCTCTCGCTTCGTTTATGGCCACTGATAACTCTGGGTGGGGTGATAAACATGCCCGGGGTGGTCCAGGAGAGCAGCCTGTGCTGTTGGGTCTCTGCAGCCCCTCGGTCTGGGCTGAACCCCAGTGATGCCTCATGGGACAGTCAGCACAAAACAGGAAAGTTAAAAGCAGAAGGGGGACCTGCCTTGGCCAAAGTCACCCCAAGGCAGGGTTGGGATTAGCACATGGAGAGTCCCCTTTCCTAGCAAAGGCTCTGTGTGTGTCCCTAAGAAGAGGAGAGCAGTGTCAGACAGCCCCTTCCTCCTTATCCACGTTGTTTAAAGCTGCAACTTCCAGGGAAGCCAGGCAAAAAATAAATTCCCTAGTGCTGGCTGCTTCTGTAGGAAGCTGCCAGAGAGGCCAGAGCCTCCGCTCTGTGCTGTGGAGGGGACCAAATCCCCCCGATGGACCCAGGCACTGCAGCTGCTCTTCATCCCTGCTATTGCCACCTTGGGAGCAGCAGGACATCCCTGTGCCAGCCTGGACACCCCTGTGACAGCCCAGAGCCCCAGCGCAGCTCAGCCCCCTCCTGAAAGCGTTAACGCTCAATTGGTGGCTGCCAGGTACGAGCTATCACACATTCATCTCTCCCTGGGTAATTCACGTTCCAGGGCTCCCGGCTTTCCCACATACTGCTCTCCCTCCCTGGAAAGACAGGTTTCTCCGAGGAGATGGGTGGGCGGGCAGGATCTCCAGCCTCACCTCCAACCCAGTCCAGGGCTGCGGGGCTGGAGGTGCCCTCGGAGTGCGTGGTCAGGGACCCCCATCCTTGGGAGGGGACACGCACATGGAGGAAAGGCTGGACTGAAACTCCAACAAGGAAAAAGTGGAGGGAAGCTGGGGGAGGAGATGGAAGCGGGGAAGTTCCCGGGTCAGAGTGACATTTCCAGAACAGGGGAGATTTCTGCAGCTGCCTCAGCGCTGCTCCAGGAAGCAGCGAGGTGACACGGGGTGGTTGGCACAGGAGCTCCTGCGGAGCTGCTGGAGGGGCTGGACAATTCCCAGCCTGTGGCAGAGCCCCAGCCACTCAACCCTGAGCCCTGGGGCGTTCCTGGGCAGCTGTTGCTCGGTTTTCTAGTGTTTTTGTCTGGGTTTTCCCCATCCTGAAGACCGACGCGATCAGGTGTGTTCACTGCGTCAAACATGAGTTTGCTGGTGGCTCCTGGCCAGCTTGATAGGTTGGGGACCATGAGACATCTCCTTCCCCCACACCAGAGCGCCTCTTGTACACCGACCAGGAGCTTCACCTGACACCGGGCTTTTCTCTCTGCTTTTCCCGGTGCTTTCCCTTTCTCCAGAGCCGAGCAGCGTGTCCTGGAGCCCCAGGGAGGCAGGTTCTCCCAGCTGGCATCTCCAGCTGGACAGGAATCACGGGCATCCTCCGGTCAGGGATGCTGTCCCGGCCACGGACAGGGCACCAGTGCCCTCTCCTGGCCCCCCAAAAAAGCTGTGAATGGCTTTTTCTGGCGATTATTTTCTGGTCAACGAAACAGTGTGGGGAAAGAGTATTTAGGTGGTTTTCTCCCCAAACAGCCGTGGGAGCAAAGCCCATCACTTGGATACCCTTAGCATTGGTGATGTGTTGTGCAGGCAAGAGAGATACACCCTTCTGATTAAAACCGGGATGGATCACAGCATCATCACTTGAAATAAGACCCCCTTCACCAGGAAAAGGCAGATTTGCTTTAGCTCCAACCCGAGATGATCACTCCTAGATGTCAGCAGACACACTGCTCTTCTGCTCCATGGCCATGACAATCCTCCTGCTCTCATCCTCACTGTAGGCACTGTGCTCCTCCACTCCTGCTGCCAGTGTTTATTCCCCTCTTGGGGGATGATAAGCCCTGCAGACAGCACTTGATTTATGGGGCATGGTTTTTGCACTGGAAGCACGAACTGCAGAGAGATGTTACAAAATCCCCCACACGCTCATGGGCAAACGCACCTTCTCTGAGGCACCAGGAAGGTCTCCTGTCTCCACCTGCACCAGCTGCTTTCTGGGGTGTCATTTAAATGCATCAAGAAGCGCTCGATGCACTTCGGCTCCCTTCTAGCAGGGCTGGGGAAAGCACGATCCTTCAGGGACCGAGATGCGCGGCTGGACCACGAGCATCCCCATCCCGGCCACCCCTCCCTCTGCCGGGCACAGCCGCGCTCCGCCAGCACCCACTGGTGGAGGCCGGGGATCCTGCACCGGGTTCCAGGTACCCCAGAGCCTGCCGAGGACACAATCGGCACATTGAAGCTCGCAGGGATGTGACCCGATGCTCCCTGTGTCCGTCCCAGCATCCCTGCGCAGGAGGCAGCAGTGGGGATGTGCTACATCCTCCCCAAAATCCTGCTCACGGCCCACCTGCCCCCCAGCTGGGTTTAACTCAGCAACAGGGACAAACTCCCACGGTGTCCCCCAGACACAGGAACAAATCCCACATCAGTGAAAAAGAAACAACTTCACCTTCCCCAGAAACCACAGCTAAGGGTGAGTTGCCGTGGTGGGTGAAGCGGAGAAGGGGCTGAAATCCTTGTCCCATCCCTGCATTCTCCACACTAGAGGGAATCAGTGCTCCACTTTCCTCCCTCCAGCCACTGAGAGCTCCGAGCCTGCCCCAAATTGCCACCCTGATCTCCCCTGAGCTGTGTCTGCAGGGGGATGGATACACGAGGACCACCCAGACACCTCCAGCCTCTCCCCCCGTGAGACCACTCAGAGAGAGGAACAGGCAGCAGCCCTTCCAACCCCAGGACCTGCTCCTACTGCTGCTCCTTTAGTCACCAGATCTCGAGCTCAAAGCTGCCACTGCTGCTCGAGATGAGTCAAACTCGTTTCCCTTCAGCGGGGCTGAAAGGATGGAATGTTTGAGATGCAGGATCACGTTGGTAAGTGTCAGAAACTCCTGGTCATGCTGACAGCAGGATGTTCTCCCCCAGCCACGAGTCTGCACTACTTGAGACTTACCCATAAAGGAGCAACTCTTAATCAAGTACTCAAGCAACTGGATCACACGAAGAGTATCAAGCACAGAGAAACTTTTACTCCAAGGATGCTTTAAAAAAATCCATTTATTTTACCTTACAAATGATAAATAATTTGGTTTTTTTTTAAGAAAAATCAAGTGTGTTTTACTTCATGTTCCAATATTAAAATACCTTTTCCTTCTCCCCCCTTGCGTGATCGATACAAAAATAATCGTGACCAAATTCTTTTATTCTTTTTTTTTCAAAAATTCCTGTATTTTAGGCAAAAAAGGCACGTTGTGAAGGCTTTTCACCAGGAGGCACAGGGGTCCCACAGACCCCAGAGCATCTCTCCACTCCCTGCTTGTTCTGACTTGAGTGGGAGAGGACACAGTGCTTTTTGTCTGATCCCTCCGGGGATACACCAGGGCCAAGGGCAGTTTCAGTGTCACCCCTGCTTAACATAGGGAGGAAATCAAGGCACAGCAAAGCAGTACAATTATTTAAGAGCTTCTTGTGAATAGCTGGCAGAGTAGGACATAGAACTGGACATAGCTGTAGGATGTCTTCTTCAAACCAGTGTGAGCCCACCTGGGGTCATCCTCTCCCCTTGCAACCACAGTGTTAGGATGGCAGTCACAAGTCCCTGGATGTTTCTTTCCTGGTGGAAGAGTCACAAGACCAGCACAAAAAGTTGGGCCTTCACTAGTCTTAACAGGGATTAATTAAAGCCCTAATTACGAGCCCTTTAGGGGCACATTGCTGGGATATATCCCCCCATGACATCTTCTGGCCACAGGAGGGATGTAACAGCCAGCTGGGCACTGGGAAAAGCTACAGGCAGGCTCTTGCTTTGGGTGGGCTTCGTACCTTCCTTGTTCAGGGGATGTAGTCCCAAAAATCAGCTGGTTTCCCACTGGGGAGGTGGTGAAGGCAGCAAAGGGGGTTCTTCAGTGGCAGAGATGTTTGCCAACCCAGGTCAGCACGACCATTTCTCTCTCTGCTCTGACCACTCAGCTCGAGGCTGGTGAGTGATCAGAGCTGCCCCTTTCACCCCAGAGCAGGGCAACACCCCCTTCCCAGCGCTTCACCCCAAAAACCTGCCATCTCCTGCTTCCAGGGGGTTGGATATCCCGGCAGGTGATGGGAGAGCATCACCACCCAGCGAGCCGAGCCTGCGTGTCACAGCATGAGGCAGCGTCAGGTGGGGAGGGAGTCACACAAAGGCACACACACTGAGCTCTCCTGGGACAAGGCGCCACTGGGGACAGCGTTCCTTCTTTGGAGCAGCCCAGCTCCAGGAGGCCCTCGGCATCATAAACGTGTGGCAAGAGACGGAGCTGCCCCTCGGGAAAAGTCTCGGGAAAGCTCTTAAGTCTCCTCATCCCAGAGGCAGAGCTCCTTCTGCGGCACGTAGTAGTCGAAGGTGTAGCCCTTCTGGCAGCTGCGGATGCCGCACTTGTAGGAGGAGACCTTGCCCGCCGCGTCCCGGCTCCGGCAGTACTTGAGCATGCAGGGGTACCACTCGATGCTCAGCGAGTAGCTGCAGATGCAGGGCCTCCAGCGCTCGGGGCACAGCCGGCAGCGCCGCACGGCCGGCACGGCTGAGGGCTGCGGCAGCACCTCGAACATGGAGCCGTCCACCCCTGGGGAGAGAGCAGGGACACCGCTCAGGAGGGACGGACACCGCTCAGGGGAGCAGGGACACCGCTCAGGGGAGCAGGGACACCGCTCAGGGGAGCAGGGACATCGCTCAGGAGGGCAGGGACATCTCTCAGGGGAGCAGGGACACCGCTCAGGGGAGCAGGGACATCGCTCAGGAGGGCAGGGACATCTCTCAGGGGAGCAGGGACACCACTCAGGGGGCAGGGACACCACTCAGGAGAGCAGGGACATCGCCCAGGAGGGCAGGGACACCGCTCAGGAGGGAGGGACACCGCTCAGGGGAGCAGGGACACCGCTGAGGACCACTGAGGAGAGCAGGGACACTGCTTAAGAAAGGCAAGACCACAGCAGAGATACACCAAAGCACTGCCTGCTCTGCACAGGATTGTACCTCACTGCAGGTCCAGCTTCCTCAAGAGGGGCAGGCACTGATCTCTGCTCTATGGGGACCAGGGACAGCACCCAGGGAACGGCCTGGAGTTGTGTCAAGAGAGGGTTAGGTTGGATCTCAGGAAAAGGCTCTTCCCCCAGCGGGTGGTGGGCACTGACCAGGCTCCCCAGGGCAGTGGGCACAGCCCCAAGGCTGCCAGAGCTCCAGGAGGGTTTCATGATGCTCTGGGGCACAGGGGGTGACTCCTGGGGATGGGATGAGGGTTGGACTCCATGATCCTTGTGGGTCCCTTCCAACTCAGCAGATTCTGTGGTATTTCTTCTGGGTGATGGACCAGGTGAAAATACCTGCCTAAGTGGGTTCAGCAGGGGAGCAGCAGCAAAGGAAGCCAGACCTACCAAGGAACAGGCCAGTGCCATGTGCTACACGTGCCTTAAAGACAGCGAAGAGGAAGCCAAAACAACGTGTGCTGATCAGCAGAAACCTGGCAGGAAGGATCCCAGCCCCGTGCCAACGTGCTGACAGGAGCAGCTCCAACACAACTGAAGGAAACTCACCTTTCTCCAGCCAAAATTTGACATCTTCTTCTCGGGTGTAGATGGCCTCCTTGGCCTCTGCACAGACGTTGTGGATGTGGGAGCTCAGCTGGGCTCCCTTGCTGAAGTTGACAGCCACGTCCATGCTCAGGTGCTCCAGCCCCCGAACCTCCTCGGCCTGACGGACCGTCCTGGGGTTTTTCTGCAGGGCAGGAACAACGAGCACTTGAACCCTGGATGGAGTGGCTGATCCCTGCACAGCTTGTTGGGGGTTTCATGCCAACACGAGGTGTGCGAGTGCACGTTCCTCTGTGAGCGCACCTGCCTGGGTGGAAGGCACTTGTAAAGCTTGTTGGTGCTGAAACCACGGTGTTTACCACATTTGCCTGTGATGGTTTCTCACCACAAATGGTCCCTGATCAGTACTGACTTCACTGGGGCAGGGATTTTCATGGCCACCCACCCACCCTGACACAGGCTGAACCAAATCACGCCTCCTCCTTCTGTTATTAGAACAGGCTCAATGCCACTGATGAACTTGCTTTAACACCAAGTCCCTCAAGAAAGAGGGGTGGTCAAAGGTGGGTCTGAGAGCTGAACAGCCTGGGAAGGGTATCCAGCTCCCAGAAGCCCTGGATGGGGCCTCGTACCTGGCGCAGCTTGGCCATGGACTCGCTGGGGATGATCTCGTTGCGGTGGAGCCGCGTCACAAAGCACAGAGCTTGGAACTGGCTCTGGCCCCTCTCCAGCTCCCCCAGGATTAAGGCACGGAAGATCTTCACCTCCTGACAAAGAGAGAAAAAAAATGAGAGTGAGAGTCACAAATCTTTGCCATCACTGGGGTGCACCAAGAAGTTCCAGCTCCAGAAAGGCTCCAGCCAGAAAACAAAGTCAAAGGTCTCATACTTGTGCTACCTGAGCACAGGGGTGTGGCCCCAGGTTCAATCCCACCCAAAACCCTGCAGCACAATCCCTGGTGTATGTGAAGAATTAAGGGTTTTCACAATCCCACTGTGGCAAGGACAAACTGCTGCCAGGTCACATCCCACATCCACAGCTTCCTCAAACAACAGCTGGGGGTTTCTGTCCTTTTCCAAGAAGGGAGGCAAGACTCCAAGCAGCCTCCTTTGGTTTTGTCCAGCAAGCATCACATGGATATTATCTTCATGCCTTACTGACTGAGCAGTCCCAATTGCAATCCCTCACTTGCTTCTGAACAACTGCTATCCTGGAGAAAAAGTGATTCATTTCTGAACCCAAGAGCATGTGGAACAGAAATGAAAATCAAATTGTTAAAGCCAGAAGAACCCGTTATGATCAGCTGCAGCAGACTTCCCTTTCTGCATGGGTCAATACTTTTGGCATTTTATACACAGAGCTTGTGACATGGATTGTAATCCATCTCCAAAAGCAGCCTGGAAACCAGTCACAGTCACCCTCGTGAGGAGTCACAGAATACCTTGTTCCACAGCAAAACCTCCCTCTATCTTCTTCTGGCATAAATCAATTCCTCTGGCTCTGGCTCCAGGGGCGTTTATGCCCCCTGTGGGAACCTGCCATCCCCTGCCTTGGTGTCAGACCACCCTGCTCCAAGGGCTGAGCAGGACTGGAGCACTGAGAGCAATCCCTGCCTTTGGCACTGCTCACAGCCACCGCTCTCCACGGCGTCCTCCACGGAGAGCTGGACAGACCTTGGTGGCAGGAGACCAGCGAGCAGGAGCTCTGCCAAGCTGCTCAGGTCAGCCCTCTCCTCCTGAGCTGCTCCTGCTGTAGGGCTCATTAGCTTGGCTTCTCCCAACCCTCTCTCTGCCCCGAGGAGAAGGGGGCTGTTCTCTTTTCTCCAAGCTCTAAGTAGTGTCCATGCTGAGTTTTCCTGCAGATTAGCTCATACAGCCTGCTGTTTATTCCCTGCTTTCTCTTCCATGTCCAGAAGAGAAGAGGGAATGCAGTTCAGTGCACATCTGGACAGCTGGAAGCACAATATTTCCATCCCCAGCATTTTGCTGGTGCATTTGTTGACTGAGCAACAAAGAACAGGACATGAAGGAGGTTTGGGAAGAAAGAGATACCAGAAATGCTTGTGAAATCGCTATAGAATCATTATTTTTTGACAGATTTAATGGGGAGATTTCCCACTGAGGCACAGGCACCACTGGAACAACCCACATTCGCAACTACATTTAGTCCAGCTGCCTTCCAGCTTCCAGCTGTGAGCTCCCACACTGTGCACAGCCCACGGATGAGTGGACTAAAACCAGGAGCTGACTCTGGCATATTCCTCAGCTGTGGATTTAATTTTAATTCACTTTGAAAAATCAGCATTCAGTCTGGAAAAAGCAAACAAGGATAGCCATGTTTTGCATTCAGGCTGAAAACCTCTCCAGGCAGGAGATTAAAAACAGTGCAGCACTTCCCAGGTTGGAGGCAATTTCTGTAAAATGAGAACGTGCTGAGCAACTGATTAATCCTCCTGATCCGTCTATTTAAGAATTAGCCTTCAGACAGCCAACTCCTTCCACCTCCTGACTGATACACAGCAGAGACTCCCAGCTCTCTCTGCCTCAGCTCCAGGTGTCAGGGATTTCCAGCACTTCTGCTGACACCAAGGGAGATGCACTGGGAAAGACAGGAATGGACTGTGTTGCCAGCACTCAAGTAGCCAGTGAGCCAAGGGACAGCTTTAATAAAGCTGTTTTGTTCAAGGGCCTGGCTCCTATGGCATGAGTCGTTCTGAAAAGAGAAATCCCACCTCTGCCTGGCTCCAAGCAAACCCAAAGTGACTGTGGCTGTGGCTGCCCATTTTCTGGGAGACCTGTACCCTGCAGTGCCCACCCTCTCCTGAGCAAGGTGTCAGTCTCCTCTCTTCCCCAGTCTGTCCCAAAGCCTTGCTTGGTTTTCCTCAACTTCCCAGCTCTCCCTGCCCTGGCTATGCAACCTCAGGTGGAACAAGAACCAAAGCATGCCACTTTAAAAATACGAGATGCTTCTCACATGGGAAAGGCCACCAAAGTTTCTCCTACTTGGAGAGCACCTTTTTCTCCTCAGCCACCTCACCTCTTTCCCGGCAGCAGGAGCAGAGGGAATCAGTGCCAAGGTGGGTACCCAGCCAAGGCAACAACCAGCACCTTTAACTCTGGGTTTCTGCAAAATTTCCCAGCAGGGAACAAGTCCCAGCAGAACATTGTGGGGACTCTCCAGGTGAACTCACTGCGAGGGCATCGGGAATCCTCAGCCCTGACCTGCACTCCTGTGCCAGGGACAGTTCATCTCCTCTTTAATTTGAGTGACAAACACGGTGTCACAGGGAACAACCAGTTCTGTGGCACTGGAGGCAACCCCAGCCTGGGCTCTCACAGCAAGGGGGGGAGCAGCTCCTCATTCCTAAAGCAAGGAGATCAGTGCTCCGAGCTCCCAACAGCCCGGGCTTGCCTGTCCCTACCAAAGGGACTCCCAGCAAAGACTATCCTGCAAGCAGGACCAGGGAAACCATCAAACTTCTTCCCTCCTCGTGCTGTCCTCAGCCAGCTCCTCCAGGGACTGTCATTTGGGGGGCGAGAACAACCCAACTCCCCCATGTTTAGGGTTTATCCAGCAGGGACTTCCAAGCCTGTGTGGTCCAGATCCCAGCCCAGCGTCTCCACTCCATGTTGAGTGGAGCAAACCCGTTCCCAGGGAAATTAATTATTTCAGTGCCTTCCTCCCTGCAACCCATTCAGCTTTCCTGCCAAAATTTTCTCCCCCAAGGCCGTCAGTGCTGCTGTGGGAGCCACTGCTGTCTCTGCTGTCAGGCGGCAGGGGGGGACAGGCAGAGGGGATGTGCTGCTGGGGGCAAAGGGGGCCACCAGCCCTCCGGGGCCCAGCCCTGGGTCCTGTCACAGCCTTTGCTGCGGTCACGGCCCTGCCTGCTCTGCCCCAGGGAACAGCCAGAATTCCAGGGGCTTGCACAGCACACACAATGCCTTTCTGCAGCCACACTGGGGGTCCAGCTGGCTCAGCTACCCTGAAGGGGTGGGGATTGTGATTTTTAACCCCTCTCTTACTAGAATGAAGTCACTTTGGTGTGTTGGCTCTTATATTCAGGCATCTATAACAGTGGCTCAAAGATGTGCTGGGGGAGTGGCATAAAAAAGCACATTTTCACAGCAATAATGTTCCACAATTCAGAGGAACAAACAGCACCAGGCTTTCCTGAGCCCACCCCACCCCTCCTGCCCTCCCAGAGGGTACTGAATGACCCTCCTTTTCTGTTTCTGGTATCTCTCCAGAGAGCAGTCTGCTTTCCACATCACACAGATGTAATTTTGGACAGATGCTTTCCTCTGTCACCTGGTCATCTGTCAACAAACACAATGGCCCCTTGCCATAAGGAAATTCCAAAAACTCCACACCAAAATATCACAATAACATCACTCTTACCAACAAGGACACGGGATGGACTGGCAGTGCAAGTGTTAAAATACCATTACTCAGACTTTCTCCCTGGTGTTTCCCACTCAACTTTTCCAGCAATCAAAAGGGGAAAGAAACTTTCTGCATCTTTGTGCTGACCTTGAAATAAAACCACCCACTTTGTTCTCATGCCATTTTTAACAACTGGCAAGGTCATGCTCTTCAAATTCGATACAACATTTAGGGTTGCTGTCCCCCTTCACTCTTCTTTGCAATACTATTTTATTACTTCCCTCCCCCTCTACTATGCAGCAAAAGAAGTGTTTTCATCACATTCTTTCAAACTGCAATTGCACTGCCCAGAAAACACCAAGACTCAGTTTGGACTCTCACTGACCATTATGTGCTGCACTAAAGACAAAAAGCCCTGGTGTGCTCTGGGAACACAACTCCTCCAGGTTCAGCTCCGGATGGGAGGCAGAGGGGGGGGGAAGAGAAATGAAAATCCCAGCTCTGTGGAAGCCTCAGGCACTGCTCAAGTCCCACCAGTGTCAGAGGAAAGCAATGAACAGTGATCTCATTTAGCTCCTGGTCTAGCAACCACAAATTGCCAGCAGAGGGGGGGAAAGAAAAAAACCCCAAACCCTGCCTTTTGGACTAACCCCCTGCAGTTTGAGCCAGAGAAGTGGAAAAATCATTTGTGGAAAAACCCCAGCAGCCTGGCCACAGCACAGCCACGCAATGTGGCTTGGGGCAGCAGGGCAACAACCCCAGCTGCTGCTGGGAACACTCCCAGCCCCACGACCTTCACTGCAGAGGAGAAGTTGTGTAATTCCGGAGAGATGAGCATGGGGAACTGCCCGGGTGCAGGTCAGAGGGGGAGCTCGGCCAGGCTGCTGCCTGCTCACACCATTACTCACTGCACAGCCAGCTCTCCCACTCCTCTGCCATTTCCTGGCTTTCCCCAGCTGTTTTCCAGCAAAGCAGAGAGAGCCAGTACCCAACTGCTCGAAAGCTGAAGATGAGGAATGCGCTTCTGCAAGTCTAATGCTTGCAAAGGCTTCCAGGGACCATCTGTGCAGTTCCAGCAGGAGCTGAGGGGATGCATGGAGCTGAGGATTTAACAGCCTGCACTCCAGACACCTTCAGAGAGCCTGAACCCAGAAGCAGCTCGGCTATAATAGGGATGAGAGCCAGAGAAAAGATAACATACACTCTGCTGGGTTTGTGGGTGAGATCTGAGCTCTCCAGAAGAGCTGAAGCAAGTGAAAACTGCTAAAAAAAAATCAGTATCTCAAGATACCAGCAGTCCCCAAGTCACATCCCAGGTTCCCAAAGGGCCTACCTACAGGATTTGTAATGAATGTGAATTTCCATTGCCTGGGAATACATTGCAATGTGCAAGTTTGCAATCTGCAGTGTTAAGAGCTCTCCCTCCCTCCCTTAACTTCCCTGCTGTGCCATGTCTTCTTGCAATGTTTTAATACTGTTTTTTTAATTGGAGTCATGGGACTGCTTCCCTGCACATGTGCTGGAGTGCTTGGAGCATGCCATTGCTTCCAGAATGTCCACAGCTTCTGCTGGCATCTCAGCGAGGTGGGCCTGCCCCTGCACCCCCCCGATGGAAGAGGGAATCCCAGGAGCTTGCAGGGAGTGTAGCCGAAAGGGGAAGAGACACCAGAACAATCCCCGGCAAAAGGCTCCAAGGTTCACAGCAGGCTGGGACACAACACCCTCCTGTCTCAGGGGGCTGAGCTTCCTCCTGCTGCAAAACCAAAGTCCACCTGAGCAAACAGTGTGAATTGTGGGGCTGGGACAAGAACACCCAGCCGTGGCACTGGCACAGCCACGAGGCTGCAAACAGCTCCTCTCTGAGCACTAGGAAGTCACTGCATCCTGCCAGCCTTGCCATGCTCCACACTGGCCAGGCAGCCACCACCTCCAGTGTGGGGTTTGGGCTCACCTCCCTGCAGAGAGGCCACTCTGGGCTGGGGCAGAGGCTCCCTGTGCAGGAGGGTTGTTGTCAGTGCCACAGACAGCTGTCAGTCAAACACTTCCCACTCCCCCCCCACACACAGGAGCTCCCAAACACAGCAGCAGCCCACCTGAGGGACTGACTGTACCCCACGGCATGGTGGGGAGAGACACCCTGGCGATGCAGCAAAGCAGGACACCCCCATCCCCGAGTCAGGAATCCCAGCTCTCCCCAGTGCAGACTCTCCTGCCCTGCCCTTGCCCCGTGCCCAGATGTGCTGAGCCTGCCATGCAAAACTATGCAGAAGGATGCAAAACTCTGTTGTTTGCAACTCAGCAACGCTAAACAGCTCTGCAAAGGGGTCAGCTGGGAGCGGGGAACCTGCCACCCATCCCACCGGGATCTTTCACCCGTGATTCCCAGCACGGAGACAGCCCGGGCCGTAACTGGGGACAGGGCACTGGCTCGGAGCTGTCCGTGAGCCCTGCAGGGACCTCAAACAAAGATCCCAACCGCGCGTGAGGATGGACGGGCTTTCCTCTGCACACGCCGAAAAGGACCCTCCGTGCCTTTGAAACAGCCCTGGAGCCCCAGGGTCCGAGCCCATGCCAGCGAGGACGGCAAGCATCGCTCTTCCCGGCGCTCATCCCTACAAAAAAGCGTTCAACAGAGCCGGGGGCCAGCGCTCCCAAACCATCCGCCGGGAATCAGCGAGGGGAGCCCCGGAGCGGCGGGGCGGGCGGGGACCGGCGCTGAGCGCATCCCCTCGGGATGCTCACCCCCTCGGGATCCTCCCCTGAGGGATGCTGCCTCCTTCGGGATGCTCCCCCCGCTGCCCTACCTGTCTGAAATCAGCCGTGAGCGTGACGAGCGCCCCGTCGGCGGCCCGCAGCTCCAGGCTGACGCAGTCGGCGCCGCTGTCGGCCTGCAGGCTCTCCTCGGTGACCTGCCCGCCGGGCAGCCGCACCCGCACCCGCAGCTCTGCCCTG
>VXBX01003301.1:400091-418337 GCA_013400415.1 Scytalopus superciliaris | reverse complement strand
CTCCCCAAGCCCCCCATGCTGGGAAACTCTCCCTCTCTCCCCTTCCCTCCAGCCCAGCCGAGCTGCTGTGTCATTTTGATGACCCAGCTCAGGCAGTTTCTCGGATTGTGGTAAAAAATCACAGCTGTTTGAGAGTTTCCTGTTGCTTTGCCTCCCCCCATCAAGGAATGCAAAAGCTGGGAGGTTTTTAGAGCTGGGAATTTTTTTCTTCTCTCCAGTGCATCAAAGGCAAGATGCTTCTGCCTTCCCTCTCTGTGGTACGTGAGACAAATCAGCAGCACTTTTTGAGAAGCTTCCCAAACCAAAAGGATCCCCAAATCCCAGAGCTCCCAACTCTCCCTTCATCAAAGAACTGGGCTCTGAATCTTAAATACCCCAAAGGCTGGAGAGGTTTGGCTCGAGCTGTTACTCTGGAGTTTGGGATGTGTCTTTCAGTCCCACTGAGGAGTTAAAACAGAGTGTACTATCAGCCAGTGATTCAGGGAAGCAGAAAGGCATGAAGGAAGGCAGCGAGGGGGCACAGGAGCCGGGGCAAGACAAAGCTGCCAGTGGGAAGTCCCTTTTGTGAGCCCGAGGCACCGTGGCACGCAGCTCAGAGCTTGGCTAAGGACAAAACAAGATGGTCCTGCCTGTGGCTGCCCTGCCAACCACTTCCAGGCTGGGCAGCCTGCAAGTGGAGAGTGCCAGGCCTGAGAGAATACATCCTGCTGTTTGTGGGGCGCTGCTGGAAGGGAACCTGCAGCCCAGAATTAATTGAGCGGCTCCTCGCGCTGCGGGAGAAATCACATTATATTCCCTTCACAGCTCAGGGGGCCAGGATGGCAAGGAGACATGAATTCCTGGCTGGGATGGAGCCACAGAGGGGTCAGGGCACTCTTGTCTATATTAGCAAGGAAAGAGATATCTTCTGCTGGAGATAAGAGGCACCAGGCAGGGCGGGAGGGAGGCACTGCCTGCTCTGCTGGCACTCGCTGTACCCTGGCAGAGGGGCACACACAGGGGCATGCATGCCAAGCAGGTTTGTGGCACCATTAGCACCAAACCTGGGCTGTGGAAAATAAATCTCCCCTTCCTTCTTTCTTGGGGGGACCCCTGGGAAAAGGCCAGCCCAGCTGCCCCAGGAGGTGAGGAATGACCCCAGTTCTGCAGCTCCAGGAAACCATCGTGCCCGTTTATGATTCACAGGAATTACGGGAGGCTGGTACGTGCATGTAGGGTCTTGCGTGCTAATCCCAGCCCGGGATGGAGCTGGGGGAGGTGGGAAGTGTGGGGGGATGAATTCCCCCGGGATGAGGAGCTCCAGACAGCCCGCTGAGTCAGCACAGGGTCAGCAGGGTAGAGCCCAGACAGGCTTTGATTCCCCCAGCAACTGGTGCCTTCCCAGCACCCAGCTCAGGAACCACGTGTACAGCAGGAGCTGCTTTATCCCTTCTCTTCCAACCTTGGCTGAAACCCTTCCCCACCATCACGTGGCAAAAGTGGCTCCGTTTCAAGGGACAAAGTGCAGGAGTTTCTCATTAACAGGGAATGAGAAGTGCCTGCTGTGATCCAGCTGCAGCACCTCCCCTGGAGGAGGAGGAGGGGGGAAAAGTGCTATGAGAGAAGAAAGAGGTAAAAAAAAGGGAAATCAAGACCTCTGGGCATTGTGGTGTTGCCCCTGCACTCCCTGCCCCTGGCACCCTGCTGAACCCCCCCAGTGTGCCTTGGGGGGGAGGACCTTCTGCTCCCCAGGGTTTTTGGGGGACCACGGCTGTAACGCCCAACAAAACCTCCCTGCACACACAACATCCACCTGGGGCTTCCCTGCCCTGCCCAGACACCTTCAACCCATCCCAGGATGCCAGGAGTGGGGAGCAGGAATCCCACTGCCTTCCCAGGGTGTTTAGGAGGAGAAAACTGGATGATAAGGAGGAGCAGGAGAAANACCCTGCTGCAGCTCCCAAACCCTGCTTCAGTTCCCTTCTCCAGCTCCCCAGTGACATTATCCCTACATGCAGCTCCTGGAAACAGTCCACGCTCCCTCATCTCTATCTTCCAAGCCCAAGGTCCTTCTGCCTGATGTCCCCAGAGGCAGGGAGATGGAGACAGGCCAAGGGACAATCTGTTCCTCATTGAGGTCATCCTGCCGCTCTGCTGATGTGGCGTTTGGGGGATGGAGCAAAACAAAATAAAACAAATAATCCCTTCCCCTCCTGGCGTCGGTTCCAGCCCTGCTGGGGGACTGATAAAGCTGGAGAAGCACAAAGGAAACCAAACTCTTCCAGGTGACCCTTTACACACCCCCTGTGCTGCTCCCAGGACCAGGGGTGACAAACAAACTCACCGACAGGCACAGCACCAGGGCTGTAGATGAGTATTTTCTATATCCCTGCTCAGCCTTTCCAATTTTTCCCCCTGTTTTTCTCTCTCTCCTGGTTATTTCAGAGAAGGAGCTTCCCCCAGCCCCGCTCCCCAAGCCCCCCATGCTGGGNCACTGAGGAGTTAAAACAGAGTGTACTATCAGCCAGTGATTCAGGGAAGCAGAAAGGCATGAAGGAAGGCAGCGAGGGGGCACAGGAGCCGGGGCAAGACAAAGCTGCCAGTGGGAAGTCCCTTTTGTGAGCCCGAGGCACCGTGGCACGCAGCTCAGAGCTTGGCTAAGGACAAAACAAGATGGTCCTGCCTGTGGCTGCCCTGCCAACCACTTCCAGGCTGGGCAGCCTGCAAGTGGAGAGTGCCAGGCCTGAGAGAATACATCCTGCTGTTTGTGGGGCGCTGCTGGAAGGGAACCTGCAGCCCAGAATTAATTGAGCGGCTCCTCGCGCTGCGGGAGAAATCACATTATATTCCCTTCACAGCTCAGGGGGCCAGGATGGCAAGGAGACATGAATTCCTGGCTGGGATGGAGCCACAGAGGGGTCAGGGCACTCTTGTCTATATTAGCAAGGAAAGAGATATCTTCTGCTGGAGATAAGAGGCACCAGGCAGGGCGGGAGGGAGGCACTGCCTGCTCTGCTGGCACTCGCTGTACCCTGGCAGAGGGGCACACACAGGGGCATGCATGCCAAGCAGGTTTGTGGCACCATTAGCACCAAACCTGGGCTGTGGAAAATAAATCTCCCCTTCCTTCTTTCTTGGGGGGACCCCTGGGAAAAGGCCAGCCCAGCTGCCCCAGGAGGTGAGGAATGACCCCAGTTCTGCAGCTCCAGGAAACCATCGTGCCCGTTTATGATTCACAGGAATTACGGGAGGCTGGTACGTGCATGTAGGGTCTTGCGTGCTAATCCCAGCCCGGGATGGAGCTGGGGGAGGTGGGAAGTGTGGGGGGATGAATTCCCCCGGGATGAGGAGCTCCAGACAGCCCGCTGAGTCAGCACAGGGTCAGCAGGGTAGAGCCCAGACAGGCTTTGATTCCCCCAGCAACTGGTGCCTTCCCAGCACCCAGCTCAGGAACCACGTGTACAGCAGGAGCTGCTTTATCCCTTCTCTTCCAACCTTGGCTGAAACCCTTCCCCACCATCACGTGGCAAAAGTGGCTCCGTTTCAAGGGACAAAGTGCAGGAGTTTCTCATTAACAGGGAATGAGAAGTGCCTGCTGTGATCCAGCTGCAGCACCTCCCCTGGAGGAGGAGGAGGGGGGAAAAGTGCTATGAGAGAAGAAAGAGGTAAAAAAAAGGGAAATCAAGACCTCTGGGCATTGTGGTGTTGCCCCTGCACTCCCTGCCCCTGGCACCCTGCTGAACCCCCCCAGTGTGCCTTGGGGGGGAGGACCTTCTGCTCCCCAGGGTTTTTGGGGGACCACGGCTGTAACGCCCAACAAAACCTCCCTGCACACACAACATCCACCTGGGGCTTCCCTGCCCTGCCCAGACACCTTCAACCCATCCCAGGATGCCAGGAGTGGGGAGCAGGAATCCCACTGCCTTCCCAGGGTGTTTAGGAGGGGAAAACTGGATGATAAGGAGGAGCAGGAGAAAGGGAAGTGGTTGCTGCACTGTTTGCATCACCCCCTGTTCTGCCCCCCAAAAAGGGCAGCTCCCAAATAATTCACCCAGCATTCCAAGGAAAAGGCCCCCATTTTTTTCCCCACCTACAGACTTGGCTGCAAAAGCAACCTCTGACTCTACAAGAGGAAAAAAACCCATATTGTTGGTGAGAGCCCAGTGCTGCCAACCAGCCTGACCCACGTGGGCTGGGGCTGGGAGTGGGAGCCAGACAGGGAGGGAATCAAGGGGCTCTTTATCTGGTGACCGGGTTGCCTGGGCTGGGGGTGATGCAGAGGCAGCAGAACTGGAAAAGTCAAGTTTCATAACAGCCCAAGGAGAGGGATCTGGAGGAGGAATCAGGAGGAGTATCTGATGAGCAAAGAGCCAGATGGTCACTGAGAGGATGGGAGAGCCACCCAGCCAACATCCCTGGGCAGCAGCACATTCCCAAACCCTGGAGATGAATGAGCAGGCAGGGCAGAGATGGGGAGACAGAGCAGGACAGAAGGGAAAACACCGAGTTTGGATAAAGTGGAAGCACTGTTTTCCTTCCACTGCTTTGGCTCAGCACCAGAAAAAACCCAGTCCCAGGGAAACTGTTTGGGATTGTTTGTGGAGAAGAGAAACAAGCTGCTTTCCTTTCACCCCACCACACATTCACTCTCTGCAGCAAGATCTAAACTGAGGGAGGACCTGCCAGCATCTGCTGCAGCTTCTCCCATCCTCCCCTCGGGAAGTCAGAGCAGGATCATCCCTGCCTTGTCCTTCCAGCAAACGTCTCTGCTTTCCCCCAGGAAGGGCTGGTGGGGTTGGCCAGGGTGCCATCCCCTGCCCTTCCCTTCCCACCTCCTGGTAGAACCTCTTGTTGAGGGTGAAGGGCAGGTTGCAAGAGACAAAGCCCTGATCCTATTGCCATGGAGATGTTAATTCAAGCTGAGTTCAAAGGAAATTGTTCCAGCTAAAGCTAACAAGCCTGGCAGGAAAGCCCTGCTGTCAGTTGAAAGAGGCCAGCTCCTCGTAAAAGGGGGAAGGAGGTGGGGGCACAAAGAGGGGCCCCGCTCAAAACACGAGCTCCAAACAGACACAGTCCTGTTCCCTGCCTTGGAGCAAAGCCTTCCCCACCAGCAGAGCCACCAGCTGTGAGGCAAAGCAGCAGGAGATGCCAGGCAGCATTCCCAGCACAGCTCCGGCGTTAAATGCAGCGTGTCAGAGCAGGGCAGGGCAGGGAAGGGCAGGACGGTGCCCTTACCTGGCACAGCAGTCACTCGGGGTTTAAACAGCCAACACAGTTCAGGTTTTGGTGGAAGTATTGCATTTGGTCTAATGATTAATCCTGGCTGGGGAGACTTGTTGGCTGGTATAAAAACTTGTGTTTAGATGTGTGGTTTGGGGATTGCTTCGTCTCTGAGAGCTGGGGGTGAACATTCCCAGCCCCTCTGAGGGTGGGTGGTGACCTGGGCATTATTTGGCATTGCTGGAGGGCATAAAGGTCCATGTGGAGCACCTGGAGAGAAGGCAGGGGTGCTCTGCCCACAAAACACACTGAGGGGTGACTCGTGGGGGTGGAAGAAAAGCAGAGGCCACAGCCTGGGGTGGACAGGAGAGAGTGCAGAGCTGCAAGGTCAATAAACACCGTGGGAGGAGATGATAAAGCAACCAGGTGCCAACCCCCTCCCCTGCCCCGCAGGAGCACTTTGAACATCTACCCTGAGTCAGAGCAGGAGCAGACCTGCTTAGTGCAAGATTTGGAGCATTATGAGCAGCTCAGCTTAGCACTGGAGACATTAACTGTGGTTTTTAAAAAAAAAAGGCAAAAAAAAAAAGAAAAAGAAAATAAAAGGAAAGAACAAAAACCCCAAAGTCAGGACAAACTCTTCCAACTGAGCCAGGAGATCTTCCCATCTGCTCCTCCAGTGCCAAGAGGAGATGCAGGAGCTGGAGCTGAACTGCTCGTGCCAGGCAGGGCAGTGAGAATAAGCTTTATCTGGAGCAGGGAGCCCTGGAGAAACTCCTGCCTGCCAAAGACAGACCCCAAGGGAGTCCTCTGCAGTCCCTGGCCACTGCTGGACACCGAGGTGCCTTCAGGGCTGGCAGCAAACTGCAAGCAGCACAGTTCCCCTCCCATTCCCCCGTTTCCCTCCTTTCCATCTCCATCTTCCCCGGTGCTGCTGTGCAGGCTCAGTGTGATCCGGGCTCAGAAGTGCTGCCAGGGAGGCGTCGGGGAGCAGGAGGAAGGCGCTGACAGCCAGTCAGTGCTGCGGCTTTCACATCCCGCTGGTTTAGCAAGACTTGGGCCCTCTCCCACCTCTTCCTTTGCTTTCATCTTCCCCTGCTCCCAGGCTGTAGCTTGAGGCTGCAGCTGCTACAAAACCAGGAGAGATTTGCTAACGGGCAGCACGGAGATTTCTCACAAATCAGGGTGAAAATGTGTTCTCCCTTCTTAACTTTGCCTCCCCTCACGTGGCGCCTTCCCCTTTTTGCTGCCACCTCTCCCAAAGTCCTGCTGGCTCCTCTCCCCTCTCCGTGTCCCTGCTGAGAGCACAGAGGGTCCCCCTCCTGAAGCAGCAATGCCTTTTGGCCTCCTCAGCAACGTGCCTGAGCAAGAGGAGGGAAAGTAAGGAAAAGGGGAAGGTTATCTGGGAGCTGTTGGGGCAGAGTGTGTGTGTGTGTGTGTGTGTGTGTGTGTGTGCAGTGAGGCACAGGAGAGCTGGAAATGACAGCAGGGACACCTGGCATCGCTCTGGCCCCGTAATCTCAGGGATGGGATCACCACACACACAGCCCAGGGCAGGAGGACACAGAAACAGGGCTCTGCTCTGAGGATAAATCATATCACACGCTGCCTTCCTCAAACTAGCTCAAGCTTCATCCTAAAGCAAGATAGAGAGTTGTTATCCACCCCCCACCAGCCTTATCTACAAGTTAAATCCTTTTAGAAAATAAAACCAACTAGTGAAACAATTAGTCCCTCCTAGGTGTCCACAGCAAATTTCATTTCCCATTTTTTATGTAATCTCTGCACTTCTCTGCTGCAAAATTTGCTCTGGCTGGGAGGGTGGTGAGACCCAGAGGGAGGAAGGTGTTCTCCTTCATCCCCTCCCCACCAGACAGCAAGCTCTGAGTTTTGTTTCTACCAGGAACTTGGCAATTTCCCTGGGAGACCTCTGCCTTCACTTGCCCTGCATTTAGCCCTTTTTCCCACTGATGATTAAGCCCTTCTGAGGCAATACTTAGACCTGCCTTAATCTCTACCCCGTGCTGATTGCAGAGCATCACCAATTCTTCCTTCCTTCCTTCCTTGCTGTTTTTGCTGTGCACCTGAAGAACTCGGGGCTGGCTGTTTTAATGCCCATTGCAAGGTTAGTCAGCGTGGCTTTTGACAGCTCTGATTCCTCCGTGGAACGACCTCTAAACTGCTGCTCTCTGCTGCTCTGGCCTGTTTCCCCATCCCTTGCAGGCATTCTGATGACTCTCAGCATCCTTTTGAGGTGGTTATTCATCCAGCCAGGGCTGGAAACCTCCCTTGGAAGGTGCTCTCACCCCCCACCTCTCAAACGTTTTGAATTCTGGTGTGTCTTTTTTTCCTCAGAAAAATTGCACTTGCAATTGCTCCTCTGAGCTCCCGAGTCCAATTTTCATTCCTGTGGATTTCGCTTAACCAACAAGGATTTGCCTGTTTGAAATCAAGAGCCTTATTTGCAGGCTTTGTTTGTCCTTCCCTTTCATTTTAATTGAATCAGCAGTTAATCTCTGAATCCAGGATTGCTTTCTCACTACGGTGCCCTCACTGCTTATCAAACACCCAGGCCAGGGCAACACCTTTGCTCACTGGTTCAGTGAGCACTGGGCTAGAAATTCACCCTGCCTCACATGCCAGAAGATATTCCCTGCTGTTATTAGTGCCATTGATTTTTCAGGCTAAATAAGGGACTCGCTTCCTGAGTAACAACACACTTTCTCAGTCTGTATCAGGTGAATAATTTTGCAGGACTCTCTGTCCATGTCCCAGTCTGACCCTGGGAATGTACAGCACAGCCTCTCACAGTGCCAGGGCCAGCCCAGCTTTCTTTCCTCACTCATCTTAAGCCTTATGGATTGTTTTTACAGCATGTCAAGACTTAGAGGATTGTCACCATAAAGCTCTGTATTGCCCCTTCTGCTCTGTACGCCTCCAGGGAAGTGTAATTATTTCAGATCTGGTCTCAGAGCAAGGTTTGCAGCTCGCCTGCTGTTCCTGCACCTCATGAGAGACACGTTGCATCTCATGGTGCAACACATCCTCTGCCTGGAAAGCAGCACAGGCTGCAAATGCTGATGAAATGCAGTTCCCTGAACTAGGGAGCTCCTGAAACCAGGATTCAGCCCAGAAAAGACAAGGCTTTGCCTTCTCTCTCACTTCTAATGCCTCCAGCTCCAAAAAACAGGCTTAAAACCCAAGTGACTATGCTTAGATGGTAGTTTCTATTAAATTTTCCTCTCAGTAACAGCAAAGGCTGGGTGAGTACAAAGAGCTGATGTGGACGCAGGGCAATAGTACAAAGCATCCTATGCAGCATCATCTTGTTTTAATGTGTGGCAGGGGTCATAAAATGATACAGAAATTAGCTCCAGCATCATTGACATCACTCCAAGAAACAAACCAAAGCCGTCACTGCACAAAGGGGATTTGCTTTTCTCTCCTTTTTATCTGTATTTGAGTTCCTCTTTACAAAAATCCTCCCTTTCCCCTCCTGATGTTTCTCCCTGAGCTTTCAAGCTTTCCCCCAGCCTGCTCAGGTGGGCACCAGGCCAGGCTGCTCACTGATACTGTTTGCTTAGCTTAGCTCTGGCTCCTGTCAGGAGCAGCCTTGCTGGCTGAACACACTGGCTGGGGCCATATGTGGTGTTATTTACATGGGGAAGGAAGAAAAAAATGTATTTTTGTGAAATATGAGNGTGGGAATGTGCCCATGTGAGACAGCCCAGCCCAGGGGAGGAATGAGCACCGGGCTCTCGGAGAACAGCAGAGCTCCTCAGACACCCTGGGAGGGTCTGCAGCAAACCTGCACTGGGGGAAGGGGCTGGACAGGCTCTGGGATTGCTGCATGGAAGCTCTGCTACCCGCTGGGAGGCTAATTTAATTTCTGTTCTTTTTCCCTTTCTCCCCATCCCCTTTCTCTCTCTGAATAGGAGAGGAAGGAGGCCAAGGGCTCTGCTCCAGCCAAGCTCAGCCAGGCTCACTCAGCACAGGAGGAAACACCAGGGAAAGCTGAAAGGGCTTTCTCAGGCTGGGCCTGAGCTAAAACTCTGAAGAAGAGCACAGGAAGCACTTGAGCTCCCCCAAACAGGTCCTGGCCTGTCTCCTTCATTACCTGGCGTGAAGCAGAGCAGCCCCAGGACTGCTCTGGATCCCACAGCAGCTGTGGCAGGGAATGAGTGAAGGCAGAGAGAGAGAAGGGTTGAAGACACCAGGTGTTCTGTCACCTTCTCTTAGCACAGCAGCTCTGCTTCCTGCCTGTGCCCAGCAGCAGCCCCCCAGTTCTGTGATCCCAGCACAAACAACCCCTTCCCAACACTGCCCCTGTCAGTACCCAGCTTGACGAGAGATGCTGTGCCACTGGAGGTGCCATCCTTTGGAATAAGATGTAAACCCAACTGCCTGACAGCTTGGACTATAAAAAAACCCTCCCTTGGCAGCTCCTGCCTCTGTTATCTTCCTCCCTCAGCCAAATTCCAGGTTAGAAACTGAACAAAGCAGCAAGTGATGAGCTGCCAGGATTTTAATGAGCCGTTCCCACAGACACCTTCCTACCTCTGCCTGTGATGAAACTGCACCGAGCAGGTGCACTGTGAGCTCCCACAAAGGGAGCTGTATTTACTTCTCACTTGTTCAAACAGCAGCAGGTACAAAAACCCTCTCTCATAACCATCACTCAAAGCAGGGAAGTGGCTTATTTGGCAAGGAAATTGTCGTCAAGAGCAGTTTGCTGGGGATGTTTACACGGTGTTTCTGAGGGTATAATGAGTGTGCTGATAAGATAGTGAAGGAACTGGTGACTTCAGTGAGGAGGGAGGATGATGACGGGAAGCTGCTGGCTGCATTCTGCAAGGTGTTTGGGAAATACCCTGCTGGCACCCTGCAGAGGTAACAGCATTTACTCTTGGAGCATTTCTTTCAGGCCCTTTAGGGAGAAGGTCTTTCCAGGACAGAGACACAGGACTGGGAGAGCTGGGATTTCCAGGGTGTTTTCCATGCTGTAAACCCAGTGATCCCTTCCCAGCATCTGGGGCATTCCAGCAGGGAGGAGGAGGGGAAGAGGTGCTGTTAACCCCTCAAGGAGCCCTGGTGCTGCTGGCAATCAATCCTCTCCCTGCCAGGACCTGCAGGACAGGCATGGACCAGGGGATCAGCACATGGACAGCCTGGCTCCAGCACAGGCTCCTGCTGTGCTTTGGGGCTGCTTCAACGGCTGTCCTGCTCCCCAGGGCTGTGTTTCAATGGCACTGGATTTGCCTTTCTGGCAAGGCATGGGAAAGGCAGGAATATTATACAAAGTAAAGCTCCAGTCCTGTCCTCTTCCCTGACCTCACTGTGGGCATGGGAAAGCTCTTCCTCCCAGCAACACCAGGGATGGACCCATCCCTCTGGGATGCAGCCCTGGGCACATCCAGGCATCCACCTCACCACCAAAGATGTGGGATGGAGACAGCACCTCCCACCCCTGCTCAGCCCCAGGCACCCCCTCCGACCTGAGCCAGCACAGGGTCTGACCTGTCATGTCCTGGAGGGATTTTCCAACATGCCCAGGTTTTTGGGGCTCCCAATACCTGTGTATGGGCCACGGAGGACATCTAGTGGCTGGCAAAACTGCCCTGCCCCACAGCACCCCATCTGCTGGCCACAGCTCTCCATCCTCGTCTCCTGTCTCCATCCTCGTCTCCTGTCTCCATCCTCATCTCCCCTCTCAATTCTTGTCTCCCATCTCCACCTCCCCTCTCCATCCTCAGTGCTTGCACACAAGCCCCAGGAGCAGGGAATCCACACGATCCCACACCATGGAAGGGGAAATTTGGGCTCAGCACCTGTGGCAACCTCCCAGCCAAATCCTGGCACAAACCACTGTGTATTTCACTGGAAAGCTCTGTGGGGTGGGCCTATGGATGCAGACAGTCAGGAAGGAGGAATAAACAAATTTCCTGTGTAATTCTAAGCTGGACTTCCAGCCTGGTGCAGGGCACAGGGATGGGCAGGATAAGGGGACATGGCATGGGCAGGGGATGCTGGAGGAGGCTTCCAAGTGTGGCAAAGCGAAGGAGGAATTTGGGTGGTCAGTAAGGCTGCACCAAATAGCCTGGGGGGTCCTCCCCCCACCATCTGGATGCTCAGAGTGCCTTGCCCTGTAACAAACTCACTCAAAGGGCACTGGGAGGGACATCTCCACTCACTGCTGCATTGGGCAGGATGTGAACACACTGCAGGAAAAGCTGAGCACTAAAGGCTCAGGTGAGCAATGTGGGAACCTTGGAGCAGCATCCAACTGCCCATTATCCCTCAGAAACACCCTTCTACAAACCAGCTGGTGAGCAGGGTGCCCTCTCCTCAGGGAGGGGAAAGGCATCATCCCTTGTGTGTGTCCACACGTACTTGCTGCCCTCTCTCCCCTTCCCACGGCCACAGGGCTGGGCTCCCTGCAGAGGTGCCACCAAGGGGGTGAGGGCACTCCTGTCGTGGCAGAGGTGGCCCTGGGTGGCAACATGTCCCCCTGCCACAGGGAACTCCCCCCCGAGGGCAGGATCACAGAAGGCACAGGAGGGTGTGAAGTGAAGCAAAGCCGAGCGCGCCCTTCCCTGTCCCAGGAGGGAGCTGCAGCTTCCTCACCCAGCCTCCCTCCACCCCCTTGGCTCCCCTCCCTGGGTGCCAGCCAGCCCCACGACGCTCCATTAGGCTCTGCTGGGACTTGATGGAGCCTCAAACTTCAATGCAATTAATGTAATAAAGCCCAGCAGCCGGAGCACACCGGGATGCCAGCGGAGCAGCAGCTCCCTGCACTGCGCGGGCTCCAGGTGTTCCCTGCAACATCCCTTCTCCTGCACTCCTTGGCATTGCTGCCTGGGAATCTACCCCAGGATTTTACCCTCTTTCACAACCATACCACCTACAGGGAGGCCAAATCCTGCCTTGCTGCTGGAGGAGCAGGCTCTGGCAGGAGGGAGCGAGGTGGGAAAGCAGGAATGTGGGAGCTTTTGGGCCCTCTGGGTGCTGGGCACTTTCCAAGGCTCACATGCAGCTGCAGAGGAGTTCTGCAACCTGACAGGCCACCCTGTCCTGCAGGGCCAGCAGGCAGGGATGGTGACAGTGCTGCCAGGCACACAGGAGTGTGGAGGGTGCCCCTTGCTCTGCTCCCACTGTCCAGGCTGCTCCCCTGCACCTTCATATGGACACTTAACTCACCCCACACTGCGGTGACAGAGCTGCCACCAACTCCAAAGGAGAGCTCCACATGGAAAGCCCTGCCCTGGGGGGGCAGGTGAGAGGATGGACAGGCAAGGATGCAGCAGATAGTAATGCCTGTGCCACCAAGAAGGTCATTACCTCCCCTGACTTTGAGTTAAGCCCTGCTGTGGGGGTTCCTTGAGCTGCAAAACCCTTCAGAGGTTTGTTTTCCTGGGTGGGCAGCAGGGAATAGCTTTTTCTGCCTTGGCATGATGATGGAGGCTGGTTACAGGATGGGGACCTGGGGTCCAAATGCATCTGGAGAGAGGCAGGAGCTCGGGCAGGGAGCTGGGGGAGCTTTCTAGAAGGTGAGGCTTGAGCTCTGCCATTTCCCAGTGGGGCTTGGAAGGAGATACAAACAGGTGCTGAAGGACCATGAGCTCAGTGCCACTGACGTAAGAGCTGCTGTGATCTGCCTGTCCCCACATCCTTTCCAAGGCAAACATCACACATTTTCCATAGACACTGCTTTCCCTGGATGCCAAATTTCACTCCCATTTCTGCAAGCCAGGGCCAGTGTCCACATGTTCCTGTGGAATTGCAGATCCCTTCCCAAGCCTCAGACACTGAGAGGCCCTGACAGGAGCAGATAAGGGACCTGGGAAGACAAGCTGTGTCAAGGACTACCTGCTCCCACCTCCATTTGAATGCCAGCAGCCAATATACCCTGTGCCTGGAGAAGAGCAGCTTTGCTGGCCTTCCCTGCAGCCTGCTGATCCTGTTGTTTTCACCTGGAAAATGGCATGGCATGACATGACACAGTAGTTTTTCCCAGGCAGCTGCCACCACCCTAAACCCAGGGGGTGGGATTGGGCTGCGGAGGGATAATGCTGACCAAGGACAAGCAAGCTCAGACAAGGCAGCACAGTGATGCTCCTGCTGAGTAAGAGTGGTGGATGCTAAAACTTCCCCCAGGTCTGTCCTGACCCTCGACCTGCCTCGGCTTCTGTCACGTTATCCTGAATTTATTGCCCTGAGTAAGGGAGGTTCAGGCCCCAAGTTCACTCCCTTATCTAGATTTTATATTTCTCTCCCAGAATTGTTCTGCTTCCCCCCCCCCTCTTTCTCCCTTCTTTTCCCAGTGTTTTCCCTCTTGGTCTCACCCCCTTCACCTCTGTCTCATATTTCTTTTGCTGTCCTGTTTTTTTAATGGTGCATTTCCAGTGGAAGGGGAGAGGGGAGTAAATCAAGAGACACACGTGCACACACACACGGGCTGGATATTTGTCTTGCTCAGTCACAGGGTGAATAAGCGCCCTTGTTCCAACATGTTTTCCGATTTAACTTCCCAGGGGCTTTTCAGGAGGAGAATTCCTCAGAACAGCCACACACAAGGGCTGAGCTCACAGCCATTTGCTGTGCTTGGTGGCCTCATTCCTCAGGCTTCCCACCCCCCCTCCTGATTTCCAGGAACCCAACAATGACAGAGAGCCCACCCACAGCCTCCCCCAAAGCCTCCCTGCAGGCAGGGCAGCCCAGCCAGGCCAGCCTGCAGCTCCCCAGGTGCTGAGCTGGCTCCTGGCAGGACAAAGCTGGGACAAAGCCTCTCATGCACAGGGCAGAAGCCACAGGAAGCAGGATTTTGGCTGCTGGGGTTCTCTCACCTCTGTGGGATGCTCAGCCCTGCTGCCCCCGGGGTGGTGGTGGGGGGGGGTGATGGCTCCCCATCTCTCTGAGCCTGTCTCAGGAGCCTGAGATCCAACTGGAAACATGAGGCTTCAATAAGAGGTGGAGAAACATTTGCCCTTAGCAGTGAAGACACTGACTGGGGCCAGAGCTGTCCTGCTCTCCCTCCCACCATGCTGGGCTGCCTGGTGACCCTGGATGCCTTGGGGGGACAGAGCCACAGTTACTGGACAGGGCAAGGAGTGTTTCTCCATACACAGTTTTCTTCTACCCCTACCAGACCTGCCTGGAGGGAAGCTTGGCTTGATATTGCCAAATACAGGGGATTTCAGAGCACTTCACATGTCAGGGAGACTCTATTAATAGCTGTCTGTCCTTCTTCTTTCCCTGTCCTTGTTCTGCTTCTCTTTATCCATCTGTGTTTCCCCACCTTCTCTCCAGGCTGGGCACTGGGAGTCACACACATCCCATCAGATCCCTTTGCTCTCAATCCCAGACCTCATGAGGGAGTTGGAGCTTGGGAAAGCAGAGACTGCACTGAGAGGGAAGGTGGGGAACCCCGTGAGAGCAGAAATGCTGGGAGAGGGGAGACAGGGAACCAGGGGACCTTTAGAGAGAGCCCAAGGAGCACACAGTGATGTTCCTTCGAACAGCCTCTTACCAGCCATCAGGCAGAGCTTCCCCCAGCTCCATGAGCACACAATTCCTGGCCAGCAAGTCTCTCCCACGACAAAGTGGTACCCTCACCCCTTCCCCAGTCTGGGCTCCATCCCACAGCACCTCTCTCCCAGTTAAGGACCCCGGGATGAAAAGCTTAATGAGCATGACTCTTCAGAGGGAGCAAAATTGTTCCTCTGCTCGGGGAGGAAAGGACCCCAAAGGAATTCCTGTTGCTGGAGACAAGTGAAATAATGCTAAAAGTTATCATTTCCAAGCACCAGGGAAAACAGAGCATCCTCAAAGGAGAGTACACAGAGATCCTGGGGGCTCTAGAGTGTTGTTAGAACCTACAGCTCAGGGCCAAATCTTTGTAGGGAAAGAGGACCATGTGTTGCAGCTATCCACATATCAATAGTTTCAGTTCTGCCATCTGCAGAATAAATAAAAGATAAATAAAATATAAATAAAAGGGAATGTTTCATTCTATTTCCACAGCCCCCCAAGCCATAAGATTATATAAACTATCAATTTCACATAAGTAATATCTCTCTGTTGTAGCCTGCTTTGTTCCCAGGGATCCCAGAGCACTTTAGGAGATTATAAACAAGCTGAAGCGGAACAGAATCACAGTCTCCCAAGCCTGCATGTGGAACCATCCATGAAATCCCACCTCCGGGGTTACTGAGCCCGAAAACTGCCAGTGACCACGTTCCCAAGAAGCCAAAGAGAATATGCCACCCTACAGCAGGTGGTAAGAAATCTCCAGTGGTCCTTGCCAATCCAGCTGAGGAATCTTCCTTGCTGATCCCAACTTTGAAGGTTGTGTTTAGTGCTGAGCAGGCACCTGAGAGGTGCAACCAGCCCCACCCAACCTGCCCATCTCATGCTGGGCCAAGGGCATGAAAAGGAGGTGGAAAAGAAAACAAAAACTGAAAACCAATGACACAGAAACCAAGTTAATCATCAAAGTGGGGGCTGGGGGAATCCTTCCCTGCCTCTACAGGCAACCAGCAGAAGCCTTGAAACGTAGGCTTAATTAATTAATTAAAAACAATACGAACACGGTGCAACAAGCCTTGTAAGCACATTGAAGGCATGCAGGATCCTCTGTACAGTTATGCAACGTGTTGATGACTGTGGCAGGCTCAGCCTGAATCCAGTCCATATCCTGGTGTCCAAGGCTGTTTCAAAGGCCATCCCTGAACTCTGCCCCTGTGATGCTCTTCTAATTTCTAGCCTGTATTTTTAATGACCAGATTTACCCTATTTGCTCTGGCAATAGCACTGTCCTTTAACTCCAAACTTCCCTCTTTAGCTGGTACTCCTCCTCCTGTCCCTCACACTGATTTAATGCTGACTTGTCATTTTCCACCTTCAGCCTTTTTTAAGCTGAAGACTCAGCATAACCACTAGAAAGGGGTTCTCCCCCAGGCAGCAAATATCCTCCAGTGAGTGCCCTTGTGCTGTCACACACCCTCTCACTCCTGCAGTGAATCAGCCTCCTCCTGCACCCTCACCGAGTATCGCTCTTACACAACGGGCATTTCTGTCCTTCCTGGAACTTCTTCCAATAATTAAGGTTCCCCATGGTCCAGCTCGTAGCCTGCAGGCCTGACTTAAGCCCTGGGAAGCTTGTCTTTGGCCAGCACGGTACCCAAGAGGAGCTATTTGGATGCTCAAGCTGCCCTGAAAGTCCAAGTCCTTGTATCTGAAGTCAGATCCTGAGCAGGACTTGAGCAGAACTCAAACATGGAAATGCATCCCCCAAGTATGAGGCTCCTGATCCAGTTCTCCTCCCCATCACACAGCTGATGATCCCATGGAGGCAGCGAACCCAAGTTGTCACAAATATCTGAGCTTCACTCCATGCTGTAAAAATTGAGTCTATCTCATACAAACTCAGCGTGGAGAAGAGAAGGGGTGGTGGTGTGGCCAAAGGTCCCAGGGACACCTCAGTGGGGTCTTCCAGGACCTTAGGGGGGATTGTAAGAAGGAGGGAGAGGGACTTTTTATATGGGCAGATAATGGCAGGACAAGGGGCAACGGTTCTAAGCTGAAAGAGAGGGGGTTTAGATTAGATGTTAGGGAGATAGTTTTTAACTCTGAAAGTGGTGAGGGGTGGGCAGAGAAGCTGTGGCTGCCCCATCCCTGGAGGTGTCCAAGGCCAGGTTAGATGGGGCTTGGAGCAACCTGGGCTGGTGGGAGGTGTCCCTGCCCATGGCAGGGGGTTGGAACAAGATGAGTTTTCATGTCCCTTCCAACCCAAATCATCCCATGATTCCATGAGATCCAAGCTGCTCTGAGCAGTGTTGTTGTTCTCCCACTGCCCTCTCCACCAGGAGAGCTCCTCTCATCCACCTGGATGTGTTGCTGACTGGATCTGATACCTGTGAGAGCAGCACAAAGCCTTGAACTCGTTCTGCCTGCTCTGCTGGCACTCTGGGAGCTGCTTAATGCATGGCCATTGCTCAATGGGCTCCACAGGCCTGGCAGATTCATTTCTGGGCTCTCCTGGAGCAGAAACAGCCTGGACACATCTCAGTGTCACATTTTCTGGGCTGTGCATTTGATTTTATATAAAGGTGGAAGAAATGAGAAAAGGCTGAAAGTATGTAGGATGTGAAAGCAGAGTGGATTAGTGGGTAGAGCACAGGTAATTAGCTGACAGGTTCCCTGCTCCCAGTTTAGTTGGAGTTGTTGTGAGAACTGGGGCCAGTGAATCATGGGCTGGTTGAGCTAATTCTCTGTGACTCTCCATGACTTCATCAGTCATTGGTGTTTGAAATTCTCCTCTGGAGCCCGTCTAAAGGAGTGCCCTGGGGTTGGCTTAACTGTTTCTATTCTACTTAGTTTGAAATGGACCCAATTTTTTCATTTTTTCATCATGGGGAGGTTTGGTTTCTAGGCAAGGTTTTTGGACAGCACGTTGCACGGTGAGAACACTGGTACAAGCAACAAAATACCCAAGCTTTTTGGTACAATGGGAAAAATGATGCTCAAAACAAGAACAGCAGCGTCATGGAATATTAAATAGTAAGTTTTTTTTAAAAATCAAGGAAAATCAAGACAAAATAAGAGGCAGAAAAAGCAAAAAAGCTGCATGGCAATTTTAGGGGAGAAAAAAGCTCATTTAGCTGAAAAATCTGTTGGTTCCACAGTAAGTGCCTCAGTTTCCCTAATTGCCACAGGGGGTTAGCAACCCAGACCTATTTTGCAAAGGTGTTGTCAGGTTTAATTTGCGAACCTTTGAAAAGCTCTGCGAGTTCTGGAGATGAAAGGCCCTGCAGATGCCAAGGGTGGGTGTGTGCTCTGAGTCACAGGCACAGACAGGGCTCTGTGCGATGGGCCTGACAGAGAACTGTCCTGTGCAGGCACAGAAATCACAGGGGTGCTTACACAGGTGTGAACTCATGCTGGGGAAATCAGGAGGTGCAGAGGGAAAGAGACATCCAGGCTGGGCTGTGCTTTGGCTCCTAAATTGCCTGGGAGATGTGTGTGTGTGTGTGTGTGTGTGTGTGTGTG
>VXBX01003301.1:236765-400043 GCA_013400415.1 Scytalopus superciliaris | reverse complement strand
GCAGAGATGGTGAGACCTCCTCTCCTTAGAGCCCAGCAGAGAGAAGGATGTGGAACTATTAGGGCAGGTCCAGAAGATGCCACAAAGTTGATAATGGGGACTGGAGCACCTCCCCTGTGGAAACAGGCTGGGAAAGTTGGGGCTGTTCAGCCTGGAGAAGAAAAGTATGTGTGGAAACCTCACAGCCCCTTCCAGTGTCTGAAGGGGCTACAGGGAATTCACAGAGGGATTGTAATGGCAGGACAAGCAGGAATGGGTTCAAACTGACAGAGGGGAAGTTTAGGTTGGATATATGGAAGGAATCCTTCTCTGGGAGGGTGGGCAGGCCCTGGCACAGGGTGCCCACAGAAGCTGTGGCTGCCCCATCCCTGAAGTGTCCCAGGCCAGGTTGGACAGGGCTTGGAGCAGCCTGGGCTGGTGGGAGGTGTCCCTGCCCGTGGCAGGGGGGGGGAGCAAGACGGTCTTTAAGGTCCTTTCTGACCCAAACCATGAGACTGTGATTTACTCCAGGTTTGCTTCAAGATCTAAAAAAATCAACCCCCAACCTTTTAACTTGCCTTCTCCAAAATCTTAACAAAGCATCAGGAAAAGAAGAGAAACCAAGGCCACCTTCTCCCACATCAGACCTCTTCATGTAGATGTTTATTGCTCTTAAGTATTAAACACTGGCTGGAAAAGCTCTGCTGAGTGTTCTCCCTACACGTGAGAACAGGCACCTCCACCCTCCAGTATTTTTAATTACTTGGAGATCTACAGGACTGTTGATGTTATAAAGAACAGCTCAGCCCAGAAAGCCAGGGGGAGAGAAATACACGTATGCCAGTCAAATTTTTCTTTTATGAAATTGGTTTTTAAAAAATAGCATTGCCCTTTCCTACGCCAGAGAATGACTTGTGACTCATGAAAGACCGTGGCCCTGTTAATAAAAAAATGTCCATTAGAAATTACTGCAAAAGGTGTGGCCTTTCCCAACAACTATTATCCAGAAAAATCCTGTATACTGAGCCATTTCTCATAGACAGAGAGCCATAATGACACACAGGCAATAAGAGAAGCTGGATCTGTGAGCCAAGAGTCCCATAAAAACCCCCATCACTTTCCTTTTCTCTCCTTTTGAACAGCAAAGCCCTCACAAAGTGTGTCTGTAAGACAGGCCCTTGCTGGCTCTCTCCTTTTCTTATCAGATCCAGAAGGGATCCTGTGCCTGGGTTGGGTTATCTCTTTTTCCTCCACACCTCAAAAAGAGATGCAAAATGAAGACCTGGACTTTTCCTCCACTACTTACATCACTTCCAGCGGGGGTTTTGTTGTGGATATTTAATGAGACATTATTGCAGCTAAAAATCACATTGTCCAGCAACACCACCATTGCATTCTGTAAAAATTAAATTAAGCACAAGTCTTTGGCGTGGTTAATTTACACCCTGGGCATTATTCTCAGAGAAATCTCACAGAAATTCAGAGTATAATCTGAAGTGATGTGCTACGAGATCAACCTCCTCCTTTTGAAGTCGCTGCAATTCACCAGTGCTTATAAAGAGTGTTTTTATTCTGAAATCCTCTGTGATTCCAACTAGTGATCATTTCCCAGCAATCCAGCTAGTGGAGACAGATCTATTTTTAAAACTTTATCAGTTCTTTTGGCCATGTAGCTGCAAAACAGTTCCAGTTCCAGGTGTGTTCCAGGTGTGTCCCTGAGCTCAGTGGACATTTATGGGAAGAGCTGCACTGGATGCACCTGAAGAGGATCTCAGAACACACAATGGGGGTTTTTGTTCTGCTGGCCATATTTTGGACATTGCATGGCCTGTGGGAAAAGCAGGACCGGCCAATTGTTACTTCAGGCCAGCTCTGTGGTTCTGATAGTTGGGCTGTTTCCAGGTCTGGATGGATGGACCTTGCACAGACCCAACAGCAAACCAAAATAAAGACAACAGGGTCTTTCAAACCCAATATTAACCATACTCCCCCTCTGTGTCCTGCTGAACACACTGAGCCCCCGGGGGAGCCCCGCTGAAGAATGCTTTATTCTAGGCGTGCATTTAAATTACAACCCTAATTATTTTGGTGCATGTGGATGACCCAGTTAACAAACCCATCTTGGGCATCTCGTGGTCTCCCTGACCCTGCCCATCTCTGCGAGGAGGGAACCTCAGCTCCTGGCAACCAGGCAGCAGAATTATTTTTGAAACAAGCGGTCGGACTGGTTGCCACATCTTAATGAAAATGATTTTTTTAAAAAGACATTTCTATGTATATAAACAGCCCTTCCTCCCAAACCTGGTTAGACAAGAATGTTCCTGGGTGTGGACTGCCTTGTATAATTAACTGCACAGCTGTAGCTTCTGATCCCTCCACGTCTGCTCTTTTCTTTCCCCCCTCCATCTCCCCAGCATAATCCAGGCGTTCTCCTCCTCCTCGCAGGAGCTCCAGGTGCGTCATTTGGGCAGAAGGTTTTCCTGCATTCCACAGCCCTTCCTTGCTGAGACAGCGACCAGAGGGGGCTGAGACACAGGAACTGGAGCGAGGACCGAGCAGCGAAGCCCCTTGCCCTGTTTAGACCATGGAAACGGGGAGTGCAGCGAGGACAAACGGGACCACTGGGAAGGCAGAGGACGTGAAGAGCCCAACCACCCCAAAGAAGGAAGAAGAAGCCAAGAAGACCACGAGCCCTAGTGGGGGTGAGAAAGAAGCCATAAAAGGCACGGGCGGTGCTGCGTTGGAGACAGGGCAGATCAAGAGCTCCCTCTTCTCTGGGAGTGACTGGAAGAGGCCCATCATTCAGTTTGTGGAGTCATCAGATGAGAAGAGATCAACCTACTTCAGCATGGATTCGGCCGATTCCAAGAAGATGCAGTATGGCAGCGGACAGATTGGAGACATGAGGAGACCAGCCCTCTCCTTCCCAGAGAAAGGCGACCTCAGGAAGTCCCTCTTCTCCTTGGATTCCAAAAAGAGCTTCCTGCCCAGCGACGGGGAAGGGAGGAAGTCGTTGTTCTCTGGGGGGCAGATGGGGGACCTGAAGAAATCTTCTCTGCCTCTGGTGGAGACGGGGGACCTGAGAAGACCCTTCAACAAGCCCGACAGAGCAGCTGGGTCACGGCCCAGGGTGAAGCTCGAGGATGTTCTGTGTGACTCCTGCATCGACAACAAGCAGAAGGCTGTGAAGTCCTGCTTGGTGTGCCAGGCTTCCTTCTGCGAGCTGCACCTCAAGCCCCACCTGGAGGGAGCAGCTTTCCGGGACCACCAGCTCCTGGACCCCATCAGGGACTTCGAAGCAAGAAAATGCCCTGTGCATGGGAAGACCATGGAGCTGTTCTGTCAGACAGACCAGATGTGCATCTGCTACCTCTGCATGTTCCAAGAGCACAAGAACCACAGCACAGTGACAGTGGAGATCGAGAAGGCAGGCAAAGAGGTAACGCTCCCTTTATTTCGTGCTCCCATCAGTCTGTAGATCTCGATCTGACACCACAGCTTTTGCTCCCCAGCCTGCAATCTCCGCTCAGATCGTGTCTGTGTGCAATCCTGGGATGCTCTGGTGGTGCATGGGAAGTGTTTAGTGGAGAAGTGCTATTGCCTGGGCGCTGCTGGGATGGGATTGTTGCTCTCCTAAAGGCTGCTTGCAGCAGCAGAGCGCTGGGGTTGTGTTGCAGGCTGGATTTGGGGGATGGAGAGCCTGGGTTTCCACCCCTGGTTGCACAGCTGACTTGCAGCAGAAGGTGAATCAAAGCTCTACCTGCTAAGTTGTTTGGGGTTTTTTTTCTTAAAAATCAAACCAGTCTGAGGTTTCTCAGGTTTTGACAGTGTCTGTGTAGTGTTACCCACAGCCAGAAAGGTGGGCATCAGGCTCAGGACCTCCAGAATACGGGTGGTCAGATCAGAGGCTGCTGAAGTTCCTGGTGGGCACGGGGTGACTATTGAAAATTGCCATCTCAGCTTCTTAGAGTGAGAGTCTGGTTTTTTTACTTATCTGTTAGTGATATAATGATGTTGAGTCACACTTCTGGGTAGAGCCTTTTGAAGCTTAGATGAAGAGAAAAGCCCCGGTGCAAGCCCAAACCATGACCATTTCCCCTGGAGTGTTACTACAATGGGTTGAGAGGATGGACATCTAAGGAGATGTGGAACAGTGCTCACTAACCAAGTGCCTTTCACCTTTGTTTGCTCAGAGCCTCACACTGTTTGCTTTCTGGGTGGGTGGATGATTATTCCCCAAGCTCTAGTAGAGATCAGGGTTTCACCACGCTCATTGCTGCACAGCCGTAGTAAAAGCATGTCCTGGCCTAGAAACCTTCTAAGAAGCCAGGACAGGAGAGGTGACAGAAGTGATAAAATAAATCAGTTTGCCTGGACTCACACTGTGGGTCCGTGGCAGACACTGGAAGCACAGTAAGACCTCTTAACTCCTTGTCTTGGGCACAGCCCGAGCCAGTGCTCTGATGTGGTGGACAGCAAACACAGGGACCTGCTGTCAGACATTCTGCACTTACCCTGAACTGGAGGAACAGTTTAACTCTTTCTAATGAGTTGGGAAGATTGATCTCATAAGGCTGAAATAGCATCTTATGCAGAACTTATCTCTGTCTTCCTGTTTAGTCTTTCCTTGCCATGTCATCTCCAACTGGCAGCTTTGCCGAAACCAGACAAAGCTTGTCCCATGTCCCAGCCAGCCTTTTTTAAATTCCTGCAGGGCTTGCCAGCCTGCTGTTTGTTCCATAATTGTTCTTGTGGTTTTGATGTCAGCTCTGAACATGGCAGAGTTCTAACAGAAAGCTGTGCCTTGTGTCTGCCGGGGTGTCCCACTGCTCTGAGCTGTTTCTGCTGGAACGAGGTTAGCAGTTGCTTCCTGAGGAAGCAAAGCCAGCCAGATGCTTCTTCCTGTGGCTGGATGGATCTGCAGCACGTTGGTTTTAAAGCTGAGCAGCAAAGACCTCAGCTACAACTGAAATGATGCTTGATTTCTCTCTCGGAGTCCTTGTGCCACTCATTGGCTCCTGCTCTGCCCTGTGCTGATCCTGCTGCTGCTAAGCCAAGAGGATTTAGGGCTTTATCGATATGAATCACACACATGTGCAAGTTTCTCCTGACAACGAGTTCGGTCCTGTTGTAACTTGAACGAGCATTCACTCAGACAAAAACAATTAACAGCAGAGCTGTTGCTTACAAATATTTGCTCCTAGCCCTGATTTATTCACCGTAGGTGGAGCCTTAGCAAGAACCACAAGGAGGAATGAACATTTCCAGCCCTCTGTGTGTACCACCTATTCTTATCAAGCCTTGCAAATCAGCTGAGCTGGAATGTGACCACAAATTGGAAAAGTGGCCCAGTGTGGCTGGTGCTGATGGCCTTTGTGGAAGGGATAAGCCAAAACCCCACACCAGGTGATCCCTGTCCCTGCTCTGTTTTCTAAGCAGCTCCAGGGTAGCTTTACTGCCTCCAAATTTGCTGGTGGCCAGAATAGAGCTGTGCCCAGACAGAGCCTTTCACACAGTGCTGGATGTCACTGGTTTATCTCCAAGCATTCCCCAGTCCCTGGCTATTCTGTGACTCCAAAACTGGAGAGGATTCCAGGAGAATTGGTGTGGGTTTCTGTGTTGTGCTGCACTTCAGCCTGACTGTCACTCTGGGTGCTCAGCAATTTGGTGGCACAAAACTCACACAGTCAGGTGTTTAGGCACGTCTGTCCTTTTGCACTGCAGAATTCATGCAGGATTCTGTCTCTTTCGTGAGCCTACCTGTGCTCTGGGCCTGTAGGGAAGAGAGATGCTTTTGTGTTGGGAAAGACCCTTCTGTAGAATTAGGAAACGCTGCTTGCTTCATGGTGCAGACAGAGCTTAAGAGAGGAGGAATGCAAACAAGCCAGTACACACACACCTACTAGTTAGAGCATTTAGCCAGCAGTGCAGAGCCTGGTATCTCCATCCCAGACAGAGAGCACAGCAGCATCTTCCACTTCCCAGGAGCCTGGGGTGAGAGTCACTCATCCCCCCCTTCCTGGTGTGCTTTTACACAAGTGGGAGGCACAGGGACTCAGACAGAGACATTTGTTCTGAGTTCCCATCCAGGGCTATTTGCGTTATTTTACCCAGCAAACCCTTAATGCCTTCCTCAGATCCACTTTGCATTAGTTTCCTGCTACAGATTTAAAGGAAAAGGAGCCCCTGCACCAGAATCAGTATAAGAAAAAAGTCTGTGAGGCTGAGGAATAACCACTCAGCCTTGAGAAGTGAGAATTATCCACAGCAGCTTGTACACTTCAATAAAACCCTGTGGCCAGCCTGATTTATCAGCAGAACTAGAGCCCCCCTTACAGACAGCATCCTTCATTTTGAAAGGGGATCCTTCATTCCAAACCTGTTTTACAGGCCTGTTCTCAAAATGAGACAACTTCACCTCTGCCTGCCAGTCCCAGAGCTGTAAATAACCTGGCACTGCCTTCCAGCACCAGCCCTGGTGCTCAGCATGTCAGGTCAGCTCTGCTGAAAAGCACTTTGATTATTTTTTTTTATTTCCTTTTTTCTTTAATTCTTTACCTTTAAGGAAAAGTTCACCTTGTACCTCAGGTGCAGAGAACTGCTGTGCAGGAATGGGAGCTGGGTGTTCCTTGTCTCCACAAAACTGCTCTTAAAAGGGGAGACTTCACAGAGGCCAAAGCAGGCTTTGAAGTCACCCATCCACAGGGATGGATCCAGAGGGATTTCCATCTGTGTCTTGCTTTTGGAGCCAACAGGGCTGTGTCAGTATGGCAGTGTCAGGGAATACCATGGGAGCCACGTGGAATATCAACATTCCACTGATGCAGTGTGGCTGTGAGACCTCATCTACACCAGTCCTGGTTACTTGGGGGACACAGCTTGAAACAGCTGCCCCTTCCCCAGGGGTGGTGCAGTCACTGGCAGGATGGTCTTCCCAGTGGGAAAGCTGGGCAAACGACCTGCTGCAGGTTGTGATTTGAGTAGATTTGCCAGTTTGCCTGCTCTCTGCATTAATGTTTCTGCAGTGAGGGCACAATCCAGGGAAGATCCAGCAGCTGCAAGCAAGGAATTCTCCTCAGACTGTGCAAAGAGCCCTTTCTGGCCTCAGCTCTGCAGTGACAAGTGGCATTTTTGCAGGGTGCTGGCACAGTCACCAGAGATTTTAGCCCACTGACACCTCTGCTTAGAGGGGAGAGGCAATTCTACAACAGCAGAACTGATCTCAGGCAGTTTGCCAGCTCCAACACCAGCCCTGTGCTGGGACAGCTCATTTGAACAACACCTCTCCAGCTTCATTACCGGGTTTGGAGGTTGCTGGTGGTAATTAGCACAGCTCTCCCAGGCTGGTGACACAGGGGTGTTCCCTGATTCAGGACTGGGTTCCCAGAGCATTAAGGCATGATGATGCTTGTACTGCTGCCTTGCAAAAACGAGTTGCATCATGATGCAAGACTCATAATCTCCCATCTCCAGGTCCTCCACAGCACAAGGGCTGGGTGCAGTTGTGGATGTTTAGGTGTACACTCTGAACTTTCACTTAGGCCTCTTGACTGGTCTAATTAACTCTAATAAGGGATCCACTCTTAGCTCAAAGACTCTCAGTGCCATCATTTCTCAACCTGCTCTACTCAAACTGAATGGTCTGAACTTGTATTTCCTCGATGTTCTTCACTGTTACTGTTATTTTTGCACCCTACAGTGGGTGTTGTTTCTGTATGATCTGTCACTGGGACCTTGTGAACCCCAAGTCTCACCAAATGGGTTTGTTCTGGATGGCCCATCACATGAGAATGAGGGTTTGTTGACCCTGGAAAATGGGAGAAATACAAAGAAAGCTGAGAGAAGTTTTCTTACAGGGGATGAGGTTGAGGTGACTGTCCCTATGACCTGTAACTACCCTACTGTAAATATATAAATGTGATATATTGGACTGTTCAACCAGCCAGTCCCAGACTGAACAGGGTCTTGAAAACATCATGAAATCACCTGTACTGAATCCTTTATGTTGTGGTCCCTCCCCAGAGCAGCCTTATGAATCCTTATGCCCACATCACCACTTCTTGTCGTATTCCAGAGTCTCCCTGGACCTCTTTTTAAACACTTCTATGATGGTGAGATCAGGTTTGGGGGGTTTTTTTGGTAGTAATTTTTCTAATGTTTGCAGTACCCCACAACCACTTCACCTCCCCTGCCCTTGCTGGTGTCTGTGCTGGTGTCTCCTCTTGCCACCAGAAGGGATATTTTAACCCTTGCCAAACCTGGATGAGTGTGGAATTTGCATCCTGGCTATTGGAACTATCTCTGTAATTTCCATTTGCAAATCATAAATCTCACTCTAAATTGTTGTGTGGGTCTGTTCTTAAAGAGCTGTTACATCCCATCCCAGAGGCACCCAAACCATCTTTCTGGGCAAAGGGGTGTTATAACTGCAACAAGCTTTGTGGCACTTTGGAGCAAGTAATAGTTTCCAAAATTCCTTGGAGACCCATCTTAATTAAATGGACTCTGAAAGTATCATATTCTTATCACCACCTTCCAGCCATCACCTGACATTTTTTCCTGTTATCTCTCTCTTCAAATCCCTTGTGTTTGGGAGTGTCTACATGAAGATCTGCTCTTCTCCAAAAAACCCCTCCAGTCCTACTCTGTATGATTTCACTCATGTTCTTGTCATAAGAATATCCTGGTATTTAGGCATGAGGGGGGAAATGTAACAATTAATGCCACCTGCATGTTGTTCTGTGGCTCGAGAGAACAACTTGCATTTTCCTGTAATTTCCCACATTGATTAATTGGATCTAAAATGTTTTTATCTCATTGCATTTTCCTGCTGTGCAAAGAGCCTTGATGCAAAAGGGCACCTCACAGTGCACATGAGAGTGGAAAAAATCATTGGGTTCCTCCAAGTCACTGTCTTGAAAATGTGGAAACTGTGATCAAGCTCACACCTTGAAGCTTTTGATCAGTAGTAGAGCAGATTTTCTCATCTTGAGACCAATGGGGTTCCCTGAAGAACCTGTGCCACAAAACCCTTTTGTATGTACCCTGAACCCCTGCAGAAGATGAGATGCAGCTCAGGACAGAATTCAGGTCACCACTGAGGGCTGTCAGGGTGTTTGGGTAATATTTGGAGGGCCAGTGCTTTCCTAACTCCCAACAACAAGGACAGTGACAATGTGAGGATGCAGCTCATCTGAGCACATTTCCCTTTTTTGTTCCCCCTTTCTTGTGTTTTATAAAGCAACAAAACAACGATCAAATTGTTTTCCCTCTCTAAGCAGAGATTTGCTAAATTGGAGCAGCAAGAGTCAATGGCTCTCCGAGGCAGCTGTGCTTGATTCCAGCTCAAGGCTCTGCTGTGACTGGCACCAGGACAGGAGCCCTGATGGGCTGGGCTTGGCTGAGCTGGTTGACAGCTCGGTGCCTGCTCTTCCTCCTGAACAGAGAATTGAAAAGCTTTAAACTCCCACCCTGCGGGCAGCTGTGGTCAATAAAGACCCAGATTTCCATGTCCTTGGATGGACAGCTGGGTTAGCTGTGTGGGAGTGGGTTTATCCATCCCGTGTCCCCCTCGCCTCTAATTGTTGTTCCGAGTATGATTTTGGGTAACACAGCCATTTGTGCCAAAAGACCCCACACGAGCAGCAGGTTTGCAGAGCTCCTCTGCCATGACACAGCCCAGCTGCAGAGCACAGGGGGTCCCTGCCAGCTCTCGGAGTTCCTCAGCAGTGTCCCACAGCCAGACTGCCCGTGGCCACAGCTGCACACACACCAAACACAGAAACATCTTGACATGCGGCACCCAAGGCTTTGTCATGACGTGCTGGGCAGGGACCTGGTGAACGTGGAGGGGTTAATGGCACGGCTGGCAGCCAAGTCCTGGGCTCAGCCATCAACTCCAGTGCCACCAGCTGCCCTGCAAGGGTCTGCTCCGAGCTGCTCTGGGCAGCCAGTGCACCACCGGACGCAAATGAACCCCGAGAAGGTGCTGATCTAAGCCAAGCAGGTTGGCTGCACCTCCTCCCTTCTCCCTTCTGTGCTTTTTCTTTTTTTCCAAGCATTCCCCAGCTTCATCGCAACATGAAAGCTCTCAATTCGGAGCAAATTAATCCACAATCCTGTCCAAACAGAATTCCTGCCCGAGGCATCATCCTCTCGTTGCAACACCCGCCGAACGTCATTCCGTAATTGCACGAGAACTGTTATTGCTGCAGCGGCACACCCTGGGATGGGCCCTGCGCTGCACACACAGCTCAGTTTGGAAACTGGCCTCCTCCAGCTCATGACTCTCATGTGATTTAGAAGAGGCACCGTGGTAGGTGGGTGCCTGAAGCTCCTGGCCCAGCCAGCAGCTCTGGGATGCTGCCCAGCGGCACCACAGGAGCTCCATTTCAAGCGGTGCCAGGAACCTGCACCTCCTGGCTGTTGCTGCCCAGGGGAAGCACAGGCTGCTTTGAAGTGGGCCACCCTCAGCCCCAGCTCCTGAGCCTCCCTCCCCTGCTCTCCCCTCTCCCCACAGGCTGAGCTCTCGCTGCAGAAGGAGCAGCTGCAGCTGAAGATCATCGAGGTGGAGGATGAGGTGGACAAGTGGCAGAAGGAGAGGGACCGTATCAAGGTGTGTATGAGATGCTCAGCTCACTTTCCTTTCCACTCTCCCACATCCCTCTCCTCCTTTCCTCCACTTCCCTGCCATGCCCAGCTCTGACTCACTCCATCCTTACCCATCCATCGCTCTCCCAAACTCACCCCTGCCAAATCCTGGCAACAACAACTCCAGCTGAAGGCACCTTGCGACACGTCCTGGGGGAGATCAAGGAGAGGCAGCGCAGCCTTGTTACCAAACCTGCCAAGGCACCTCCCTGCTCTGGGCCCCTGATGGTCCCTCAGCCAGGCAGAGCTGCCAACAAAGGTGTGCAGCTCCTCTTCCCACCAGCCCACACACGAAAATAAACTGCAGAAAGGCTCTGGGTAACCCAAACTGAGATAAGGCAGCACTTCCACCAACAAGCGTCTTGTTTATAGTGGAGCAGCTCATTTCCATACTGATAGAAAGCTCCTTTATAATTCTTTCACCTTGGTGAGGGGTGGAATATTAGCAATGGTGGTATTTTTTTTCATTTATGCCCTAACTGAATAGAGCAGTGAAAACACTATTTGGAGACACCCCAGAAAATTTGCATAATGTTAATAGACAAAGCCATTCTTCTCCCTTTTATGTGGTGCACACACACTGGCTCACCAGCTCTGCTTTTCATCTGCTTTATTATTATTATTATTACTATTATTATTATTATTGGAAACCTGACCTAGAAATTAGGACTCTGAATATAGTTACATCCACAGTCTTTCTGAGGAATATTTCAGAGGGACCTCGAGGTCAGGTTTGTAAAAAGTGTTTCAGCACCTTTCACGCTTTGAAATGGTAGGAATTTAATGTTCAAATTGTTGAGGAGCCAACACCGTGATTTAGAAGCTTAAACAGTGCTTTTAAATATCACCTAAAAGTGCAGTTTATGAATTGAAATAAGAGACATGCTCGTGGAGTCAGGAAGACATCGTGCCCTTTGGATTACATGCACATAATTATTGCAGGAACAGCTATAACTTCTCTGGTGCTAAGAGCTTCATACCTGGAGTCTCCGTAGTCTAAATGCTGAGAATCCTTGGACATGTCCCCCTCTGTGTCCCTCTATCAGCAAAGGACTCCCTGAAAAGGTGAATATTTTCTCTGTCCTGTGTCTTTCTCCTCCTCTCCCTGCCCCTTCCCCTTCAGAATTACACCACCAACGAGAAAGCCACAGTGGACCAGCATTTCAAGGAGCTGATCCGTGACCTGGAGAGGCAGAGGGAGGAAGTGAAGGCTGCCCTGGACCAGAGGGAAAAGATTGCCTCGGAGAACGTGAAAGAAATCGTGGATGAGCTGGAAGAGAGGGCAAAGCTGCTGCGGGAGGACAAGGAGAACAGGGAGCAGATCCACCAGATCAGTGACTCCGTGCTCTTCCTGCAGGTAACTGAGACCTCACCTGAAGTTTCCCTTTGCCCACTGAAGACAGGATTTGCCCTAAAACCCCAAGTTAGTGTAGGATGTGTTGACCTTCTCCAGTTCAATGCATCAGGAGCTTGCCTCGACCTTTGAAGCTGCCTCTGCTCTGGCAGGTGAAGAATGAGCTTAGACATGCCAGCACCAGGTTGTTTAACTGATGGCTACAACTCATGGACATTTGTCTGCCCCTTCCACCTTCATTTCTCCTTTGCCCTTCATACTGCTCAGAGCCCAACATCAGCCAGTTCCTCAGTAACCTCTGCTCCCTCCTTTCCTGGCAGGAGTTCGGGGCTCTGATGAGGAATTACGTGCCCCCTCCGTCTCTGCCCACGTACAGCGTGCTGCTGGAAGGGGAGAGCATGAGCCCATCCATGGGGCTCCTCAGGGATGACCTGCTCAATGTCTGCATGAGGCACGTGGAGAAGATCTGCAAGGCAGACCTTGGCCGCAACTTCATCGAGAGGAACCACATGGAGAATGGTAACGTGGCCCACATATCCCCCTTTTCTCCTTCCCTCCCTTCCTGCCTCAAGCCCAAAGCCAGAGGTGATGAACATGCTCTGGACAGCAAAGGAAGTAGGAAAAAGTGGGAGAAACACTACCTGCAGGTGGAATTCCTTCTGGAATATCAGTTATCTCACCACACCTATGTCAGGATGGAGCCAGTTGAATTTAAAGTACCTCATGTAGGGGACCGAGGCATCCAGAGCAGCCCTGACCCAGGGGGTGCAAGGACATGTAGGGCTGAACAGTCCCCACATTCAGTGATGCTCAAGGGGATCTTTCTCAGGTGAATAGAGAGATCATGGTCATTATCCCAGCACTGCAGTGAATCTTCTAAGTGTATAACCCACTTCCTTTCAGTGTCTCCCAGTTAGCTCTGAACAAAGACCTTATCTTGCATCAGGCTCACACCTAAGATTAGGAGGACAGGGCACTACAATGGGACCTGTAACCAAGGCTCCCTTCCCAGCTCTCCCACAAACAGCCTTTGTAACCCTGGGCATGTTACTTAATCCCATGGAATGACCTCTTGCACTAAGGATAACAGAGATGGGAATTAATAGCTATCTCACCAGGCTGCTGGAGGATATAATCTATTAGTAATTGAGGAACCCCAGATACCAGAACAATAAAGGTCAAGAAGTGGGCTGTGTAATGTGAGGATAAATTGTACCCTGCTCTTCAGGAGGGTGTGTGACTCAAAAAGATGCAGGAATAACCCCAAGCCCAGTTCATCCAACTCTGCTGCAGATCTGCAAGATCACTCACTGTTCATTCATTCAAACTCACAGCACTCACCAGACATTCTCCTCCATTAATACACTGCACTACCTAGTGCTCTCATTCTTCATTAGACACGAATTAGGTGGGCCAGACACTTCTGGACCAGAAAACCAACTTTTCAGAAAAGTCAGAGATCACACTCAAAGTGCTCCTGATGCACAGAGAGATTTTAAAACTGCCCCTGCCCTTAAAGTAGTACCAGAAATTGAACATTACTTATCTCTCAGCATTTGACCTTGCAACATTCCTGATTAGATTCTTAATAGTCCACGTGCTGAGATATTTGGCTATAACTTCATACAAGTGGATGACAAGCAGAGCAGGTCCAAAAATCCCTTCTGGACATTTTGCTTCTTCCTTTGTTCACCTGAAGCTTTGCACAATTTCCATCTGCTGAGCTGCTTTTTGCCAGTCCTGAGACAAATCCAGTTTGCTTGGCCATTTGTACGACCCAAAACGTTGTGCATATGCTCAGCTCTGGTAGCTCAGGACAAAGACTGATTATTCCTTGATCACTCGATCACCTTTAATTGGGGTCTCCTCTGAGTTACTGATGCCAGTAGCCCTCCCTGGTACTTGAAATCTGTGGAATTCAAGTGCCAGAACATTTGTGAGCAGGGCAACTGAACACTGCCAGAGAGCTGGGTACTTCCAGAGGCTTTCCCAGGGATTTAATGGACACAGCTTGGAGTCTGCCTAATGAAAAGAACAGTGGGATCCACTCAGTTGGGAAATGTTATTTAAGGTGAGTCTCAGAGACTTCAGAGCTCTCCAAAGCACGGTTACACATGAAAGAGGGCAGCACTCTGCATCCAGTGACTGCAAGGAAATAGCTCCACGATTACTTAATGGATTTAATTAACTCGGACTCCCCCTGAGTCAGTGCAACAAATTCATTTGCAACCGGCTTGATGTTCCAGCGTAAAAACCTTCCCAGGAAGAAATATTATATTAATGGAATGAAACTTGCTTAATAGCAGACTCCGAAGGGAATCCACTTTCTTTTAGTTGTCATAACAGGTAGTGGAGTAGCGAGGAGACAAATAACCAGAGAGCAGCCAGGGAGATTAAGTAACACAGAACTAAATTGGAGAAATAAAATAAAAGTTTGTTCAGTGACTTAAGGACCAAACAGTGGAACTATTTAAACATGGGAACCAAATTTACTTCCTTGCAGAGAACAATAGATTTATGTAGGCCTTAAAAGAAAGGAATTTTATGAGCTACTGTACTGATAAAACATCATTTCCTGTGGATGAGTGTCAGAAACCCAAACGTGGGCTGTGTAAGAGCTGCCAAAAGAGCAGATCTCACCCGCTTTGCATGAGGCCCAAACCAACCCCCCTTGCCCAGGAGTCCAGAGCTGTTTGCTACTCAGGTTTGGCACCTTTCTCTGCAGATGGAAGAAGCCAACCCACCGAGCCCCCCAGCACTGACTTTGGGGGCTTTACATCCCTGCAGTTCTGGGTCAGGTGCTTGAGAGCCAGCCCCGTGCTCAGGTTAAACACACCAAAGGAGCCAAGCCCAAACCACTGCCTTTGAAGTGGGGCACACTTTTAGCCACACTGCAGCATTTTGGGAGGAAAATGCCACAACCTTCAAGTCTCCCTATGGTTTTTAGGAGAAAGTGAGTGGCCAAATGCTTCAGCTGGGCTGTGCCAAGGGAACGTTCTCTTTTAGACTCTGGGCACTGCTTTAGCTGCCAGCCAATTAGAAAAACAGAGGAACTTGTTTTCAAAGAGCAGAGCCACTCGTCCTGCAGCACTTGGGGCAGTAACTCCACTCTGTTATCCCCTTCTCCCTCTCCCTTGCCTCCCACTGCCCCCTCCAGCTCACACCCTGCTCTGCTTCTCCAGGTGACCACCGGTTCATGATGAACAACTATGAGTGGAACCAGCCTGACAACCTGAAGAGATTTTCCATGTTCCTGTCTCCCAAAGGTATGGCACCCTGAAGGTGGTCAGGCTTCCTCCAGACACAGCTTAGGAAAGGAACTTCATTGATGAAATGCCCCCAAATTTGCTGTGCCTCATATTTCCAAGATCCATCCCTCTGCATGTTTATGTTGAATCTTCTCTCCAGCTCACAGAGCTTAGAGAAGGTTTCGCCTTTTCATCTCAAACAAGGCAGAAAAGCAGAAGAGCTGAAGTGCTTCAACTCTGTCAAAGAGTGTAGTTTGTGAATATACAGTTTTAAGATGTGTCACTGGGTTAAAGTCAGTGTTATTCTCCACCCAAAGCTTATCTCACTGTGCTATCAAGTGTGAAAGCTGCACTGGGCTTGCTCTGCATTTGGATTTTACTTTCACCAGCAAACATGCTTTTTCCTTACAGGAAAAGGACAGGAGAAGTGAGAAATGTGCCCTAAAAAAAAAAGCAGGAGTCTGGAGTTCCTTCCTGAGCTCTGACAACAAGAACCCTGGTGATTTGCTTGTCCCAGTTGTTGCATGAGCACTACAGGATGAGTCTTCAGACTGACTGAGTGTTTGCAACACATGACAGCTGTCATTTCCAAATTAGCATCAGGACCTCCAGAGCTGGGAGTGCTGAAAGCCCAGGCAAGGCACTGCCTGTAGGAGCAAAACAAGTAACCAAATTTCAGCCCTGCCAGGGTTTGCCAGATGTTTCCAGCTGCTGCTCTGATGGTGGTGGGGGCGGGCAGGGCCATGCCAGCCACGAGCAGTGGCACTGCCCTGAGGGCATATCCCTGCTCCGTGCTGGGGTTTCCTGGGGACAGCCCGGCTCCCAACACTGAGCCCTTTGTCTGGAGTTCCACTTTGCCCTTCTCCTCAGCTCTCTGCCCACGCCTTGGCAGCCTTGGCATCCCTGCCTGGCGCCCAGGGGGTGAGGGTGTTGCTTGGAGCAGATGCCAGAGGCAGGGCTGACATTCCCAGCCTTCAGCAGGGCTGTTTCCTGCAGCCCCCCCCCAGTCAGGGGGCAGAGGGGCATTTTGCCAGAGGTGGGCTTTGCATGGAGCCTGTCCCCAAACACCTCCAGAGGGTCGTAGCTGCTCTCCTGCCCCAGATGAGTAGTCAGGGAAACCACAGAGCAGTCCTGCATCCAAAACTTTTCAACCTTGAGGGAAGTTTGCAACTTAATTCTAAAATTGCACAAGCTGAACCCAATCTCCTACCCAAAATGTGGAGCTTTGGGTTCGGGTGGAAACAGCCCCAGGTGCATTTGCAGAGTGTGGGTGGGAGGAGCACTGAGGACAGTGTCACCCTGCTGTCACTGCTGCCGTGTGCCTGGGACGGGGCTGCACCCTGGCATGGCCAAAGGAAGGGAAAACCCATTGCAGTGCAGAGCAGAGACCATGCCTGGCCTTCCCTCTGCTCCTCTCTGCAGGATCAGCTGGCTGCCAGCTGGGATCCAGCATCCCAACCTCCCGAAGGATGTGCCAAGAGCCAGGAGGGATGGCCAGGGACTGCTAAATTCAGGGTTTCTCACGTAGTGATGTCTGTCCTGAGCAGTGTGAGGGCTGTACAACAACGTGCAGTTCAGTGGCCTCTCTTCCTGCAATGGACTTTTGAATATGCAAAGGCTTGGGGAGCGTTTATTCCACCTACACATCTGCACTTTGCTGAGAGCACACACACTGCTGCCTCCCAAATTACTCATTCCCTGTTTTCTACCAACAAAGCCACTTTGTCCAAAACAACTAAGCATGTGGTTGCACACACACAGTCTTTGCTGAAATGGGGTTCTCCAGCAGGGTCAGGGCTCCAGCAGGACAGAAAGGATCCAGCTGCTGAAGCCACACCGATGGGCACTTTGGGACCAGAGTGAGTCAGTAGGCAAAGCAGGAGACGTGACCCACTTAGCTGGCTGGCCAAGGATTACCTGATGAATAATTCAACAGACCCGTAATCATTTAACTCTCTGGAGCTTTCTGTGCTCTATCCATGTGTCATGTCCAAGTCCAGCACTACAGCTGATTGCATCTTTTCTGAGGAATTCTCTAAAATGGGAGGAAAAAAACAGGACCACCCTTTGCATTGTGCATATGCACAGAATTCTTGAGTATCTCATGGTAGTTCAGTAACACACCCTTTTTCTGGCTTGGTTGGGTCACTGCAAACTCTGCCTGAGGCCACAGTGGAAAGTCTGTTTGCTGGACTGAGGAATGCTGTCCAAGTAGCACTAATTGCAGTGACCTAAACTAAGAAACAGCTTGGATTTGAGCTGAACCTAAAAGGCTTTAAGGCCTGCTTAAGTTCAAGGAGACTTCCACTGCTCTTGTCATTAAAGAGAGCATCATAATAAATGGCTTCAAACAGAGAGCAGGTGTAGATTAGATATGAAGAAAAAATTCTTTACTCAGAGGGTGGGCAGGCCCTGACACAGGTTGGGCAGAGAAGCTGTGGCTGCCCCATCCCTGGGAGTGTCCCAGGCCAGGTTGGACAGGGCTTGGAGCAACCTGGGCTGGTGGGAGGTGTCCCTGCCCATGGCAGGGCTTGGAATGAGACGATCTGTAAAGCCCCTTCCAACTCAAATAATTCTATAATTCTCTGCTAAAACATTTGCCTTCAGGGAGTGACATAATGAGGCAGAGGGGAGACATAAAATGTTTCAAATGCTGCCTAAAAGAAGAACAATCTGTTCAACTGCTTGGTGCTCCTTTCTGTCCTCTCCCACTAAGCTTTCTTCTCCTGATGCTGCAAACAGTTTGGCCAAAGTCAGGAGGAGCTTGGAAAGATCACCTTGTGCCTTTGGAAGTCCTTGAATGAGGACTAGAAGGGACTCGGGCACACAGACAGGGAGAGAGGGACTGTGTGAATAGAAAGAGGGTTTAACTGGAGAAGCAGCCCACAGGATGGCAGCATAGCAGCTCAAAGTGTTCATCTTCTCTTTGCTCTACTGGGAGCCAGCCCAGTGTCTCACAGAAGGGCTAACCCAGCACCCGTGTGATGTCCTGGTGGAGCACATCCCTGTCCTAGTGCTGGGACAGCCTGTGCTCCTGCAAGCAAATGTTCCTCCCCTGGTGCCTCCTGAGCTCTAAATCCAAGCTCTGCACGCAGATCCCTCTGCAGAACAGCCCTGTTGAGTAGTCAAACCTGAGTTGGCAATTCTCTCTGCAGCTCAAGACAGCTCTGTGGCAGGGTCAGCTTTGTTCTCCAAATGAGACGTCTGTTCACCATTTCTTAGAATCCAGGGCAAAAAGACCAGGCTTTCCTCTTCTCCCTGGACCCAGATTTCTGGTTTGGAGCTTCTCCCAAATCGGTGGGGACTCTTTCCTAGAGCAATGCCAGGCCCAGGCCTTTGAGCCAGCTCATCAGGAGCCGACTGCTGAACTGGATGCTCTTGTTTTACAGCCAATTTCAACCCACGATCATGGGAATTTTCCTCCTTCCAAGCGACTGAGGAAACACTTGGTACGGGTAATTCCGACTTCAGTTTGAGAGGATCTAACCCCCCGTGCCACAGCTTTCTGGCTGACTAACCCCCCTTCCCTGCTTCCCTCTCAGCTGTCCTGGCACTTGTCAATCACTGCCTCACAAAGCCATCCCTTAGCTGGGCTATCAGCACTGTCTGCACAACCAAACCCGGGATCTCAGTGCCGTGTGTGTAGGAGGGAAAGGCATCCCCGGTTCTCATTGTTCAGGCAGTGAAAGGAGATGGAAAACGCAGGAGCCACAAAATCCCGACATGCAAAACACTCCGTGGAGGTTGTGGCAGGACCAGGAGGGGACTCCAAATACACCCAGCCAGCCTCAGAAGCACGAGGCTGCTTCTCTCCACCCCACAAACACCTTTCACTTGGTTCCGAAGTTCTCAGAGGCTGAGAGGACACTCACTGTCTGTGCAGCGTGATGGGGAGGGGGTGCTTTGAGCACAGAGAACCAGCAGCAGGGAGCCATGCCTTTTCTTCCCAGATCCCCATCTTCCCTCTCCTCTCCTGTGTTGTCTTTCTTTGCTTCATTCACGCTCAGAGGGTCCAGCCTTTCCCCTCCCTTCAGAAGCAGCCCGGCCACCCTACCTGGGGGAGCTCTGGTGACTCACAGCCACACCTAAGCCATTCCTGCTTTCCATGCCACAGGCAGGGCTGTCTCCCTCTCATCCCTCTGCTCTCAGATTCACGCTGGCAGCCAGGGCCTGACCCCGAGGAGGCCAGGAGGGGAAGCCTTGCTGTAATTTCCATGGGCTTTGAATAAAGCCTCAGGGAGCTTTGGCAGCGCCGTAGTCATTACTCCTGTCTCTGGAGATGCACTTGACCTGTGAGGAAGCTGCTGCTCTGCAGTCACACCTGCATTCCGGGTCTCCCAAGAGAAAGGCTCTTCCCTGCCTGGAGCACTGGGATCACTGCACACTCACTGTGTACACCAAACCCCCACAGCTCCCTGCTCTCTTCTGCCTTTGCCCACCAAGAGAAAAGGGGCACTGCCCATCGTTCCCACTGCCCCAAAGGCGGCTCTGCAGGGTGTGTTTCGAGATGCTTAGGCTGCCCCACCGCAGCCTGCAACACCGTGCAATAACACAACCTCTTCTATCTTCCAGTAGGCAATGGTACTAAGCTGCCTTTTCAGTTCTCCTCGGTGGGACAGAATCCGCCCGGTGACTTCAGCAAACAGTCTGATGGGAGCCTCTTCACTAAGACCGGTACTAGGAATTTAGTCTTTCCCCCTTCCTCCTGCCCCTTTTTTTAGCTGATAAAACACTTAATCCTCTTCTTGCTCCCCCTGGAGCCATCCTACACCTCGGCCTGTCAGTCTTTTAGATACCTGCACAGGTTTACATGAGTGACTGCTGAACCAGGACAATAGGAGTTTATTAGGAGTTTTTTGTTAAAAGTGTTACAAAGTTTTATCTAGTAAAGAGGTGAAGGGATTTAAAATTTTGAAATGGATAGAGATGAATTGTAGATGATTTTAGAGGTGCAGGGACCAGGGAGAGGAAGGTAGCAGGGAATAATGTTCGTGGCCATTTGCCCCTCCAGCTTCACCAGTGTCATCCTGACAGAGTAAGAGACACTGAGCACAACCTTAAAAAAAATATGCAGTAGCTGCCTGTCTTCCTCCCCCTGAACCAGAATGCCACACTCACCATCTCATCAGCCTCTTTTCATGAGTTCAAGGGCACCAGAGGTGGAATCCAAGAGCACCAGAACCTGCCAAGCAGAGTCAGGTCTGATTCATTTGCAGATGGAGACGGTGGGGAAGGGCCTTTGTCTGATGCCCTGGAACTGGTTGTGATACAGCAGGGCTGGTGTTATTTTTGAATCAGAGCAGAGCTGCTGTGGTGGAAGGGGGTTTGGGCTTACCACACTGCCAGAGGTACTGTCATGAACCCCAGGCCTCAGCTCTTTGCACTAATTAAACAGCCTATAGTGCTCTTTGCAAGAGTCAGAATGCTGAGCTTGGGATTTGGCCTAAATTTAATTGGTCTGATTGCATTCCACCTCTCTGCATTCCTCAGACATTTTAATTAGCCAGCCCTTCTTTACTCCCTTTTCCTAACTGATTGGGTGGTGGAGTAGGCACCTCTCTGATGGCTCTTGTGTCCCACCCCAGGAATGGCTGCATTTCAATGTTAAGCAATGCAATACTAATTATGTGGCACTTCCAGTCCTGCTACTCACCCTGCTGGGCCAGGGGACACGGGGATGGTGGCAGGGACTGGTCTGTAACAGGCTGTTTTATGTTGTCACAGCTTATCCTTCAATAGTGAGACATCAGTCTGCAAAGGTGACGCCACAGACATGGAAATCCACTAAACAGTCTGTATTGGTAAGAACTCTGTCCTTGGTGTGGAAGCTTGTGCAGCAGAGCTGCCTGTCCTAGGGATACCTGAGGCAGGGATGGGGCCTTTGGAGATGGGAAAGCAACAGCTTCGAGTCACCAGCTTCTAGCAGGGATGCAGATTAACCCCCCAACCTCCCTAGGTCTGAGTTGTAGGGATAATCAGTGCTGCAAAATGACATTTGGGAAAGATTTTGCCCTGAAATTTGATCTACAAGCTATACAAATACCAGAAGCACACATGCTGCTGCCGGGAGGATTTTCCTCCCTGCAGGGATATCATACACTCTCAGGAGTCTGTGACTTCCAGGATGTGTAAATGACACCAAAGACAACCATATAAAAGTATCTTCCTAATTATGTCCTACAGTGGGCAAATATCAATATCAAAAGGTGAGGGGCCAGAAATGACTGTAACATCTCTGAGTCACTCATTTTACACTGCTAGCACCAACCAGGTAATTAGAAGAGGCAGAGGACAGTGATATTTTAGGTCTTGCAATCTCAAATATACAAGGTTAACAAACAGTTAATGCATTACCACAGAAGCACTAAGTTAATCTATTTTTTCTTAACATCCATTCAAACTGTGCTGCATTAAGGTCTTGCATGATCTGAATTAAGATTGTCAAGCTTTTGCCCCTACAGATGAAATCTGTTTCTTTTCAATTTCTGATTCTCCATTTGTGAAAGATTATTTACTGTTCCATGGAAATAAGACTTGTAAGGAGCTGAGGGTCAAGAATTGAGAGCATTTCCACACTGAAGGAAAGCAGAGGAAACACACAATAGTTAGAAAGTGGCTGCCTCAGGATTGCAGCTCTGTGTGCTCAATTTTCAGGGCTCCCCAGGAGATGAATGCCTGTGAAAGGGACATTCCTTGGCAAACTGTATCACTTTCAGGAAATCCAGACTTGAGGCTCTGAACGTGCTACAACAGATGTATCTCCAAAGAACGGCAAAATTTTGCAATCCCTTCTGTCTTGTGTCTGATCATTCCTTCTAAAAGATGATCATCTACACCATGGAAGCCAGAGAGGGACTCTCCATTGGGAACTGCAGAGACAGGACAGGGGGAATGGCTTCAAACTGACAGGGAGCAGGTTTACATTGGGTATTGGGAAGAAATTCATTGCTCAAAGGGTGGACCCTGGCACAGGGTGCCCAGAGAAGCTGTGGCTGCCCCATCCCTGGGAGTGTCCAGGGCCAGGTTGGACGGGGTTGGAGCAACCTGGGCTGGTGGGAGGTGTCCCTGCCCATGGCAGGGGGTGGGATGGGATGGGCTTTAAGGTCCCTTTCAACCCAAACCATTGCGTGATTGTCACTTTTTCGCTCAGATGGGGATTGTCCCCAGTGCTTTGAGATGCCAACCTGTGCCCTCATGCTGGGGTTGTCCTGGGGCAGCGTGGCCAGGGAAGGGGGAGCACTGATGGGTGCGAGCGGGGTGGTTTCAGCACCCACTGCAGACATCCAGGGTGCTCTGCTCCCCCAACCCAACCCATGCCCTCCTTAATCCCCCCAGGGAAAGCCCGGGTAACTCCTCCCACACAGTCACCAGGTTTTTCTGTCTCTCTTCCTCTCTCATGCACGTATTTGTAATGACCATTTTATTTTTATAACCTCTATTCACCAGATAGCCCTGAACCCAGCAATTGAGCTGACAAATATAAGCATTTAAAAGTAGCAAAATAGAAATTCATGCTCTGGACTGCAGTATCTCTGCAGGAGCTTTTATGGTCTATTGGGCCAATAATCTAGCTTTTAAAATAGTCTTAAATGTGTATTTAAGTAAAATACATTCTAAAAGGTCAGTAAATATGAATTTTCACAAAGGGGTATGCAGTTTAAGGAGGAATGTCTTTTTAACCCCCGGTGAAGTTCTTTTAAACGAAACCCCCCTCTTCCATACCTTAATTATATTGGAAATTAAAGCCAGAAAATGAAAAGAATTTCAACAAAAAGAAGCATTGAGCAGGAGGTGCTGGGCACTGAGCAGCAAGATGGGCTGGGTGTGTCTGTGTGAGGGGCGTCCCACACTCTGCAGTGGATCAAACCTGAGACAGACTGGACATTCCAAACCCCAGTTGTTGCTGATTCCCCTGGTCACTTCTCCAGTGGGGTGGGTGTTTCCTCACCCAGGGTGGAGGTTCTGCCTCAGCCAGGGCAGCCAGGGATCACAATAAATAAATTGGCTGCTGTGTTTGCAACGTGAGCCGACAGGAGGCTGCACGACACTCCTGTGCCACGTGTTGCTGACTGTGATGGTGCAGATAAGAGTGACATTCCAGGGCTGGGTCCAGATGAGCAAGATACGCTCAGGGACGGCAGCAAAATGAGCTGGAGGGGCAGAAACCAGCAATTCCTGTAGGATCTGCCCCTGTGTCCCCATTTACACAAACACTGACTACTGGGCCCTGCAATACATGAAAAATACCCCATTGTGTGAGTTATTTCCATGCACAAGAGCTTGGGCTGGGCACCCAGAGAGCACCACTAAACACCCCCCCAACTTGCATAACTGCACAGCTTTAAGTGTGAAAACTCCCCTGAGTCGTCAGGTTAGTGAGCAATTAAAACACACTGACAGCAGCATAAAAATAAAGGTGACATTCCTCTTCTCCCAAAAACCTCTCATCAAGCCGTGAGTCATAGTCTGAGATTTTACATGATGCAGAGGCTCATTTGGCTCAGGAATGAGGGCCAGGCAAAGCATGTGTATAAATCAGAAAGCAAAGCCTTTTGCATTTGATCTCTGCAGCACCTCCAGCAGGGAAATGAGGCAGGGAAATGCCCTGCAGGAGGAAGGGCTGGAGGTGTTAGGAGGCTGTGAGGTGTGGATGGCCGGGCTAGCCAGGAGGGTGAGGGAAAGGTGGTCAGAAAAAGGACGGAGGTCAAACTCACATGCCCCAAATTCTCCATTGCAGTCACATTACCGCCCCTTTTACGTCAACAAAGGCAATGGAGCCACTTCCAACGAGGCACCTTGATTGCTGAAGATTTAGGGAAGAGCTGGCAGCACTTGGAGTGAAGACTCAGCTGCGGATTTTCATGGATGTACCTGCTACTATATTAACCTTACTGCTCTAATCTCTGCCAGGGAGAGGGAAGGTGCAGAAGGGAATAGCCTTTACTAGAGAAAACAAGGACTTTTTTTCTCCAAATCACCCAATTGCCTTGAAAGCTCCGCAGGCTTTAACAACATAACCCCACCCTGTGCTGCCCCTTCCTCTCTCCCTCCCTGTTCCCTTTGCTGCTCTGCATGCTTGGGTAGCACCCCCTGCTAAACCAGCTGTGCCCTTGTCCCGAGTGTGTTTTTATGGCTGCTCAGTCCTGGTGAAGGTCCCAAGCTGGGATTCCCAGAGCTCTGCCCAGAATGGAGAGGTCCCAGCCAGCCACTGGGAGCAGTGACAGGCTAAAGCTCTTCCCACGCCTCTCTACCCTGTCACCCACCCTTCTTTTGGGGACACCCAGCTCTGAGTGGGGTCAGGGACAGCACTGCCACCTCCCTGGCTCCCTGCAGATCCCACCACGCTTCCTCAGGGTCCTCCATGAGCTCAGCTCTGCTCCTTGCCTGCCAAAAAGCCACACCAGGATCTGTGCAGAGCTGCTGCAGCCCAAGGCTGGTGGAGGGCAGAGAGGCTTTCCATCCCATTAAAGTGCCCCTCCAGCCACCTTTTCAAATTAAGAAATAAAAAGAAAATCCATCCTACTAATACAAGATTGATTAGATGCCATAGGTGTTGGGTGCTTTTCTGTTTTGTAGTGGTTTTTCTTAATTCCCCTAAACCAAAATTGATTCATATACTGTAGTTCAGGTGTTTTTTTCTGCAGTGGGCAATATGAATTAGCACCACAGCTTTTTGCTCAGGATAATGTTTTTTATTTGTCCCCTGGACAGATGAATCACATCAGCACCCAGCCTGCAAACCAGCCAGGGCTGGTTAACCATTCCATGATCTCACTGAGCTGATTTTCCCTCTCCATGGCCAAGCTGAGGGGATAGATCCATGCTGTGCAAAGCCCTCCCCAGGCCAGTCAGTGGCAGCAGATGGCCCATGGCAGGGCCAGCGCCCTCAGACAGTGGGAAAACAGGTTTTGGAATGGCTTCCCCCCACCTTTCCTTCCCCCAAAAGCTTAGAGCACCTTGCTGAGAGAGCTCCCCCCTGTGCAAAGACAGCGCCTTTTAATCCAACACCTCATACAAAACTTCTGGGGCTGAATGTTGGTGCTCCAGAGTACTTGAAATGTCATTTATAATGACTTTTCTCCCTGAATGACCAGAGAGGGAAGGGGCTGGTGTGGTAGGGCAGGATGTAAGAAAGGGAAAATGGGATAGAGTTGCTGGGAAAAGCACTGAAGGGTTTGAGTACGTGTGTGAAAGGAGAAAATAAGCCCCCTCCAGGTCTCACTGTTTTGCTCCTGAGCAGGTTCCAGTAATCACTTGGATTCCAGTAAAAGCTTCCACCACCTCCTTTTAATGTCCAAAACATGGGCATGACCTCTCCTCCTCCTCCAAAACTTGGGTATCAGAATCCCCCCTTCCTCCCTGCCCTAAAGAAGGCTGTGTGGTGCCCGCTGGGCACTGCCCTTGCCCAGCACACAAGTGACCAGCCTGAGGACACGAATGTCCCTTTGCCCCTGCTGTCCCCTGTCCTGCCCCACCTCTGCAGCCCCCTCAGCCTGTTTGCTCCCCTTCCTCTCCTCCAGGGCCTCACACACCTTGCACACACAACTTTCCACACCGAGTGGAGCTGCTCCCCTTTTGCATCAGCCTGGGAGGGTTCCAGGACCCCCTTCCAGCCCCTTGCCCTGCCAGAGGAGCAGAGCCCAGCCCTGTGGGCACCTCTCAGCCCCAGGGATGTATCAGCAAGGCTTGAGGTGTATTGTGCATGAACTGTTTTTATCGTGTTTGTCTTGATCAGCAAAGCAAGAGGATTTTCACCTCCTCAGACAGGACACGGCTGCGCTGATGTAAATGAGGCCCCTCCCGTGTGCAACACACTGCAGAAATAAAGGAGAAAGCTCCATGTCTGACCAAAACAAACCGGGGTGAGGCCTGTCTTTGGTGTCTGTGTGCTTGGAAGGGTGAGGTTAAGTCTCTTCAAAATATTCTTTATGTGATCAATGGGTTTTTCCAGCTACTGGATGCTTTCTCACTGCTTTATGGATATTTTAAATCAAGGTCAGAGAAATTTCCCACATCCTCAGAGGACAAAGCTGATGGATGCACTTGTAGTACAATGCCCTGAGAAAACCCTGCAGGTATGCCCAGCTAGGTCAGTCCCCAAGCACTGGTGCCACCCAAATCCTTCCCTGGAAATCCCTCAGCCTGTGGCTCTTCCTGCTGGAGTTAAACCTCACATATGCCCTGACCAAAATGAGACTGTGATGGGATGTGCTGAGCTGTTGCAGTTTCACCCCAGCACAGACCCAGATCTCCCCATGAGGCTGATTCTGGGCACCATTTGGACCTTCCACCCACTTGGCCCCTCTGGGGTCCTCTGAGGGAGAAAGTAACACCCTTTTGGGCTGATAAAGATGCAGATTCAAGATCAGACACATGTAGAGCTGCTTAAAAGAGCAACTGTACCTCTCAGTCTGTGGGGACAAGAAGAGAAGCAGGCAGGGATTGTTCATTTACCCCAGACAGACTAAGGCAGGGAGCTTTCCAGAGGATGCCTGGCATATTTTATCTGCCAGGTACTACATACCAGCTGCTTTTCCCCAGACATTGCCAACACTCATTCCTGAAGAGCAAGGATACTACCAATACACTTGAGAAGCCAGTAAATCCTTCTTGTTTACCCCACATGGGAGTTAGCAGAGAAGAGAGCTCAGCTCTTCCCCATCAATTCCACTCACTGCCTCCATTACTGTTATTACTGTGATTAAAAAGCAATCAGAGAGAAATCTTCTTCCTGTCCTGAAACTGCTGCTAACATCTCAGTTCCACCATTTAAGCATGAGAAGAGCCAGTTATAAGCACACCCTGCACTCCTGGACTCTGTGACACTGGAAAATCATAATGGAGCTCATCCCCTGAGCAGAGGCAGCAGCGTGGGGATGGAGTAATGAACCTCAGAGCTGCAGGGCTGCTGAGGGAATCCAGGCAGAGCAGCTCCAGACACGCTGGAATGAGCTTCCCAGCCTGGGAATGCATGGTCTGAGCTCAGCATCACTGCACAGCCAGCTCTGAGGGACAGGATGGCTCATCTCCCCCTGCTCAGGCAGAATGGAGGGCTTGGAGCTTGGTCAAGGCATCAGCTCTTCATCCCAGAGACAGCCCTGAGAGAGGGAGGGCAAACACTGGCACAGGTTGCCCCATCCCTAAAAATATTCAAGGCTGGGTCGGTGAGGGCTCTGAGCAACCAGATCTAGTTGAAGGTGTTCCTGTTTATGGCAGGAGGATTGGACTAGATGAGCTTGGAAAGGTCCCTTCCAACCCAAACTATCTTATGATTCCATAAGGAACAGGCTTGATGGGTGTCTCTGGTCCAGCCAGGAGCTGCAGGGGGGCAGAGAACACTTGGGCACCCAAAGCTGGGCTGTCAGAGCAAGGCTCAACAATCTATCCCAGGGAAGGACGTGGCTCTGGGACTTGTCCCATGGAAAGAGGTGGCTCTGGGCTGGTCCCAGGGTCTGTCCCAGGGAAGGAGGTGGCTCTGGACAGTCCCAAGTCCTGTCCCAGGGAAGGAGGCGGCTCTGGACAGTCCCAGGGTCCATCCCAGGGAAGGAGGCGGCTCCAGGGCTATTCCCAAGGTCCATCCCAGGGAAGGAGGAGGCTCTGGGCTGGTCCTGCCGGCAGGTGTCAGCGCTCCATCGCTGCCGGGATCGTTTCCATGAGTAACCACCGGGCTGGCCTCAACCCTCGCCTTCTGCCCCAGGAATGAGCCAAACGCGCTGCCACAGCGGTACCCCCGAGCCTGCATCCCCTCCTGCTCCCATACGGATAACCCCGGCCTTCCAAACTGGAACGGTGCCCAAGGGAAATGCCAGCAATGTGGGGACAGACCCTCCCCCTGGGTGTGAATTCCCGAAAATATCCAGCTAAGAATCAAGGCAGCCACCTCCAAAATATTCTCCTCTAATAATCCATTCAGCTCACTCAACCACTTGACTTCTGTCACCAGAGCAACACGGGCCACTGTTTTATCTTTGTACGGATTAACTATAAAGTTTTAAAATGAACAATTCTTCAGGGGCATAAACAAGAATTACAAAATCTAATTGCTTGTGAACCTTTAAATTTTGGTAATATTTTATAATGACATAAATTTGCCACTCTCTTGCACAAAGATAACACAGAGACAAAGTGTTTGAATTTGCTAATTAGCAAGCATAAAATACAGGGACGTGTTCTTAATGAAACTATTGGGATGTTCAGTCAAAGACTATGATAGCTCCTGAATTTTCATTGCCAAGGATCTGATCTTGAGACTTTTAGCTCTTCAGGCTACAGACCTTGATACAGCTCCTTATAGGTTAATATTTCCCTTAACCTGGAAAAAAGAAAAAGCCCAGCATTTGGGCCAGATAAAACATGCATGGGTAGCTGTGGTAATTAATTTGCACATTTTAGTGCCTTTAAACTCCTAATCTTACACACCTCCAGCAACCACATATCTAGCTGTGGAACAGTTGCCACGCACTGTTGGGCAAAGCTCCTTATATATGAGAGTAATGAAGGATAAACATTCTGTCCTTTCTATTTCTTGTTATTACCGGATCTTCTGTGTTTTGTAAACACTGAAGAGCTTTCAGCACTTTCTCTGTCCCTGAGAAGGCAGGTAAGCGTGGCCTGCAGTCCTTGCCCCAGAGACAGAGGCACAGACCAAAGGGAGCAGCTTCCCTGGCACTGCTGATCCTGAACCTCGGGCTTTTGGGTGTGTTTGGAGCAGATTCTGTCCAACTCTACCTCAGACTGTTTGTTGGCCCCAACAGAGCCTGATATGGGTATTTTATGACAGTGATACCCTTGGACTGCAGTGTTGGACAGTCTTGCCATGGCTGGCACCCTAAACCTGCTTAGTCTGACTGATTAGCTCTGGGAGGAACTTGCCAGTCCCAGATGCCCCCAGGTCCTGCTGAAGTCGGAGTGGGCTATCCCAAGGCCCCAGGGAGAGGGGCTGCTTTGCTGGCAGGGGCTGCTCCTCAACTCCTGCATCAGCATCACCTCACACTGGCTTTATTAAACAGCTCAGCACCAGAGTTACCTGTGAACTGCTCTGGGCTCTCTGCAATGTGTGCCACAGGGCAGCTGCCTTGGCTTTACAGGGACACTCACAGAAGGTCTTTTTGGGGGATCCTGGCGAGAGACTGTGATGGGAGTCCAGCCCTGCCCAGCAGTTTGACAGACCCCATTACCTTTTCACATGCCATTTGGCTGCTGTCAGAAGCAGGAAAGCTTCTTAGCAGGGAAACCTTTAAAGGCCACAGCCCGCCTATGAGTGCTCTTTACGTGGAGCTTCCTTCAAAGAAAAGATTTACTTCACATTTTCTGCTCCTGCTCGGGACCTCCAGGGGACGATAGTTCCATAGCCATGCTCTCCTGCCTGCTTATGGATTCTGTGAGTACTTTCCCACTGCAAATCCTGGAGGATTTAATATCCACTCTGTAATCTACTGGCACCAACAGGCATTATCTAACTAAACCTTAAATTGAAAATGCTAGTCTTTTCATTTTCCCCAAGCCGTTGTGAAAAAGACAGGCCCTCGCAGTCCGATGTAATTTAGTCTCACTCTAATTAAAACACACCAGTCAGCTCTTCCTGGCACGACACTCCTCTGGCTGGTGCTCTGAGTGTCACAGGCACGGCAGGACCTGCGTGGAGTGGGTGGGTGGCACAGCAGTGCCCCAGCTCTGCTTTGTCAGACCTGTCTCCCACCCAGCAGGAGCACTGTGTGCTGCATTCTGTCCTCTGGTCTGCTCTCAGCAGTCACGTTTTGGCTCTGCTGGGGCCAAGAATTGTCACTGAGGGCATCCAGCTCCTTGTCCCAACCCATTATCAAACCTCAGCATCAAGAGAACTGTTGGGTTCTGTGAGCAATGGGGACTGATCCCTGTTCTCAGAGCCACCAGCTCAGTTCCCAGGCATGAGAAGGTAACCACACAGCACTGGGCTGGCACTGCTCACCAGCAATATTTGTTTATGATTTCCAATTTTATTTAAAAAAAAAAAGAAGGTGAAAAGCCTCAGCCCCAGTCAGGCCTGTTGCAGGTGTGAGGTTTCCACATGGCTGGGGTATAGATCCTGCTCTGCAGTGATCAATCCCCGCTGACACACGGCTAATGGAAAATGGAAACTTTCGGGGGGGGGTCACTCAGGAGGTGCAAGAACAAAGGTGGTGTGTGAGTGAATTGCAGAGCAAGTGCAGCTGGTTCAGGGGCCCATCTGACAGTACCAGCTGCTTCATGGAACGTACCAGGAGACAGATGTGGGGTAAACTGCCCTTGGGGAGAGCTATTTCCTCGTGACCCCATCAGTTTGTACTTAGCTTGTGTCCTTAATTAATACCACTTTTAGTATTTTTAAATCCTGTTAACTACATACCTGATGTGGCTCCCTATTAGTAGAAGAGCTGAGCATCAGCACCTCTGGTGCATTTATCTCCCCAGCACTTACAGCAAATGTGAATCCTCATTTTACAACCACAGGGAACAGAAGCAGAGAGAAGGTGAGATCTGCTTAAGGTCAGAAAAGCAGTTTGTGGCAAGGCAGGACCTTGAGGTCTAATCTGCAGCCAGGAGAGGATTATTCTCCTCCTATATATCTAATCCCATTTTGAACTCACTTGTCCCTGCATTCAGGTCCATGGACAAAGAGCTCTGCAGGGCAGTCACATGATAATGCTCCAAGAACAACATGTTGTGCAGACATTTTAGCACATTTGAAAACCACTTGACACATTAAAGGTGTTATTAGTGCAGGGAACACAGGGCTACAGCACAGCTGCACCTCCCAGCTGAAGAGCCTGCGGGCATCAGAGAGTCATGGAATGGTTTGGGTTGGAAGGGACCTTAAAGCTCAGCCAGTGCCACCCCCTGCCATGGGCAGGGACACCTCCCACCTCCCACAAGCCCTGTCTAACCTGCCCTTGGGCACTCCCAGGGATGGGGCAGCCACAGCTTCTCTGCCCAACCTGTGCCAGGGCCTGCCCACCCTCACAGGGATGATATTTCATTCCTAATATCTAACCAAGATGATCTTTAAGGTCCCTTCCAACCCAATCCATTCTGTGATCTCTTGTGTTACAAACAGAAGTGCAGAGCTCCTCTCTCAGCCCTAGAACTCTCAGCCCAGTTCTGGGCACCCCCTCTGCTCCCACAGCATCAAAGCCCTGAGTTTGCAGGAAGAGTGGCCAGGATATTCCCAGCTGACCCAGGCAGGTGGGAGTTCCAGGCTCTGAGCTCTATTGTGATGCTGTGTTATTCCAGCTGTCAGGAACACGGGGCATGGCTTTTTATCTATCATATGCTGATAGAGTTATGGGCAGTCAACTCACTTATGCTAATTCTTAGGAGGTTTTTAGGGTAATAACTTTTCATTTCATAGATAAGAGTGTGCACAGTCACAGTTGCTTGGCTAATGAGTGGTAATTTGTTAAAGGAGCAATTATTTCATTAACCACTCCACACTTGCCGTGGCAAAGGGGAGGAAGGGTCCAGACTCTGCAGCTCCCAAGACACTCCTGTCACTTGTGGTGAGGAAGAATTTCCCTTTTTCTGCTCGTTGCAGATGAGTAAAACACAGCCAGGGGAAGTCCCTGTGCCAGCCAGGCAGCAGCACAAACTGATGCTCATGAGCTGACCAGCCCCTACCCTGCCAGATGTGATGGCCACACATCTGGTGACCCTTTTTCCTATGCACTGAAGGCAGTCCCTGCCCTCAGCATGTCCCTTCTGACTCCCAGGCAGGTTTGGAAGAGTCCAGCCCCAGCCAGGAGTGAGGCTCCCTCTCCGAGACAACTGCATATCAAGCAGAAATCACACAAGCACTCTTGATAAACAGCAGGCAGCCCTGCTCCTGCCAGCTAAAGGGATTAATCTAAATGCACACAGACACAGCTGGGCAAAATCAAAACATTGAGCAGAGACTAAACTGCGCCACTTAATGGCAAAATGTCTTTGAGGCTCCCAGTCCACCCCACTGCCTTCCCCTTTGCTGCTGCAGCCGCGGAGAGGAGGAGGAGGAGCTGCATCCCTGCCCTGCCAGCACCAATTCAAGGTCTGTGCATTTCCTCCTCCTCCCCATAAAAACCAGGGGATCCTGAGATTGGAAAAGATGGAGAAGTTGTGTCATGGGTTCCCCACACTGAGGTCCCTGTAGGGTGGAAGGGAGTGGAAGGCACTGGGAGAGCTGTGATCACAACTGGTTTGAATATGAAATTCGGGCACAGGGATTGCCTTCCTGACCGTGTCTCAGTTTCACCCTGTACACATCTCATTTACCTAATTTCTCACAAAATTCTGTGTGGAATTAAAGGGAAATGTAGCTGTCCTGGCTGGTGCCCCAGCCCCAGTCCCCCAGAGTTTATGGTGCTGTGGGCCAGGAGATGCAGAAGGATTACAACAGGCACCAGCTGGATTTGTGTAAGGAAACAGACTTGAGACTGCTGGAAGTGGTTTGGGTTGGCTCTGCCCCACAGCCACATCTCATCTGGAAGCAGAAAGCAAAGGCTCTGCATGGGCTGGCTCCACTCACACTGCAAACACCACCAGCAGCCATCCAGGAAGCAGCTGCCTGACACCTCCTGGGAATTTTCCTAGCAAGCAGAAGCTGAACCTCCTGAAAACACAGAAACCTCAAAAGGACCAAGAAAAGGTCATGCAATTGCCCTCCTTCTGGCCACTAATCCAGGACAGGTTAGGATGTGACTGAGCTGCTTCCCCCTGTTTCCTAATAATACCAGTGCACTTAGAGCAAAGAAAAGTAAAGGGAGCTTAAAGCAAAGGGAACTCCCTTCATTCTCCAGAGACAAGGATAATGTCTAGCATGAAATTCCAGAACCTTTGTGGTTTCAGAGCATCCCAGAAACACTCCTAAATTACCATAGCACTTGGAGGTCTTAGTGGGAGGTGAGTTTTCCCTTTCCTCCTCTGGGCAGCCCTGAGAGAGCTCTGTGGAGCAGTGAGGGGAGGTCAGATGGGAGCAGCAAGGACACAGAACCCCAAAGGAGAAGCTGCTTATCAGCCTTCCAAACTGGCAACTGAAGTGAAGCTTTTAATGCTGCAAAGGGTTGTCAGTACTCTGTGCCAGAAAACACTGGTAAACTAATACTGGTCAACATAATTATGGCCAGTTTGTGGCTTGTGGATGGAATCTCCTTTTAATTTTGTGAGTATTAATTGGTAAGAATTATGCCAGAGAGAAAGCATGGTTATGGGGCAAATCAAATTTTCATCTCGAAAGTTATTATTGTCTTGCCTCTTTTTCTTTTCCCTGAGAATTTTCCTTGAGGGCTGCAGTTCAGCTGCTAAGCATTTTCCTGTCTGGAAGCAGGTCCCTGGTGGGCTGGAAAGGCAGAGCTGGAGCTCAAGCAATGTGGAAACTCACTTCGGTGCAAGTGTCTGTTTCCTCTTTAAGGATAACTCTAAGTCTGTCTTTCATAGCAGAAGGGAAAGATGCTTTCTATTTAAAGCAGATGGGTTAAGAGTTCAGGCAAGGAGGATGAAAAGAGATCATGGGAGGAAAGGTTCGTGGAGATGCAGGGCTTTGAGCGTCGAGATGGGCTGGCACTTGGCACACAAGAAATTAAAGGGCAATTTGTACTAAGAACTATTCTGACCCATCTTAAATCAGTTCTTTGGAGTCTCCCCTGAGGTACCACAGTAATTTCCTTCAGCTTTTACTCAAAGGCCAGACTCTCCTCTAGGCAACTTCTTTTTCACGGGTTGTTTTGGTGATCTTAAATGGCAATTGCATTACCAGTAAGACCAGTTTCCTTTATTTCTGCCAATCAGGGCATTACAAACTCTGTTACCTGCCAGAGAACACAAGCTCCTGCCTGGGGCTGTTGTTTCAGCAGCTTTCAAAGCCTCAAGTCCCACTTAAACTTGATGCAATGGCCACATCCCCAGCCAGGCTGAGGCTCCCACACCTCCTGCAGCAACTCCAAGAGCCTGTTTGGCCTCAGCTCACGGGGCAGAGCAGGATGCTCCTTGTCCTGGGTCACCCTGAGCACATTTCTAAGGGGGTCTCTGCTCAGAAAGTGCCTTTGTGGGTCTGCTCTGTAAGTCTGTGCAGTTCTGGGGCATTCTGAGGGTGTTTGTGCCTCTAAACACACAGTTCTGGGACCCCAAACCCTTGGGGACACGGAATGGACACGTATCCCTCCTGTCTATTGTTCCTTGCTCCACTTTCTGCAAGCAGCACTCATTAAACTGTTCTTTCCAGGCATTTCTAATGCTAACTAAAAAAACAATCCAGCCTGTCTCACTGCTTGTTTTCTGCAGTGTGGGGTTGGGAGCACCCTGGCTGGATCTATTCATATTTTATATCTTTCAGACATTAACTAGTCCCACCACGGCCCTGTCAGGTGCACAGTGTGCAGAGAGATCAGACTGCTGATCATCTTGGAGACCTGTTTTTTTCTTCCCCCTCGTAATTGAGTGATGCTGTACCTGCCCTCCCTCTTTTCAGCATATTTGAAAAACAAAACCCCTGGTTTGATTTGCATGTAATTTTTTTCCCCTTTCCTAAGAGACCACAGAGATAAACCTCACAGTCCCAGCAGCAAATCAAGAAATCCTGCAGTACAAATAACTAAAAATATCTTTTACAATAGTCGTCTTGGTATTTACATATTTGCTCCCAGTGTCCCCATCTAATTAGACTCTGAATTCCGTATTCACTTACACTGGCAGAGAGCTCCATTGTTTTCATGTTTTGGGTCTGTGACTGACTGGAGGGATGTGGTGTAATCCCATTTCTGCCTTTGGAGGAGGACGAGGCAAAAGCAAAGAGAACTGAACACTCAAGTGAGGAGGAGCCTGTTTGCAAAGGCTGAGGATGGCCAAGGCAGTGCAGCTGATACTGTGGGGCCTCTGGGCAGGGCTCAAATCTGGGGTAAACACCAACTCTCTCGTTGAATGCTCTGTTGATTTCAAGACTGAAGATCTTAGTTTGAAGATATTTTGCCAGAACCAGGAACTAGGCAAGGGCAATGAATCCAGAGAGAAATTACTGGGCACCAAAAGAAACAACCCCATTGGCAAAAACCTGCAGATTCAAGTGGAAACATCAGACAAAAGACGAGAAGAGGCAGGAGGAGTTTCCAGCAGGTTCTGCAGGGACCTGGATTATCCACACATGGAGAGCTGGAGCGAGCTGCAGCCCCCACGAGTGGGACAGAGGGGGGAGGAGGCTCAGGGCTCAGTTCCCACACGAGCTGCTCCTGCCTTTGTGCAGCTCGAGGCAGAAGCGGAGCGAGCGTGGCTGTTCCTTCAGGGCTCGGCTGAGTGAGGGGCTGGCAGGGAAGGCAAGAGCTGCTCGGGAGGAGATGCAGCCCCAGAGACAGCAGCTCAGCAATCCGTGGAAGGAGTTTGGCAGGACAGCTCCTTAGCTGGAGCTGGGGCTGGGTGGTGGCCAATCTTTGGGGCTTCAGGCAGCTTAAAAGCGATGTGGGCATAAATCAGCACGTCCCCAGCCCAGCAGGTTGGCCTGCAAGGGCCACACCAACTCCCAGCAAGGCTCAGCAAAGAGCTGAAGGGGTTTCTGCCAACACAAGACAAATAAGAGAGAGAGAAATGCCTGGAGAAGCCCTTAAAATAAACCTGAGCTTTCCTCTCCATAAAGTCAAGCAACTAGATCTGCCTTCCTGGCAGCTGAATATCTGTTCCAGTATCAGGGTCAGGCTTATTGCTGTTGTACCTTCTCAGGTAAAAAAAGGAAAAGCGTATTTTTTCATGTTAGATGACTTGGTTTTGAGTAAGGGCGAAGGGGAAAGGGGTGGGAAATAGCCAGGGAAGAAGCTGTGAGAACACAGCAGAAAAATGAAACAACCTGAAAGGATGTGGCTTGGGAAATTCTATTCTCGCTCAGTGCCTCTGTTTCCCTGCCACGTGAGAGGACGGTAACATCTCCATGTGAGGGGTGGGAGCACAATCTCTGTGCCATTCTTGCCTGAGAGGGGCTGCTGAGATGTGTGGAGCCTTTATCAGACACCCTGCCACCTTTCAGAGAGTCTTGTTTTCCCCACAGCAGGGTCAACAGCCACGGGTGGGGCTGAGACAGGGCTGTGCTGCTGGCACAAAGATCCCATCCTGGCATTTTGCTGCTACAGAAATAGACTTAAGCTGAGGATTTATCTCCTGTTGAGTCAGAAAAGCAGCCAAGAAAGAGCCCTGATGTGCCATGGAGTGACCCAAGAGGAGCTAACAGCTAAAGACATGAGCTAAAAGCCAAAGAAATCCTGGCTCCCGAGTCCTGACCTATTTGTTTTCTAAAATGTAGAATCCAAATCGCTCTGATTTTTATGTAAGAGATTCTCCAGGGATATGTATTGGCTCCAGGGGTAGGGATGAGACAGCAAACCTGCCTGGCTGTGCCACCAGGGGATGTCACGGGGGTGACAGCCTCATAATCACCACTGGCATGTGAGGTTTAGGCTGAGAAGAACCAAACCTGTAATTTGGTGATCTCTGCAAAAAGGTTGTGGAGGGCTTGGTCAGAAAACACTCAGCAGTGGGGAGATGGTGGTTGAGAATCCTCCCTGTTGCTGCTTGTCCTACCAACATAAGGCTCGTTTTTCTGCCCCACAGTTATTATTATATATTATGCTGTCCCTGAACAGGGAAAGGATAGGATGGAAATATTCTTGCTCGAAGCATTTGCTGCATTTTCTCCGTGCTGGGAATTGTCTGCCCAATTATATACCTTGTCTAGGTAAATTGGGATCTTGCTGACCCCTAAACAAGGAAAGGAGTTCCACAGTATAAGAACCCTTATCTACTTTGGGACTATTTGGTCTTCAAGGAACACAAAACCAGAAACACTAACCTGCCTCCAACGCTCCTCTCCCACTGAGGGGAATTGTAAAGGAGGCAGCAGCATTAATTATTGATCCCAAATAGAATTAATAAAGAAAGAACATTTACTACAGCTGATAAAATGTTTCATGTGATATCTTTATCCTCAGGTCAGCAGCAGAAACAAGACAACAGCAGGGAGCCCTTTTCGTGCCAAGTGAGATGTGAGTCCTCATTCCTCACAAGGAGCTGCTGAGGATACAGAGAGAATTTCCATCCTGAAATCAAGCTTAGAACCATGGAATATCCTCAACTGGAGGGGGACCCACGAGGATCATCATCCAGTCCAACCCCTGGCCCTGCACAGACAGCCCAACAATCCCACCCTGTCCCTGAGAGGATCATCATTGGCCACCTTCTCTCTCCAGGTAAAGAAACCCTCTGCCCAGGAGGCAGATGGGGTGGGGTGGGGTTGGGTAAGGCAGCTGAGAGCCTGTGCTGGCTCCTTGCTTGGACAAGCACCCCCATGTGCCAGGGGAGCAGCTGGAGTGGCACTGGGGATTTGGGGGGTGCTGTGCTGAGCTGCCAGGAGGAGCTGCTTCCCCCCTGGCCACAGAATTTGAGCAACAAACCTCTCAGGGGGTTATTACAATTCAAGGCTGCTCTGTGTGCAGGCACAAGAGCTTCTCACTTGTGAGGTTAAGATGGTTTCTCATTTGGATAAAGAGCTGCTTCCCAAGGCAAAGCTTCTCCAGAGACTCTACTCACTGTGGACACCTCTGACAATGACACAGTTTCCCCCCCATCCTCTTGGTGTGCACACATAACCACACACACAAATATTGTCAGTGTGCATAAATCTACATAAATTAGCACCCCCACCCCCCCTCAACATCTAGTAAAGCTCTAATCAGCAGAAAAGAAGAGATTAAAGATAAAGGACTAGATCAGATTGCATCAAGTCTGTGCAATTCTCTGAGTTCTGTTGAAGTTATTCTGATTACACCTGATTCTCCCACTGCCTCGAGTCAGGATGTTTTATGACCTAGTTGCATTTATTTGTACCCACAAACTAACCCGCATTATAAATTATAGCAAAGGGAGGGGATATTTTTCTCCTGCCAGAAAGCTTTACATTCATCAAAGTTAATTGTAATCGGCCGTTAGCTCCCATAAATAATCAGCTACGGTGCTGAGACACAGAATAAATCCACCCAAATTATGCTAACAAGGAGGATTTGGGAAAAGTTTAATCAAAGTTTTGATGTGGAATCGCAATCAGCAAAACACTGCCAGAGTTTAAAGCCCCCCCTGTCTGCAGGTTATCACGAACCTCCTGAAACCAGGAAACAGTGGCAGCTTCAAGGGTTGGGTGCTGGAAATCAAATCAGCAGGGCCATGGACTCCTCTGCACATCCTCAGCTCCATTCCATCACTCCCAGGAGCTCCGTCGGTCACATCAGCTCCCATTCTCTCCCATAAGGCTTTTAATGGAATATGGATGCCCCACAAAGCCAGGGTGGTCTCCTCCCTTCTGTGTGTCGTGGGGCAGAAATGGGGGCTTTCTGGACTCTGAGGAAGGCCCATATTCCTCCAGTCCTTACTGGTTGGGTGCTAAAAACTCCCAGTGCATCCTCCTGCTGCCAGTGTTGCTCCAGCACTGGGGAACTGCCCACGTAGACAAATTTCTGTGAAGTGGATGATGGGACTTGTAATTTCATGCCTTGTGTTGTCAGGAAGCCACAGCAAACTCAATTAAAAGTTGGGAGCAGAAGAAAGACACCAAAAAAAAAAAAAAAATAGGAGAAAAAAGGAGAGAGAGGTGTGTACCCATATGTATATCTGAGACAAAGTGATGGCTGAAGCATCAATGTAGCCCAGCAATGGGAAGTGTCTGCTTTTGATGAAAAACAGGGCATTCAGAATGTGCTGAGAAAAACCAGGAGCACGACCGGGAAGGAATCCAGCTGACAAATTACAGTGCAAAAAGATCCTTCCAGGCACAGGAGGCAACGAGTCACAGCTCTGATTGAATGGACTTGTTAATAAAAATACACTGAAGAGAAAAATGGAACGGAGAGCGAATCCTTTCAAATAAGATTTGAGTCCTGACTTAAATCCGTGACTTCATTTGTGAGTTCCTCTGTCCTTGAAGGCTCAGCAGGACAGCAGAAGAAACGGAGAGAGAAGTGACAACAGACTGAAGAGTGTCATGTCCCTCCCTGGGTGTGACACACACAGGGACGAGCCACCACAGCTTTAAAATATCTTCTCCCTCCACCTGCTTTAAAACTGCACTTTGTTTCCCTGGAAGGGGAAGCTGGAGCAGCTTCTCAGCTTTGTAATGAACGGGCCAACTCTGAGCATCATTAGCACCCATTTCAGGTGCGTGGTTTAATTGTCAGGTTTGGAAAACCCCTCCAGTGTCACGTGGGGAGGGTTAGACTTGGGCCATGGGATGGGAATTCAAAGGAGGCAGCAGAAAGGATGTAAACAGTGCAGGACTGTAACTGCTGTGAGGCACAAACCTCTGCTCCTGCTGCTCTGAACTCATCCCACTCCCAGGTGCTTTGCCTGTCTCACACCTGGATTTCTCTCTGCCCACTCCCTTCTGTCCATCCCTTTTCCCTGCCTGACCCACCGGGAGTTTTGCCAGCAAAACCAGTGACCAAAGGCAATGGGATGAGAAACAACAACAGAAATCCAAGTGCCTTTGCAGATGCTCCCAAAGCCTTGGATTTTGGGGCCATTTTTCAGTCTCTCACACGCTGTCAGCTCCTGCTCCCAGGGCTCATTTGCCACCTGAGACCCATTTGCACGTTGCTTCCCCAAAGAGTTTAATGGAGCAGAGATGAGGGGGGAGAAGCCGGAGAGTCTCAGCCTTTCAGAGAACACTCCTGGAGGAAAATGTTTCCCTCCTGCAATACAACTGGGCTGATGCTGTGCCGGCTCCCAGGGCTCCCATCTCCCTGAAACCCAAATTCCCAGCTGGCCTGGCCAAACTGGCACCGTCTCTCTTGTCTCAGTCCACCACGACTCACAAAAACTGCCCACCCCACCTGTCCTTTCTTCACTTTGCTGTTTGAGCTTCTTTTTGCTGCCTTCTTTAGCACAGGAACGTGGTGAGCACCACTGGAGGGCCCACAAGTTGTTTGAAGGAGTCTCTCCTATATTTGCCACCCCCTGGAGTTAAAATATAATGAGCTCTATAAATAATAAATAAATCAGCAATTCTTTTTCATGTCTTTAGAAAGGCTATTCTCTAAGGCTACACAGCTTTTAGAATTTTTAATGGCAGTGCAAGGGGGGAGCTAGAGAGTTTTTCCTCTTGATTTTTAAGATAAACACATGATTCATGGAGGTGAAGCTTTAAGAAACAGAAAAAAAATCAAGGAAATCTGATGAAATCATCTCTTTCAGTTCAGTGTAAAGACAGAGAAAAGTGGACTAAGTTTTGCTTGGAACCTCCTAAGAGAAACATTTACTCCCACCAGACAAACAGATCAAGCTTTTTTAGTGCATCTACACATGGTAATTTGAACAACTCCTCTACATGTAACACAGTGTTTGAAAATATGAGCTCAGTGTCTGACACATCTCCAAAAAGGGAGACACTAAATGGGGAAGAGGAGCCTGATCTGTACTTATTATCTTGGGTCTTGTGAGTCTTTCTGAGTTGGGAAAACAGCACAGACTGCCTTGAGGGTCTTGCAGCTCAATGTGCAGGGCAATGGGTATTAATAATAGAAATCCCCTCCTAGCTGAGAGAGGAACAAACCAGGTCAATTCAGCCCAAATATCCTCAATGAAACCAGCACACCTGAGTTGAGAAAGAGCAAAACAATCCAATATTCCCCCCCCTAGGTCTTGTCTCAGCAAAGGCTGCTCTGCCTGCTTCCTTCCTAATGAGGCATTTCACAACGCTGATGAGAGCATTCCCTGGTGGCACAGAAGCCCCAGGGAGGGCACTGGGGATGTGCTGAGATTTATACCCAGCAGGATGAAGGCAGGCACAGGGAGAGGGGAGCAAAGGTGCAGGAATGGATGGGAATCCATCCTCAGGGTTTGCAGTGTCTCTATTTCCATCAGCCCTGCTCCCTCTCCAGAGAACAAACCAAACCAGCACAGACCTGGAGGGTTATTTATGAGAATTTCTATGGTCCAGCAGAGCTATTTTGCTTTTGTTTCCCCAAGAATCAGAACTCATCCTGCAGGATAATATTAATGTAATCAATATGATCGTGCCCATGAGAGAATGTCAGCCACTGCAAAACAGCACAGCCAAAGGGATCCAAAAACAAGGGCAGGAGCTTATTTTTGGATTTGTTTTGTTCTTCTGTCATTTTCTATCCACTTTCCTCTGTACTATGTAAAATAAAAATAGATAGAGTAGAATCCATGGGTATTACCAAAGAAAGCCAGTCTTTAGTTAAGGGTAAATACTAGAGAGAAACCCTGGCTTGAATATCTGCTCTTCAGGCAGTTGGAAAACACACCTGAAGTTCTGATTTCCCTGCTGAGCCCCAACAAGTGGTGCCCAAGCTGCCTGTCAGTCAATGGTAGGATGTCTAATTACCTGTACATCATCTAATTACCTGTTCTAATTACTTGTACCACTCCGACAGGAGATTAGCAAGCCAAGCCTGTTGCTGCTTGGCTGGATGGTGTGGGCAGAGCAGAACCCCAGTGTGGCTGTCCCAGGACATCCTTTCCACATGGACTTTGATTAGCACAGAGCAGAGGCTTCACTTGCCAGCATTTCTTTGCACTTGGAGAGTCTTGAGACAAACACAGAACAAGCAAAGCACCTGAGATATTGAAAACACTTCCCCACAAAACTCTAATTAAGCGATTTTCCCAGTGCTCCCACAGCCATACCTGGATGAGAACTTGAATCCTGTGCTCATATTCTAAGACTATATTTGTGGAATGAGTCATTTCCTGCCAATTTGGGAAAACCTGGGGTTTGCTTTGAAGGCGTGGAGTTTTCTTTCTTGAGGGCTGCAGAATGCGGAGCTGGCAGGGGGGATTTGTCTCAAATAGAGCTGTGTCTGCATTTTGGGTTGCTAGGCAGGTTCTTGCAGTGTGATCAGGGCTCTCCCAGCAGCTCTCAGCCTGCCATTCTCAGCTGCAGAAAACTTCTGCTAAAGCTCCATTTTTTGGAGGTCAGCATCTCCTCGGCTGCACCACCAGCCCGTGTCTTCATTTTCTTAAATCTCCCATTACTGTTCCATCTAAAAGCTCTGAGATGGTCCCCAGAGGCCATACAGGGAAACAGAAATTGAACCAAGATTAAAATGCTGATCTAGAGCTGCTAATGCCCCTCAGGAGTTACACAAACATCCAGTTGGAACGAGGCCCATCTGGATAACAGCAAGAAACAGTTCAAGAACAAACCTTCAAGGTTAGTCAGTATCCCAGATTTTACACCCTCTTGACTTTCATCCCTGTTCCCTGGGCTGGAGACTTCAAAACCAGCAGGGACAACGGGACACTTCCCATGTGTGGCTCGTCTCCTCCTGGGGTCACACTTGCCTGACACATCCAGGGTTTTGCTTTGGGAGAGCTGTGGTTCCACTCGCCGCTTTGCTGGGCTCAGCCCTCTCTATCCACAGGCAATTCCCTCTTTCCTTCACCAGTTCATCACGGCCTCCTTTAATGCCTTGGTTTGTGTCACAGATCTTTGTGTGTGTGTTAAATCTGGGCAGGAATGTGTTTGAACACTGAGCCAGATTAGCCTGGGATTTATTTATTCTTGCTGGGACGTGCACTCCAGCCCCTTGCTGACATTATATTAATTGTTTCTCTTTCTTTATCCTTACTTACAAGGAAGGGGGGTGTGTGAAATGAAGAAAGCCTCGTACGTCTTGCTAACATGTTTTATCTCCCCTTTGATTCCTCACCAGCCTGTTGCAGCATCAATACCCCCTTTGATCTGGTAATGCTGGTGCTTCTTGCCTCCCCCCATTATCTGTTCTTCCCTCTCCAGGAACATACCCATTTCCCACTCTCTCCTCCTGAACTCCTCCTCCCCTCCCTGGCCTGCCAAGGTCACCCTTCTCAGTGTCCACACCACTTCTTGTCTCTATCAAAATGTCCCAGCCTGAGGTGCAGTCACGGGGAGACCAGAGAGCACCATCCTCTGCCTCCAAACTTGGGGTCTGCACACAAATTCTCATGTTTATGGGGTCAGGGTGGCTGCTGGGTGAATGTGGAGTACAGCACTGACCTGCTGGCACCTTGTTCCCTTTTGGAGGAATAAAAGCAGCAGCTACCTGGTGCCTCTCGCTGCCTTTCTGCTGGCAGGTTATTTATATGTAAATGTCTTCTCTCTTCGCTGCTTATAAATACAACAAACCCTTCGGTGGAGGAGATGGGATGTGGGAGAGGCACACAAGGGCCTTTGGAGCCAGCCAGGAGAGTCAGCACAGCCTTATTCACAGCCAATTAGGCATTTTCAGGGAGGAAGGGATAGCTCCGTGCTGAGACACAGTTTGTTAAGCCAGGATTGGGGTTGGGAGCTGGGGAGGGCACAGGAGAAAAGCCCCCAGAAATGTTTTCAGCTGCAATTAGAACTCCAGTGAAGCAGCAGCTCTTGGCCAGCTCAGGGTGAGCAGAAATGCACCACTCGGATTCCTGTTTGGTCGCTGCAGTTTCTGCAGAAGATGCTGCCCTGTGATGTGGGACTGGTGCCACCAGCTGAGCCCAACCTGCCCTGGCTGTCCCTCTCCCCTTCCTACAATCCAACACTTTAGGCTCTTCTCCTCCCAAAACTCTGTGAATGAACATGAAGTCCAAAGAAACACCTTCTCCATGATTTTTGTCCCTCTCTTGGGTGCTGCCATGTGTTTCCCCAGTTTGAGGCAGAGTTATCCAGCCAAGTGCATCTCCAGTCAAATTACCTGGAGCCCCACCAGTCTGGTGGTGTCTTGCTGGAGGCAACTCACAGCCAAGCCCTCTCTCTGTGCCTCTGCAAAATAGGCTTTGACTAAGCAAAAATTAGATATTTTAAGATTCTTTAATGAAAAGTATTAGAGTGGCTAACGAACAGGACATTCGTGAAAACTCACTTCCTACTCAGGCTGCAGTTTCTGTATGAGCAAAATTATGTCATTTTTAAGAGCCCCATAATCTTGAGCTTAATCCAGAGAGATCCTGGATCCTTAACAAATCTCAGCTGTCCATTACTGCCAAAAGTAACACCTGCATCCCCTGCTCTTGATTTAGCACTCGCAGTAGGTGTTGAAGGCTGCAAGTGTGTTTTTTTCTAAGACAGGACCAGAAGGGGAGAATTCCTAGAAGGGATCATATTTTTTTTTTTTCTGGTAAAAAATGACTAGTTGATGATTGGTGTCCTAAACTCCCTGGAAAGGTAGGGCTGCTTTCCAAAAAGTGACTCTGAGTTACCCAAAAGCACAAGAATAGGACCTGGGGTCTCTCTGCTCTCAGGCTGGTGCCCAACCTGCAGACCCACAGGTATTACCCGGGGGAGCCTCTTGGCCTCACCACCAGCTCTCAGGAGCTGCTGTCCCTCCAGATCCCACCTGGCCACAAGGGCCAGGAAATGGGCATGTGTTCTTGCTGTTCCAGGGCAGCAAGGGAAGCCTCCAGCCAGCCAGAGGCTTTGCTGCTGGTTCCTGCCTCCCTCCACACCCCGGGGGCCAGCCCTGTTTCCCATCACTCCTAAGAAAAGTTGCTTAATGGGTTGGGCCACGTCCAACCTGCCACTGGCTCCCTGCACTTTGCCAGAGAGGGCTGGAGGCAGCTCCTGTCACAACGGGTGTCCCTCAGCCTGACAGACCCTGTCAGCTCACACTTCCCCTCTCCTGACAACACCAGGGAGTTCAGAGGCTTCCCAGAGCCTCAGGCGCTCCAACCTGTCTCTGTTCAGTGACTCCCACTGCTGGCTAAGAAGGGAAGGGTAGAAGGAAAGAAAGAGGGAGAGAAAAAGTGCTCCAAGAGGGAGGGAAAGATCAGCAGAAGAGTTCAGCAGAGCAGCACTGGTGGCCAGAAGAGAACACTAAGCTCTGAAATGCAATTCTGCCTCTGACCAGCTACTAAAAGTCACAGCCCTAATACCAAACAAGATGCTCCTTTCCCTCCTCGTCTCCACTCTACCCACTCAGCAAGGCCTTTGCCATGGAGATGGGACCTGGGCAGCACTTAAACAAACTCTGGGACTGTTCTGCACAGCTAAGCTTACTTTTGTGGGAGGGCTGCTGACCTCACCTGTAAGCTTAGCTGTGCTGGCATCACCTCCACCTGCACCCTGCTCATCCAGGCACCTGCCCTGGTCAGGGTTCCACACCCCTTGTCCAGCCCAATCCCTGCCCTGGTGTTTGGGAGCAAAGATGTTGCTCCTCATTTCTTGTGTGCTGGTGAAACACTGGCAGAGGTTGATAAACACTGGCTGCCTCCAGAGAGCTTGTGATGATCACTGTAGGATCCACCATCCTCCAGAAACCTTGTTTTCATTGCCATTTTAATTACAGATGAGAACAGCACTGTTGGTGTGAAGCTGGTCCCCCAGCCAAGCTGACATGAGCAGCTGTTTTGGTTTACTCATTTTCTCTCCTCCCTTACCTCTTGGCTGCTGAGTTATTGATGTGCCTTCCAAAGACACGGGGCTGCCAAGCCCTGAGATGCTTATTTGATCATTTGTGTGGCATTTTGGAGCTTTCTTGTAGTCCAGAGAAGCAACCTGCAAATGTGCACAAAGCCAAATCCTTGTTTCCTGTCACAGCTCTCCTGAAAACAGCCTTGCAAAGAAACCAGTGAAGCAGCAGCTTTACCTGGGGCTGCATCTGTAGCCCATCGTGATAAACTACCCTTGTTCCTTGCCTTGTTTCTGTCTGTGTTCACTCTCTGTCTCCTGGCACATTTAATTTAAGCCGTCTGAGGAAAAGACCATCCTTCTGTTAAGTCCTTATTCCTCTCTCAGCACCAGAGGGATTGAACTACACCTGAAGCTCCTAAGCAAAACCACTATACAAGTGAGATAATTGTCTAATTTACAACAGCAATCCCATTATAACAACATCATCAACTGTGGTATAAATGGTTTAAATGGGCCCAAAATCTCTGTATTCAGATTTTCCCCTCCTCTTCTTCTTTCTTTTTTTTAATTCCCTGCCTCATCAAAGCCAGGAGTGTACTTTGGGGACTACTCCAGATTTCAAGCCTGCTTTAACACTTTAACTGCTTGTGACAGAGGGAAAGGACACATGAATAACTAAGGAAGTGCTGATTTCATCCACATCCAGAAAGACTGAACCCAGGAGAAGGGGATCTGCGTCCCGGGGTCGTCTTTCATGATTCAGAAAGTCTCTCCACCTTCAGCCAGTGCTGTTTGGGGAAAGGAGGGGTTTATCCTGGCAGATGGTGCCTGTAGGTAGCTGTTTTCTCTGGAGTGGGGCAGCTGAGCCTTCCCTGGGAGGGGAGTCAGACCTGCACCCCAGCAGGGAAAAGGGATGGAGAGCCCTCCCCTCTGCAGGCCCCGCTTGGCAGACACCAAGTGAACCCCAGCAGGGCACAGCCCGGCGGAGGGCGCAGCAAATGAGGCTGACAAGCTCCATTTGCTCCCCCGGTGAGTGACTTTCCCCTGCAGAGACGGGGACTGCGCTCTCCGGAGGAGCCTGTCAGACGGCACCGGGAGCGGCGCGGGGATTTGTGCTGGCAGGGGCGCAGCGTTTCGCTTCGATGACACTTGCTTTCTTAATATTTTAATCATGCTGTTAACCTCGAGACTTGAGACACAGGGGCTGCTGCCACCCTGCTCCCCGCTGTGCCTGCCCTGGCGGAGCCAAGCCCCGCAGTCAGTGCCGCGCTGACACATCCCGGCTCCCGAATTGTCCCGGCTCGTGCGTCACAAGGCGCATCACGGACCGAGGGGCCAATTCCTTCCCTCCCGATGAATTCGGTGGAACGACACACAGGGAACGAGAAGCAAAGTCAAGGTCAAGGCAGCCAAAGCTGCAGGAGTCCCTTCTGCATCCCTGCAGACACCCAAGTGCCACAGCACGCTGGTTTTCCAGCCGGTCCCACACTGAGTTCTTACAAATGACTCGTGAGTATAAATCCAGGCTTCTTCGTGGTGTATCTGCTAATGTATTCCATGAAAGCCTCGCTTGGTCACACATTAGTGGGCAGTAGGGAGGGGACATATTTAAATCAAAGTTCTGCCATTAATTCCTTTTGGTTCCGTGCATGAAATGACTGTGATTGCAGCAGCGTTCCTGAAAAACTGGGGCAGATGTTTGTGCAAGCATCGATTTGGGGTCTGTGAGTCAGTCTGGACTGGTGTGCAGGAGCCAGGACAGGGGCTGGGGAGGATGTGAACACCAGCACATGCCAGAGCTGTGGAGTCACTGATGGAACAGCCACATAAGCCAAGTCCGGCTTTGCCTGGTGCTGAGCTCAGTAATCACAGCCTTTCTCAGAGAACTGTTTCCTTTTCTTCCCTCCATCACCACATGAACAGCTACAAAGTGGCCTCAGCTGGATGTACAGGGAGATGATTGATGCAATCAGCTCGTATGTAATTAGTGACCAAAGCAATAAGGGCAGGTCCATTGGGGACCTAATAACCATGCAAACATCATATACACAGACATACAGGCCCCATTTGCACACACTGTATTTATAGTTCTGCCCATGGTTAGATGATTAAGAGCCATGAATAGTCCTGAAGGATCTTGTTTTGCTGTTCCACGAGGCCTTTTGAGGGGATGCCAAGAGCTGATTGCTCAATGCCACAGTTCCTGTTTGGATCAGAAAGGCCACACAAAAATGTATCAACTGTTGCTTAAATCCACTGTGCAATTCCTGCTCTTTTCACTTCTCCCATTTTGCATCACTGTGTTTTTTCACAATATGGACAAGAGCTTCTCTTGCTGAAGCCAAGCGTGAGGCCACAGAAATCAATAGCACGATGATAAATTCTCTGTGGCTCAGGATCTGATTCCCAATCTTTTATCTGAATTACTGCATCGATCGGTGGGAAAAATGAATTACAAATAAAAATACAAGACAATTAAATGCTTTACAATTAGCACTAAGCCTCAAGAAAAATGAATTAAAGACAAAAGGGAGAACTCAGGAGTCAGCTTTTGTTCCTACTTTTTTTGAAGGATATCAATCCTTGTGTTTCAGTGCTCAGACCAGCCTCTCATTGGTGCATGTTTGGAAGAAGTTTCTCGCAGGAGAAAACAGTTCCAGTTATCCCGTGGTGATCTCCTCTCCATCTTCTGGAGCCATTTATGTGGGAGGTAAATACACTGCTCTGGTTTATCTCTGAGGTTATTTATCTGGGAAGATACCTCAAATACCCATTATCTCGTTAATTTGATAAAACTCCATTGACTTCAGTGGGAATGGGGCAATTTGGAATAACCTCATGCACTGGGCTCCTCCAGCCTGAAAGGTGCACCAAGGATGGGAATATTCCAGTCTAAACTAGAAGGGCCACTGGGCAGAAGAGAACAGGGAGCACTTGGGATGCTCTTTGGGGGTAGTGTGGCAGGAACATCTCTGCCAAAATACACCCAGTTGCAAATCAGTTCCATAAATCCCTGCATTTGCTGCTCTCATTAAGGATTTATGGGTGTGGAAGGGGAAGAGAAAGGGCAAGAGAAGGGACAACTGGATTTATCACTTGGAAATAAGAGCAAGGCATCCACTGAAGGCAGAGATGTTTTGGGATAAGCGAAGCTTAACCTTTAGGCTCTGCTGTGGGAACACACTGGGCTGGCATTATCCTTGGAAAGCACTGGAGCAAAGTTGTCTCTGGGCATTTATTTCCAAAACATGAGCACCTCTAAGTCTGATAACTCACTGCAGGCTGATCCATGGCCAGAGGTCACTCTCAAATCTTCGTTTATGTCAGGTAATTCAATGCATCATTGATTTCAATCGAGGAGATGCTTATTAATAAGATTTAGTGTATGGGACTAGGAGAGGCAGAAAGACCAGCTATGCCATCAGAGTCATCCAGAAAGCTGAAATAACTCATCACATCACTCTATAATGTTCATTAGGTGCTTGCCACAGTTTTCAAAGTTAACAGCTTGCTCAGGACATCGGGGCTCTACTGCAGGTCTGAGGATGTGAATGATGTGAAGATTTCAAAGGCTTCTGTATTAGAAGAGATTAAAAATATTAAGACTAGATTAGTTCAGGGAGGAGATGAATAAAAGGCGACATGATAGAGGCATGTAAGGTAATAAATGGCACAGAGAAGGTCAGCTGGAGGCTCCTGGTTTTACTTTTCATAATACAGGAATCCAATTACAGTAAAGAGTATTCATTTAAAGCTGATAAAAGGAAATACTCTTTTCAAATACAGTGCAATTAGGCAGTGGCACTCAGGAACGTGAGGTAGTGCAGGTGTAGAGACTTTAGGTTTGCCCAAAAGAAGGGAGTGTTCACAGAGGCTGAACAGGCATCCTCAACTCTTCAGGATGAAAGGTTTAAAGGGGATGACACAGACTCAAGCCTTGGGCTATACATTAAGCACCAAAGACTCGGTGCAAAGCTCAGAAAACCGGCTCAAAGACTCCCTTTTATTTCACAGGGACTTCTCCCTGCCCATGGCAGCTTGTTGAAGGAAGGAACGACCTCCTTTCATTCCCTGCTGGCCTCAGTGGCAATGACACCCTGTCTGGCCTCAAACTGCAGCACTGGGGTTTGCTGTTACAAGTCCCAGACTAAGCACCCATCAGCTGGAGTTGGTGACAGTGACAGAGGGGAAAATATCCCTAAGCCCATTCTTGAATGAAAAAAGTCACTCTTACAGTGAAGGGAGAGAACCTCATCCATCTTTCTGTCAGAGAAATGAGTACTTATCATAAATTAAAGACCATTTTAAAAGCAAATGTTTAGGAGGCATCTTTTTCAGGCTGCGTAACAGCAAGACCCAGAGACTAAGCCAGATGCCTCAGCCTGGGCTATCAGGTGAGCCCTCAGCAACACACCCACCCCAATAACAGGCACTATTATTGCATGGAATCACACACTGCTTTGGGTTGGAAGAGACCTCAAAGCCCACCCAGTGCCACCCCCTGCCACGGGCAGGGACACCTCCCACCAGCCCAGGCTGCTCCAAACCCCGTCCAACCTGGCCTGGGACACTCCCAGGGCTGGGGCAGCCACAGCTTCTCTGTCCAGCCTGTGCCAGGGCCTGCCCACCCTTATACAAGGAATTTCTTCCTAATATCTGATCTCAATCTAATTTTACCATTTTATTTATTAGCAGACCAGAACATGCTCTCCAGATTAGGCTCCTTTTATGTACACATGATAAGATAAATGCTGCTAAAAAGCCCTTGTGATCTCAGTTGAAATTAAGCACAACAGGTCTACAGAACAAAGAAATGTAGCAATGAAAGAAAATGGATAAAAGCTCTAAAGATAAGAAGTGTCCAGAGGCTCTCCATGTTTGCCTTTCTTTTTTCCTTTTTTAAAAACAAAAAAGAATGACAGTAAATGAATTGCCTGGGAAAAGTGTCTTTGACAGTGTTTTAAGGAGATATATCACTGCAAAACAAAATCTGAGCTCCATAATCGTTAAGATTTATACAGGAAATCTAACACTGGGATTTATGCTTATCCAATCAGGGATTTAAAATATGCCATGTAACCACAGACAAGAATCAAAGCTGCTCCAAATACTCTTCCCAGACACTCATAACTGACAAGCTTTAGGCCAAGATTTCTCAGTAGAAACTCTTTGAATCTCCTGTTGCCAATACACACATTTCAGAGAGTTGCAATCAGAGTATTCACAGAAAGCAAAGTGGGTGAAACTGCCACTAAAAATTCATTTGGAATCAAATGAATGAGGACTTGAATGGGACTGTGTTCCATTTGAAAATGTCATTCATTCAAAATCAAATTATGTTGTGAAATTGTGCTAATTTTGGCCAGGGGGCATAAAAGAACATTGACAATGATGAGGTGTCTTGGTTTGGCAGTTTTAGAATAATAGTCTCTGATGTTTCTTTGCGAGATGATTTCAATTGTAATTTATCACCTGATAAACTACAAATATCAACACCGAAGCAAACCAGCCCAATTTTGAAAGCTGACCAAGCTCCACTTAAAAACAGTTGGGTTTTTTTTTTAATCTGCTCCTGTTATATCACTGCTTATAAAAACCTTCTCATGTCTGAGCTAAATGTATTCATGAACCCATCTGTTAAGTCCTTTTTTAGCTGAAACAAGACGACATGGGCTGAGACCTACAAAAAGTCATCTGCAGAATGGATAGCACCTCAGCAGATCCGGCTGCAGGAGGGAATCCATCCCGAGATGGCTTTTCAGACTGATTTTGCTTAGAAAATGCAAAGGTTTTGAAACACCTCCCTCCCTCCCCTCCGCTTTGAAGCAAAATTAAAGGAATTCTTTGCATGCGTGTTTGCCTTGTCTGTGATGGGTGGTTCCTAATTTCCACAGCCTTTAACCCACACATTCAAGACATGCACTACAAAATCTGATATTCCATATCTAGATATGCCATATTTGATGCCCTTGGTTCATTCTCCAGAATGAAATAACTGGCTGGGGAATCCCATTCGTCCACTTGTCTCTTTTTTCCTCCTGTTCCTTTGCTTCTCCCCCCACCCCTCCTGGCAATCACCTGCCAGGGGACATGATCTGTGTCTGCACAGTCCCCTGCAGGCTGGGCAGGGAGGTTTTTCACAGAGGTCTGTGAGAAAGCCACTGGAAAAGTGACAAAAATGTAAACTCCTGCTGAGCCAAATGCAACGTGAAAAGGGCAAAGCTGAAGTGAGCTCAGCACAACCAGCCCCCCCTTCACTCAGCAGAGACCAAGCCCAGCCTGCTGTTCCCTCCCAGCCTGGAATAACAGGGCTCTTAATTCAGCACCCACTGGGGGGAGAAGGAAAAGGTCTGTGCCTGGTGACATTTCTTGTCTCTGATCCCATCTGTGGCCACCAAAAGTTCATCGGAGCAGGATGTCTGGCTGGGAGGTGTCACACTGCCAGCAAACATTCCAGAGGGGCTGATCCAAACCAGGGGCTCCAAAGGCAAACCTGCTACCCCGAACATCCAAATGAAAAGGTGGGGCTGAGGGTGCTGAGAGGTGTGTCCTGTCCTGGGGGTTGCACAACCCTTGCAGAGATCAGAAGGGAACACAGTCATCTCTAGCCGGGGGAGCACAAAGCCTCACAGATTTTTGGGGAGGAGAGGGCTCTGAAGGTGTGGCTTCAGCAGGAGCTCTTTGGGGTCATGGCAAGACCCAGGGGAGACTGACATTTGGGCTGAGTGTTGACTGTGAAATGCTGCTCTGCATATTTTGGCTCCCTCCATCCTGACATAGGGTCAGAGAAGATCCTGGTGAATCAGACCTGCTTTCCAGCAGGGAGCAAACCATCTGACCTGCATTCACACCGAAGCCTTTGCCCCTGGGCAAGGCAATTCCTTCCTCCCCCTCCTCTGCCTCTCACAGCTCACAGTGCCCAGTGAGATCTGGAGAGCAGGAAAACCAAATGATGGAGCTAAATGTCGCAAGAATAAAGCAAAACTTTGGCATCCATCGAGCACTGGGGGGGGTGTGTCTGTGAGAGGGGATCCTTAGGCTTGGAGAGGGATTGGGATGATTGGCAGCAGCCACTCAAGGCTGCAATCCGGGCTGCTCTAAAGAGGGACAGAAGGAAACAGCGACGGCAAAGGTGTGAATTCAGCCCACGCAGCCCTGCAAAGTCCTGCTCGTTTCCTCCCAAAATAGGCTCTAAATGCTGTGAATCACCCAATTCCCAATTTAATTCAGAAAGTTATTCAAGAGAGGGAGAACAACAGAGGAACATCTGTGCTGGTAAGATACACTGGGACCCAGATACTGAACATTATTTTAGTGCAAATTAAACTCTTTTTTTTTTCCTTTCCTCATTCTTGCAGTCGACAAGGCTCTCCAAACAACTAAGGGGAAGGAAATAAAAGCATTTAGCAACACCTCGGTGGTTGCTTTTTCCCAGGCAGCTGCTCCAGCAAGGTTTCTGTGTGCCCAGAGGTTACAGCTCACTAGTTGTGCTAACGACACCTCCAAACACCATCAGAGCGGCTCTTCTGGAAAAGACAAACATCCTTTTATCCCCTTCTTGGTGTCTGTCATAGAATGGCCTGCCATGGGCACCTTCCACTAGGCCAGATTGCCCCAAGGACCCCCATCCCTGTTCCATGAGGGAAGGCTGGCTGGATGCAGCTTCAGGGATTCTCTTGTACAGCATCAGGATTTCCAGTCCTGGTGGCTCCTCAGCATTAGAGTAACACCCTGCTTTGCTGACAGCACAGGCACCACAAGGATCTCTGTGCTGATGATTCTGCCATGGAAAAACTCCCAGGCAAAAGAGGAAAATTGTGGATTTTCAGCCGAGTTTGCTAGACTTGACAAACTCAGACAAAACGCCGGGGAGGGCACTTTAAACTCGCTGCTTCTCTGCGTGGGCTCATTAATTAAGGACTCATATCAAAGCACCCCCCAGTTGTCCCCTGTGGTGGCCAGGCTGTTCACAGAGGTGCTGCTGCTCTTCTGTCAGAGCTCTTATGCAGCACACACTTGTAAGTAAGGGAGGCAGGAGGAGCTGCTCCCGTGGGAACTGGGATGGAGGAGAGCAGCCCCAGCACATCCACACCGAGCAGCTCGTGGTGCTGCAGCAAATTCTCTGCTCTTTCATGATCTCCCTCCTCTGTGACTGAGCAAAAAGCAGCAGCTCTTTGCATTTACAGCGTGGAGAGGTTTGATTCGTGCAGTGGCTTGTCATGGGAGGGCTGCTGGGTAGGGAGGGAATGCTGGGGCTGTGGGTGAAAGGGGGGGGGGACAAATAAAAGGGGGACAGAAATATTCCCTTAAAAAGATCATTTCAGACCAAAAAGCATCATTTTCTATGGTGACATTTTACTTCAGATTATATACTAAGATAAAAATTTACTAGTTTGGGGCATTTACAGCCCTGGTTTGGAGATATATGGATCCCAAGAGCAAGACAAATCTTCATCTCTTACTAGTCCAAGCAGAAATTTTAGACACTTCTGGATTTCCCTCCCAATTTTGCTCTTTTTCTTCTAAGCCCTCTCATGCAACACCACAAAAATGAGTCCTGGAAAGTGACCTTTTTGATCCAGCTTTGGGATCTTCCCCTTTCTTCCTGCAATGGGAGGAGAGGAAAGGGGGATCTCTAAACTTCACTGGGCCTGCAGAATGCCTGGAGGGCTTGGGATGTGATGGGCTGGGCATGACAAAATGCACATTCCCATAATTTTTCTTTGGGTTTTAAAGCAGCTGGGCATGAACCTCATCCCTGTGCCAGCCAGCCAGGGAACTGAAGGTGCAACCCAGCCCAGCCCCAAGGGAAACAGCACCCCCCGACCTCTCCAGTGTCCTGTGGCTCCTTTCAGCCCAGTGGGAACAGTTTCCTGCTGCTTTCCCACCCTTCCTGCAGCAAAACTGGCTGCAACCCCAAAGGCAGCCCCGTCACCTTGGTGGGAATTTCAGGCATTGCTGCTTTCAGCTTCTCTCTCCCTCCTGTTCTCAGCAAGCCATTTCCACTTGTCCAGCATTTCTCACCTCTCTCTGCTCCTCTCTCCCCTTCAAACCCATCACAAAGATGCTGCTGATAGTGAATTTCTGAAAAAAAAACCCCATCTCTCCTTTTTTTGAACCTCTAAACTTAATTAGGCTCGTTCTGCACCTGTCTTGATGACACATGAAGGAAATTAATGGAAGCAGCAGCCATTTCAGGCTTCCATGTGGCCTGTGGGAGCCTCCAATTACTTCCACTATTGGCCTACGTCAGGGACAAGAATAAAGGACTTTAATTATTGACCCTGCTGTGCTGGGGAATGGCAAGGAGATGGATATTTGGCTGCATCACATGATCAGCACAGGATCCTGACAGCAGCATCTGGAAAGGAACACAGCAAAGGCTGTCAGGAGCAAATAAATTCCGAGTGTGGAGCCTTCCAGCAGCCAAAGAAGAAATCACAGGTCTGCCTGGGCTGGAAAATGAGCCAAAGCACTCCTGAAGTTCATGGGAGGGCTGGGGCTGCACATTGGTGAGCACTTGTACATCCCACTCCTAAAATAGAGCATCTGAGCAGCCACAGACACACCTCTCCAGGCAAAACCTCTGACTTCCCTCCCCTTGGCTTTAATCCTACAAAACTCCACTGACTTTGGTGAATGCAGGACCTTGAGGGTGAGAGAGGAGAGATTTTATGTGCAAGAAGGAATGTGGAAGTCGATTCTTTTTTTTTGTTTTCCTGCAGGCAAGCACTTTTTCATCAACATAAAGAACAGAGCTGAAAAATAAGAGAAAGAGGTTTCTTACTCTGTATTTTTTATGGTGCATCCAATGAAGTTTTACACAAAGTGTCTGATGAATCAAACCCCAAAAAGGCGAAGCCTTGTCATATCCCCATCAAGGCAAGGCTGTGTCCCCCCCACCAGGCTCCCTGCAGCCAGGCCAGCCACTGCCCAGCGTGGCAGCCTCAGCCTGTGCTGGGGAGCAGGGAGGGCAGTGCTGTGGGGACCTGCCCCTCGGACCTGCCCCTGTCGTGCCTCACATTGCCAGCGCCACGTCACCCCGGCCACGTGGAGAGTGCGTGGGCTGAGCACCATATGGAGAGACACGAGCCATCCAGGGAGATACAGAACGTCTGCTTGGAGCTGGATTTAGCCAGGAGGCAACTTTTTCTTTCCTGCCCCCTCCCTATCCCAGCTTATTCCCCTGTGCCAGCCTCAGTCCAGCTCTGGGAGTACAGGGCAGGTAAAGCCAAGACCCCCAGCAAAGGCAACTTCATCCTGAATATCCCAAAGCTTCCCAGGCCTTTGCCTTGTTTCTTTGGTTCTTGTCACCCGTCTCCAAATGTGGTCAGAGTTCTGAAGGAAGGTGGAAATGAAACAAGTGCCCATTTTCCCAAATCACAGCCACAATGATTTGGGTTAGAAGGGACTCCCAGGTTCATCTTGTTCCAAACCCCCTGCCATGGGCAGGGTCACCTTCCACCAGCCCAGGTTGCTCCAAGTGGTGTCCAGCCTGGCTTTGGACCCTTCCAGGGATGAGGCAAACACCTCATTGCAAGAAAACCGGATCCCACTTCTGCCTATCTCAGTTCCCAGAGACAGCCACTCTCTTGTCTCCCTTCCTGACTGGATATAAAATACCTCAGTGTTTTGTGCTGAATTGGCTGGAATAGAGTTAATTTTCTCTCATGATACGGAGCTGGGGGAAGAAGAAGAAACGGGGGACGCTTGGAATGACAGAGCCCAGCCTTGCTGGGGCTGGCTGAGCACCTGCCTGGCCGTGGGAAGTGGGGAGTGAATTCCCCTGCATTGCTTGCCTTGAGTGGCTCTTGCTTTACCTATTAAAGTGTCTTTATCTCAGCCCACGAGCTTTCCCACTCCTGCTCCTCCAGCCTCTCCCCCAGCGCACCGTGGGGGCCGAGGGAGCGGCTCAGCTGCTGCCTGGGGTTAAACCACGACGTGTTTTCAAGGCACATCAAAACAATGAAGCCTGAAACGATCTGGAGGTGTCTGTGACGTATGAAGGACAATTTCACTCAATCCTCCAGCTGAATAATGGCTCTTTGGGTAATTAGTATCAGATATTTTTAAACAGATCGGTCCCTCCGGCTGAGGGCAACGCTAAGGTTGAAATCAATCCTGTACAAGCATTATATTAATTTCAGAGATCTTTGTCTCTGTGGACAAAAACCCACTGTCTTCCTGTGAACGTTGCAATGATGAGAACATTAATATTAGATAATTATGACTTTGAAAGATTAAATGAAAAACGGTGGTGATGAGGAAAGGGCATTATGTTAAATAAAACTCCTGCCCATGTAGGCTGTTAACACTCATCTGTTGACAGATTGAGGCTGAAATAATAAAAGCAAGAGGAGGGGAAAGGTGGGTTCTGTGTCTGTCCAAAGTGACAGAGGTGCAGCTCTGAGGCAGGGACTGCCAGGGAAACGGGGACAATGACACAGATTGTCATTGATCTCCAGTAGAAATGTTTAGCCCCTTGTTTTACAATGCTGCTCCTCCTCAGAGCTTTTCATCTTTTCAGGGCATGCTCAGGGTTTTGACTTGCATCACAGCTCACAGCAATAAAAATACAGCTTCCTGCTTTGAAGGATGTCAGGGAGAACATCTGCCTAACCTGTGATATGGACAACTCGGCTACCAGAGAATCAGAATATCCTGAGTTGGGAGGGACCCCAAATGATCATCCTGTCCAACCCCTTGCCCTGCACAGACAGCCCAACAATCCCACCCTGTGCCTGAGAGCGTTGTCCAAACACTCCTTGAGCCCAACACATGAAATCGAGATAAAAACTGAGCATCTGAAACTACGAACCAGAGTCAGGACAGTCACTGAAACCGTGGGGACGAAGGAAGGATCAGGGAGAGAAGGATGAGAAGACGGAACCAGACCGAGCTGAGAGGGAGGAAGAGCTGCAAGGAGCAGGAGCACAGCCCTGCTTGCCCACCAGGCTGATTCTGGAGCTTCTGTCCAGACCCAGAGCCTTGGAAAGGAGATATCAGAGCTTAAAAAAATAAAAACAATAAGAGAAGCAAATCTCAAGATCATTCCAGAGTGTTCCTCCCTTGCACTGGGTGCCAACCCCCCCCTTACCCTCCTGGCCAAAGAAGCACCACTGCCAGCCCTGAGGGGCACAGTGAGCCCCCAAACCCCAAAACTACAACCTCACATATCCCCCACACTCTCCTGTAGTTAAAGATTTTTGCCCCTCATGCCCTGGATATGCCCAAACCAGGTGAAAACTCTGCTTAAAAGAGGTAGAGCCCGACCTGTCCCTGCCTGTGCCCTTTGCTGAAGGCTTAGCACAGGGCAGAATTTTAATTGCTCACCCAACCCCATTCCAGGGCAGGAAAAAGGCATGTTTTCTTCCTGCCTCTTTTTATTTTGCTTGTTCTGAAGGAATTTTATGAATATAAAAACCTTACCACTGTGTAATAAGCACAATCCTCTTAGAGCAAATCTGACAGGCACTGAAGGTATCTTAATGGATGTATTATTTCAAATGTTCCCTTCTGTTTGATATCTGGCAAGCAGGGGGAAGCATGATTAGAGGATGCTGGGGACATTGTAGAGCTGCCCTTCCTTCCCACCTCTCCTATTCAGATTATTTCCCCTCTGTGACCTTTTGAATCTCGCTGTGATCTGGGTCTGAACTAAAATTTGTGGCCCTTTGATGAGCGAGGTAAAAGAGTTTGTGTGTGCTAAATTCATTTTCTTCTCCTTTAAAAAAAAAAAAAAGTTCTTAAATAAGGCTCAACAAAATCCTTTAAGCCAGTTGCTTTTATCTATTTTTATATGGAATTTAAGGATTTGTGTCTTTTTCTTTCCCCACCTCCCTGTTGGTTCCCTTGTGATTGAATTACATCAGGAGCTGAGAGTTCCAGCATTCACTGGAGCTGTAGTAAAATTCTAAAAGAAGCTGCTTCACACACCAGCAATGATTTTGGTGGTGATGCTCTGGGTGAGGACACAAACCTCTCCTTCCCCATTCATGTTTTAATGCACATTTGGCTTTCAGGCTGCCGAGATGTTGCATTTTTCCAGCTGCTGGTGCCCAGGGGACCAGGCTATCCATGATGAGCCCCTGCCTTCACCCCTGGGGCAGAAGACATTGGGTTTGTAGCAAACCTCCTCACTGCTCTGCCCTCAGGAACACCATGGCAAGGGATGCTCATCAAATCCCTAATTATAATAATTAGGCCAGGATGAGCGAGAGTCAACAAGCATGGTGCCCGTGTTTGAGGAGCAACTTCCTCATCCTTCATTACCCCTCACTCTGCTCCCCAGCTCACACTCAGCCCAAAGACAGATCCCCTCCTCTCCTCCTGGCATCTGGGATAGCCAGAGGGAGACATTCCCAAGTTCTCCCCGTTCCTGCAGTGCTTAATGGAAACAAATTAGGATGTGTCAGAGAAAATCACCAAGCTGCAAAACGCAGCACAGGAAAAACTCTGGCACTCGGATACTTTGAAAACTTGATGGAATGTGTTCCGGACTTGGAATTTCACAGCCCTGCGAAGCTCCCGTGGATTTTAATAGCACAGTGAGGTCCTGACGCACATTGATCTCCATTATCTTTGCCTCTCCTTCTGTTGTGCTGCTGACGCCCATCCCCTTGGGATGCAACAATCCTATTTTAACATCCCGCTCTCCCGGCAGGGGATGTCGCTTCATTAGCAGCCTCAGAGGTGGGAGGGAGGCGAGTTAGCTCTGGGACATATGGCTGAGCCAGATCTCTCCCTGGTGTAAATCCCACTAACTCCGTGCATCCCTGGCTTCTGGAAGCAAATCTGGATATGACCTATTTCCACATGGGAAATGTGCTGTAAAGCTGACACAGAATCACAGGATGGTTTGGGTTGGAAGGGACTGTAAAGACCACCCAGTTCCACCCCCTGCCATGGGCAGGGACACCTCCCAATAGTCCAGGTTGCTCCAACTTGGCCTTGGGCACTCCCAGGGATGGGGCAGCCACAGCTTCTCTGCCCAACCTGTGCCAGGGCCTGCCCACCCTCACAGTAAGGAATTTCCTGCTACAATCCAAACTAAACCTGAGCAAAGGTTTGGATTAGAAAGCAAAACAAACCTGACTGGCGAGCAAGGCAGAGCTCCATTTGGAATATGCACACAGGAATACAGGGAGATGAAGGGACAGATGGAAAAACACCACCACATCCTTATTCTCAAGATCTCCAAAAGGAAGTGGCAATTAAGACAGGTAAAAATGATGAAAAAAAAAAAAAGGAAGGAAAAATCTCAAAGCCAAAAAAAAAATAAAGGCACATTTTCTCCATTAAGCTTATTGATGGTCTCAGCAGACCACAGCAAGATCAAAGAGAGGGAGGAAAAATCTGCAGCTAATTAAAGAAACAACTGAGTACAAGACAAATATCAGAAAGCAGCACAAAAGGCTGACACAGGAAAGGTGTTCCTGCCGTGTGGGTCTGCCAGGGAATGGGCCAACACCCGGGTGGCTCCACTTGCCACGTCTCAAGGGCTGATCCAACGCCCACCAACCCCCCCCTAATCCCAGTGCTGCTTAATCAGCCACTGATACGGAGCTCAGTCATCAAGTTTTTAGGGAATTCTGGGCATCCAAGGCCCTGGATGCTCCAGCAGGATCCAGAGGTCTGCCAGGAGAATGTCATTGCAAGGGAATTGTGTAACTGCCTGGGTTTTTTATGGTCATTGGAGCATTTCTTTGAGGTTTGATTTTCAGAGGTGCTAAGCAACCCCTGTCACATCTGAAAAATCAGAACAAGGAACATTCTGTCACACCAGTGTCAACAGGAGGATCACCAGAGCAGGATTAGTGTGTTCCAAAGTGTTTGTGACTCCTGGCTATTGGTAAACACTCACGCATCCCTCTTGAAATAAATACATCTCACATGCAGATGCTCTTACACGTGGATAAACCTGCACAAATGCTCATATAAATTCAAATTAGGGAAAAGACTTTATTGACATGACAGGCACTGTAAGCACTGCCAAAACAAGAGGAGAAACCTGTCAGAGGGAGATAGGATTCAGCAGCCAGGCTCAATGTGCACCCCTCCACCTGCCCTGGGAAGGGGAAGGGTATGGAGTGAGGAGTGGGGGAAGCAGCTCTGCATCACCAGCTGTGCCAAGGTGAGCTGGGGCAGAGTCCTGCCCTCCTCATTGCCCACAGCCCTGGCACCCCCTGAATCTGCTGTGCCAGAAACCCCTTTCCTCCTTGCCAGCACACTTTCTGGAATGCTCTTTCATCCATGCAGCACAGGCTGTTCCCTCCCTTCCCTGGAGTGTGTTTGCTTCTCAGTTATCACACATTCCTGTCTCCTCTTGTTGCCTCACACCTCTCCAGACAGCAACGGATGGGGAGCAAGCCAGAGCCTCTCAACACCTTGGCAGAGCTGCTGGAAACAAGGCACTGGTGGGTTCTGCACCCACTGAAAGGTCTGCAACCAGTGGAGACCAACATTGGTGAAAATTAAGATGCAAAGTTACAGGGTGGAAACAGCTGGGAAGGGTCCAGCACCTCAGAAGTGAATCATTCAGAAAGGGAATGGAATTTGCCTCCGGGTTATGAGGGTGCAGCTGATGGAGACAGTTGTGGTTGGGAAGGAATTCTCCCCAAGGGACCCTGGCAAGGACTGAAGTTGAGAAAGGAGGGCAAAAATTATATTTTTCTCTCAAGCACAAAAGCAAGAATTCAGTGAATGTGCTGCTTACCTTTCTGGAAACTTCCCTCAAAGCCCTACAAACACCAGCTTTGAGTGCTCCCTGGGTCTGTCTCTGAGTCTTTTGAGGTCCAGGAGATTTGGGATTCAGCTCCATTTCCAACGTGGATGTGCAGGGGAACCCTCAATGTGCTTTTGCTGACTCCTCCAGTTCCATAACAACAAGGAAATGGTTGGTTTGGGTCCATCAAGCCCTTGCTCACCTCCTAAAGGGATGGTCCACCAGCAAATACCTTGGAACAGAACAAGTAAACAATTATTCTATGGATTATGGAGAGCAGGGAGCAAAAAATGCCGAGAGACTTCATTTTTTTCATCTCCAGATAAAAGCCAAAGTGTAGAAGATCAAAGCTAAATATTGCTGCCTGCTGTGTGCACATTGACCTGTTGTTCTGCACCACTAAGATCTTTGTGCTTACAGGAAAATGCAAGTTTTTTATTAAGGGGGAAAAAAAAAAGAAAAAAAGGCTTCAGAGAAACCATTAAAACAAAAGCCACTTTCAATTCCGAATGTTCACAGGAGCTGCCTCCACAGGTGACTGCTAAGGAGACCTGCAGCAAGAGAGCACGTTTTGTTTGCATAAAACTATCAGCTCTGCAAATAAAACTAGATATTTATGACTTGTGAGCTCTCCCCTCCTCCTCCTCCCCAAGTTTGCTGTGAATCTCCTCCAGCCTCCAACTCAGTGGTGACTCATGGGCTGACACTCCGTGTTCCTCACGTGGCTCCCCTCCTTCCAGAGCACCTGAGGGACTTCGTGACAGCCGGGTCACAGTGAGCTCCGGGAGCACAAGCACCTTCAGAAACAGCAGCCCTGTGGCACGGAGACCTGAGCTGAAGGCACAGGGATGAAGGGAACCCACTCCTGAAGGGCAGCAGGAGAGAGACCTGGGCTTCCATGGCAATCAGCAGTTCTGGCATCCCCCCCTCACCAACTCCCACCCATGGGCAGTAACTCTGTTCCTCACCACCAAACCAACTCTGCAGGCAGTGCATGAACATCCACCCAGCTCATCTCATCCACCCATGCCCCAGGGTGGAGAGTGGCAGCTGGATAGGACAGCACAAAAGGGTGAGATAAAAGGGGTTAGGCCAGGGAAGGAAGGAGAACACAAAGTTTTAATTAGGTGGTGAGATGCAATTACTCATCTTGGAATTTTGCCAGCCAATCTCCCTGCAAAATATCACAGGTCTGAATGGACAGAAGGGCTGGGGGACCTCTGGGTTGTATCTGAGAGGACACAAAGCTGTCCTGCTCAAGGACAACAAGCCAGGTGGGCTGCAGGGCGGGCAGGGTGACATCCCCCCCCCCCGAACAATCCAAGGGCAAGGGAAAGAGCAGCTCTCTGGTGGAGCCAGCACAGATAACACTCCGTGGTCCAGCAACGGGGGCAGAATCGAGGCACAGAGTGCAAAACACATTCCCCCTCCCCAAGCACAAAAGGCTAACCTATATTTTGGGCCAAATTCTGGGCTTTGGTGCCCTGAAAAGCTGGCTCCAACAAAAAGGTTTTCCATTTCCCTCTGCTCCCTGAGTCTATCCCTGTCCCAAAGGCAGGTTCCTCTCTGCTCTTCCACGTGGAGCTCCTCTAGAAAAGCATCAGAGTGTTGAAAGAGCTTTCCTTGAGCCAACAGAGAGGTTGTGGACTCCTCACTGCTGGAAATGTCCAAGGCCATGTTGGAGCAACCTGGTCTGGTGGAAGGTGTCCCTGCCCATGGCAGGGGGTTTGGAATGAGATGGGCTTTAATGTCCCTTCCCACCCAAACCAGTCTGTGCTTCCATCTATCCCAATTTAGTCAGCTCAGCACGGCAGTGCAAAAGGAGGGGCTGATGTTGCAGGGAACAACATCCACCTCTGTTTGCCCTGTAAAGGTAGAATTGAAACAAAATGCAGGAAAAAAATCCTCAGCATCCAGCCAGGCAGCCACCTCGAGTCCCATGGGAAGGTTTGAGTGAGAGGAGCTCGAGCTGCCTCAGCTGATTGCAATTACCCCATCCTCTGTCTGGCTGGAAATAAAATGAAATTGCAACAGAGTTCCAGCTTTAATTGAAATTTCCTGGGATCTGTTATTACACGGCAGTGATTGTTCTGCGGCACTAATGAGCCTTTGCTCAGATGATTATCCAAGTGTCTCTCCAGTCGCTATTTCATTATTGTATTATTAATGATCAGATAGGATTGTCACAGCTGAGACGGGGCTTGAACATGAGACACGAGGCAGAGCAGAGCGGGGCTCAGAGCACACAAACACGGCTGCCTTGCCACACATCCCCTGGCCCGGGGGCTGGGGCAGCGCTGCTGCTGCACAGACACAGCCTGCAGCCCCACTGCGGGGGGGCTGAGGGATTTCGGATCTCTCTGCACTGTTAGTGGGCACGAATCGTGCCAAGCACGTCACAGCATGGCTGGAGTTGGGAGGGACCTCAAAGATGATCCCGTTGCAGCCCCCCTGCCACGGGCAGGGACACCTTTGCCGAGCTCAGGTTCAGCAAGTGTTTATACAAATAGACATCTCTGCAAGGTTTGCTGCACATTCGTAGGGGACAGAAGAATCACAACCAGAGTAATAAAAAGCCCACCACTGAGAGCAACAGATAAACATACATTTGATTCCGATCTAGTCCAATGAAAAGCAAATATGCTGAGATAGAGAATTCAGAGTAATTCTGTAAAAATTTGCTCCCATGGTTTTAAGAATTAGCTTATGATTTGCTCTTTAGAGATGCTGAGGCATTCCCGTGGTGCTGAATTCTGTGCAATCCTTGCAATACCCAATCCTTTCCATCCCTGGCCAGAATCCAGGAGTTCTGGTTTTCCTTGCTTGTGTTGTTTGGGATTTTTTGTGTGATGTTGGGCGAAATCGCTTCTCTATTTCGGTTACTTCAGATGTAGAAAAGGGCTCAAAAGTTCAATCCCAAAGCTGGGTGACATTTCAGTTTCCTTGTGAAATGTATCCAGAAACAAAAAAGGAAGTTTTCAAACAGCGGGAAGTAACTACAAAAATCAGGATGAGTTAAGGGAACAGTTTCAGTCGACAGAAATATCAGTGAAAAATTCAGAACTGCCAAACCATTCTTTATTTTTGTCACTACCATTACTTTTAATTTCTTTTCTTAAATTATTTCTTTTATCAGCTATTCCTGGTTAAGGCGAATGTATTGGTGACCCATGAGGGAAAGCCAAGGCTCCCTTGGGGATGGCTCAGTGTTTCAGCCTCTATTAATTCTTCACTGGGGCTTTGCTGCCCAGGATCCCGAGCACGTCTTGGTAATTGGACAGAAAATCTTATTGCCCTAATATTTGGCTTTACCATTAAATAAATACTCCAATATTTGGATAACCTTCTTCACCCAGGATTGGAGAAAGTTGTACAATCTTTACGGAGGAAAATACTCTGGATAAGTGCTTGGTATTGTTCTTAGTGCTGGTGAAAGACAATCTACATGTCCAGGAATCATTTTCTTAAAATCCTAGCAGAGATTCTTGCTCGTTTTTCCTCCTTTCTCAGAAACACACCACACACCATTAGATCATTATGGTCTATCAATTTGTCATATTTCAGCAATTTTTTGCCTAAAGGATCCAAGATGAGAAATCACTAAAAAGGTCTAAAACTGGAGAAAAATCATTTTGCAAAAACAATTGCTCCATTTTGATGTCAAAACACACAATATTCTTCTCCTTTGAAAGAACATTGTAAAAAAAAAAAAAAAATCACATCCCTCTTTAGCAGCAATCATTTCCCCCTGTGATTTTTGCACATCATGGTCTCAGGTGTCTCTCCCAGGAATGATAGTGGAACTTTAATTTCTGTGGCTGTTGCTTTCTCTGCCGTGAATCACCCCCCATTTCTCAGCATTGCCATCTTGTATATTTGTTTCATCTGCATATGTCCAATGCACACACAGTTTGCTGAGACCTGCCTGGGTTTGGAGCAGAGCACCTGACCCAGCTCTTTCCAAGCCACCCAAGCGCTGCCCCGTTCAGCTGCAGGGAAAACTGGCTGGCTGCTGTGGGATTAGTTCAGGATGAAATAAAGATATGGTGATGAGACAACACTGGATTAAATCGCTGGCCCTGACTGTCTCCCAGGGGAGAAAAGCAGCCCTGATCCATGACTTCATCTAGTTCTTCTCCAGGCTATTCCCTGCATCCCCAGGCCATTAGCATGCCACACTGGCAGGTCAAGGAAGACAAAAAGGTCCCTGTAGCTCCCACCTGCCCCAGCAGAAAGCCTGAACTGATTATGTTCTACAGCCAGTCAGGAGAAAGAATCAATCTGTAATTAAGAGGCTTCTCTCCCACCCCTCCATCAGGTCTCTGCCTCTTCTCCCCTCCCATCCCCCACCAAACCTTCCAGCATGAAGTCAATTTAATGAGATTTCTTCAGTAACAAATGACCAGTTTGTAATAATTATATTTTCTTCTGCAATTGCTGTAAAAATGATTTAAAGCAGAGAAGGCTCCAATTTATTAAGCATCAAATTTTCTGCGGTGAACTTTTAACTATAAGAAGAGCCTTGAGACTGAAGGAGCTTCTCTCCCCCACTCTGGGCTTTGCCCTGAAATATTGATGGTTTGTAGATAAAGATTTGACTCCTTTATGAAAACAAATGAATCCTGGAGCAGGCAGAGCCCAGCTGTATTTTCTACCCTTTCATCAAGCCTTATGGCAAGGGAAGTGGGGGAAGAAGTTGTGCAGAGGTCAACAAACCCATCCACGACCAGCTTCAGTCCCAGCTTTCCCCAGTGGCTGTTGGCAGCTCCATGACTTTCCTTAGGGAAAAAGCCTCGAAGGTGAGGATTTATTTTCCTCCACACTGACAACATGCCCTGTCCACTGGTGTTTTGTGATCTTTGACAACTCTTGCCTTTCCCTCCCTCCCTGCCATTCAAATTCAACTCTTATATGTCCATAGTCTCCTCAATTGATTTATTTTAACCAACATGCCACCTGGACTTTAAAAGTGGTTGAGCCAGAGCATCTGGGGGAGGCCTAGAAACAACATTCCCCCTTTAAGGCTTCACTGGAAAGTCACTTTACTGGCTTTAATAAACCACAACGCTCAAGTTCTGCAATCATTTCTACTGTATAAAGAGACCATGGCTAAACTAGTTACTTAAAGTCATGCAGAAAGCTTGGGAAGAAGTGAGAGTTGAAACATTTTAGACTATTGCACTGCCTCAGCAGCTCCCTAATTACTGCAAGTTTCATCTCATTTTGTACCTGGAGAGTGACACAACAGAGTGGGAAAGACCTTGCCTTGAACTGTTTCTGGTTAGCCAGGAAAGTCTCAAGGGCTGTGTTTTATTAGGAGTCCCCGCAAATTTCCTGTGCTGTCAGACCCCTCTGGGGACTGCTGCAATCCATAATTAATAGAGGAAGAACAGAATACAGGTAGCTGAGCTGGGAGATCCCTCTGGAAAAGATGCTGGGCACCATTAAAACAGGCAGGTGATTATGAGAAGTGAAACCAGAACTTAAGGACAAGAGCCAGGGAGGTGCATCTCTCTCCTTGATTCATTTGCTCTGTGTGGATAAGAAACATGGCGAGAAAAAAAACCCCAAATCAACCCCCTCCTCCAAACCCCCAGAGGCTGCAGCGTCCTGATGCTTTCCAGAACTGTCACACCAGATTGCAAAGTTCACAGGATCACAGAACGGGTTGGAAGGACCATAAAGATCATCCTGTTCAAAGCCTGTTCTCCCATAATTTGGAGACAGTTCTATTACAGGTTTGAACCCTTTTCACAGCAGAACCCACATGACATGCTAAAAATTGCCCAAACTACTCCATGGCCCTACCCATTTCAGTTTGGCCAGATGGGACAAGCAGGTAGACACGAGTCCCCAGTGGAGATGGTCAATGGTTAAAAATTACCTCATCCCTGTCAGCTGCTGTTCCCTGAATAACAACACCATAATCCTCTTGTTCAGGCTGAGCACAGGCAGCCCAAAAATAGAAGTGGCAGGAGAATGAGAGAATCGAGTCCACTCTGTGGGATAAGCGTATTTCTTCATGGGCAGTCGTGGCAAAAAGAAAAACTCAGTATTGCCTTTTTTCCCTCAGAGGAATGAAGGTGAACTGAAAGAAAATCTGCCCCAGAAAATCTCTGGAATGTGTCCAGAGAAGGGCAAGAGAGGACAAGAGGACACGGCCTCAAGCTGTGCCAGGGCAGGTTCAGGAGGAATTTCTTCATGGAAAGGGATTTAAAGCATTGGAAGGGGCTGCCCAGGGAGGTGGGGGAGTCCCCATCCCTGGAGGTGTCCAGGGAACGACTGGACGTGGCACTGCCAAGGCAGGGCTCAGTCACAGCTTGGATTCAGTCACCTCAGGGCTCTTTTCCTACCTCAATAATTCCGTGATTCTAATTCCCTACACCCAAAACCCCCCAAAGCAAAGCTTTGCCTGAGGTTTTCCCTCGTGCCACTGCAAGTCTTTGCCCTTGTTTTATTTTGGTTTGCCCAAATGCCCCTCACAACAGCTCAGGATGAAAAAGGCAGCTTTTTGCAGCACAGCAGCCACCGCTGAAGCAGCTCCCAGCGTGGGGTTCATTGAAATGCAGACCAGCTACAGCCTTTGCTGTGCCTTCACCTGAGCAGAAAGGGAAAGAGCTTCCCCTGGCTCACTGACCTTTCTGCTGAATAGCTTGTCTTGCTCCAAAGCTGTGATCCATGACCCCAGTGGAATGGCATGGAAGGCCATGGGTAATTACAGCCCATCTTTGCTGAAACAAGGGCATATTCAAATAGGTGGCACTGGTTGCCTTTTAAATGTGGCTAAAAGTATTCACAACAATTAATGCTTCCCAATTTCCTTCTCCCGGCCTTCCAAGGTGGAGGGAATGGGTGCAATTGGAAGAGCTGTTTCATTAGAACAAGGGGCAAATTGGGGAGACAGCAGGAGACTGAACAAGTCTGTCTCATGGGGGAAGAGATTATTTTAATGAGACCTAATTCTATTATATGAAAGATGATGAACAATCAAAGTGCAACCCTGCTGACAGGGAGGGGTTACAGAGCTTGGGCTGTGGAATGCATGGAAAAACAGATTTTCTGCACCTAGCAGAGACAGAGAGAGCAAATACGAGCGGGAAAGGGACAGATAAAAGGAGCTGGGTCCCTAAATTGGCACAATTTGGCTGTTTGCTGATTAATGCCAGTGAAAGACATGGCCAAGAGTTTCAACGTGCACGTTGTTCACCAGGGGCTGTTGAAATGCAGCACCTCGTTTCAAAGCACACTTGTTACATGAACCTCCAGCACGCCTACAAAAGGCTGTTAATTTAATTAATTATCTCTGGTAAATGGGGCCCTAAGGGCTCCCAGAGGAAACTGTGTCTTGGCAAGGAAACAACACAACTGACAGGAGCATCTGCCTTGCAGAGAATTACAGTGCCCACCTAGTGATGTTGAGCAAGAGAGAACCAGCCAAGCCTCCCTGCCCCTTCCCCGAGTGTGGCACAAACAGCTGCACGCCCTTGTATTCCACTTTTAGGCACCTAGTTGTGCGAGCACATCCACTGTTTCCCAGCTCTGTGTACGTTCATATGGGCCACACGCTCAAAAATGGGGGTTTGAAGTGTTTAGCTTGAAAATTCCTATGCACAACGAGCTCCTGCTCTGCCAGGTCAGTGCTCAGACAATCAATTTCTGCTTTAGAAGTTAACGAGGCCAGTTTTAACAAAGCAAGCTCAATCACATCCAAGGAAAGGGACTTAGGAGTTCATCCAGCAATTGTCAATAGCTGAATAAAAAAGTTATCCCTCCTGTTAGTTCAATTTGATGGGAATCATCAGGCAGCTAACGGGAGTAAACCAGGTGAATCCCGGCCCTTCAGTGAAGCTTTGCCAATATTTGGAAGCTGAAGATCAAGCTCAAAAGACCTTGGCAAGGTCACTCTATAGTCTATCTATTAGGATATATGTTCTCTATTCTCTCTATTCTATTTGACATACCTGCAGAGATGTTGTCTCCCACAATTTGCTTATTGTAATTCTTTTTTAACCTCAAAAGTAGACATGAAGTTGCTCAAGTCTTGAAAACATTTTAACAATTTGTTGTTCTCTGTTATTACAGTAAAGGCCAAAGAAGGTTACCCTGACCTTAATGGTGCTATCATTTGAGCTTTTTTCATTAATAATTTCATATTTGTTGGTACATTTTAAGTAAATTCCCCCCTCCTCCTGCCTACAATGCCTTGGCTGCAGTGGAACTTCCACTCTAACAACCAGCAGCCCAACTGCAAATGACTGATTATTTTTAGCTTAACAAGCAAGAGGACAAACAATAAAAGAGCAAGGATAATGCATCATGAAATGTACTTTGTTCATTTATTTGACAACTGCAGTTTAGCTGTAATTAATTATGATAATACTTCATGGCATACCAGTTAATGTTGTGTAGTGTAATTTGTTAAAGTCTCAGTAACACGAGGCCTCCCCTCCAGCCTTGTGTGGCTGCATTTTCACTGTGCAGGGACAAGGCTGATAATTTGGGGGGTGAGGGCAGAGGACTCTGGGCAAGGAGGGTGCAAATTAAAAATTCACCTTGGGAAATCTCTCAGGGCTCCAGGGACAGGGGACTGCGCATCGTTGTGTTTGGTATTTTTAAGTCAGGTATGAGGCTCTGCACTGAAGGGTCAACAGAAAGTTACTGACACCAAAGGCATTTCTCGTGGTCTTGTCATGCAGCATCAGATGCTGCCAGTCAGAGAGAGCTGAGCTGTGCCAGGTCTCAGCCCCTGCCAGCTCCTGTCTGGGGCAGAAAAGAAATGTTTCAGCACATTAGCTCCCCCTGCACGGGCTCAGGGTGGAAGCCTCCAGGGGGTGGTGGAAGAAGAGAAAGAATAAATAATTGTGCCTGTCAGAGCCCGAGCAGCGTGTGCAGCGCTGGGGACAGCTGGAGTGGTTTTATCCTTCAGGCCTGCATAGGCTGGGTGTCTCTTTTCTAGGCTGAAATTGTATCAGCTTCACACCACGGATTGCTTTTCTTATTAAATCTGGCCGGAGCAGTTCTTGTCTAGCTGTCACATTAGTTCTGCCTAAGCACGTACAGTGCTCTGGACAGGCTCCAGCCTAATGCCAGAGCCATTCCTTCCTGCCTGGGTTAGGCCTGGCTTGCTTTCTGATCCCTCCCACATCCCCATGGAGGGAGCCCAACACCTCTTCCTTCCATCCCCAATCTCTGCTTCTCCCTGAATTTTGCTGCCAGACTTCAGGTGTTGCTCGAGGAGATGGAGAAACAGCCAAGGACAAGGCACCCAAAATTTCCCCCTGGAACAACTCCCCCTCATGGGTGAGCAGAGGGCTATCAGAGACAGTCAATTATCCTGAAATCCTACCCAGTCTGTCCCTGATAAAGGGAGGGAAATAGCCCTTAATGAACAGAGTGAAATGTTTGTTCCAGACCAGCCTCTTACCGTGGGAAATTCTCTGTTGTCAAACCCTACATGAGGATTAAAAACTTTCTGACAGCAAAGTTCTCCCGGGTGCTCAACCTGATTCACAAACTGTGACTGTTTCCTTTTGTTGTTTAGACAGTTTTCAAATATTTTATCATATATATATATATATTTTTTATCACTCATTTGTGCAACTCCTAGCCAATATGCTGAGAGGGCAAAGAGCTGAGACATACCCAATGCACCCAGAACTAACCAAACCACTGTCTCCAACCGTGGCTTTCACCAGCTCCTGCCTATCCCAGACTTTCTCTGGCACCCCACTTAGGGCAGCCCAAGGAAGAATCCAAGTGCAGCAGCAAACACACAAACCCAGCACAAAATACCCTCCCGAAGGCAGGAAAGCAGGTTAAGAATTGCATGGAGATCACACACAGGACAGCACTGGAGGTCAGACCTGACCACCTCAGACAAGCCAAAACAGGTACAAAATACTTTAATTTTCTATTCTGCTTCCCTCTTTATTTCCCAGGCACCCGTGGTGATTAATATCAAAGGGCATTATTGCACTCCTGACATTCAAACCAAGCAATTTCAGCACTTGGAATAAGCCCTGCCACAAAGGAAGGGCAGGTGGGGGGTCAGTTCCCTCCCGTCCCAGATCCAGCCTCTTTTGCTGTTTACATTAATACAGGGAAGAGCTGAACGTGCAGAGAACACACAGGAAATGTCAGCTCTGTTCACAGACTTCTGGGGGAAAGATAAGACAGGAATATTTATCTTCCCTTGCAGGCACTGCACTCCACAGGTCCATTAGCTCAGGGCAGGGGTGTTTGACTGGGGGGAGTAGGAAATGCTGTGGCTTTGGGATGCCAACCCTCTGCCAAATCCTCTCTCTTTCCTCCCTTAACTAAAAGTGTTAAAGTCCTCCAGAATCAAAGGCAAGAAAAAGAATCAGTGTTTTTTCTTCAAGCCTGGGAGAAAAAACAAGTAATTTAGCAAACATTACTCAAAATAAGGGTTTCATAAAATGACTTGTGCTCTGCCTTTTTTCCTTCTAAATTGTTTCTTCTTCCCTCTCCCCCTTACTTTTCCACCACTGATTGACAGCTCCCTGATAATAGATTCTCTCAGTTGGCAGACACTTTTTATAATGTTTCATTCATGGCACTGCAAACTAGATGGTCCCTCTGTACCTCCTCCAGTTTCTCTCCCTCTGCAATTGCCTCTAGGAAGGATGGCAACAAAGACTGTGGAAATCTCTTGAGAGGGTCTCTCCACACACCACGTTCCTGCAGTGGCATTAAAGTGCATTGGCTTCCTAACCTACAAACCCTTCAATGGAAACTCACACCGTGACAGCAAATGTAGAGCAGAAAATTCAGATTAATGCACTGGGTAAAAGACTATTTATCTCTAAGCATGAGATGTGTTTGTCAGCCCAGCTCAGGTCACTCTGGTCCTACTGGGCACCACCAGCCCCTATGGGAGACTCAGAAAATCCTGAGCTGGAAGGGACCCAAGAGGATGTCCAGGTACATGCTGGTGCCCCCAAACAGGGATCTGCAGATCCAGAGGAGCAGCAGTTCTGGAGCACAGCACAGACAGCTCATGTTATGAGCTTAGTGTATCATTTCTCAGGCAACCCAAGGGATTTGAACACTCAAGTGGCACATTAATTCAAATCAAAACTGATCAGAGATGAGGAGATAACCATACATTTATTTTGTTGACAAACAGCAGTTCCTATTCAGCCTTGATCTCAATAAAATACTCTTCCTTTGTTGTGCAATCACAGCCTAAAACACAAATTGAAGAGAGGCTCAAAATAAGTCCATATTTTCTCTAAGAGGAATTTGCACAAACATTGTGTTTTTCCATGTTTACTTTGTTTGCCAGAATTAGAAGTGAAAGCCAGAGCAGCAGGGTGGGAGACATTCCTCTGCTTAGAATTGCATCCACTTTTCCTTGGGGTTTCTTTCTGACAGTGTAAATTTGGGGCTTGTTAACACATTACAAGCCATCAAGCATCACTTTGCTGTTCAATCTGCTTGTTTCTGTTGCTTCATTGTGGGGATGATTTAAATCTGAGCAGGAGGGGGGAAGCCTTTGCTCTTTAGAAGGATGAAGCTTCTAAATGCCTCAGGAGAAATAAGACACCTCAAAGTCTGTGAAAATCCCTGGGAGTGTCCCAGGCCAGGTTGGACGGGGCTTGGAGCACCCTGGGCTGGTGAGAGGTGTTCCTACCCATGGCAGGGGGTGGGAACTCGATGAGCTTTAAAGCCCCTTCCAACTCAAACCATTCTTGGATTCTGTGTCTTCAAGGGTCAGAGCCAGGTGAGACCTGCAGAGATTTCAGAACCTCAGGCTGTGGCCAGCGTGGTGGCACTTCCAGCACACACACCAGCAACTGCCCAAACCCAGCCTGGCACTCCAGTTCCCATCAGGAAAACCGGGATAATAGTACTCTCTTGTCTTCCTGGGGTGGAGGGAGAAGAAAGACATTAAAGATTCAGCGAGGCTCACCTAACACAGCCCCAGGGAGCAGAGAAGTGAGAGTTTCTCAAGCATTTTCATAGAGAAGAGCTCTCCCGACTCCAGTGGTGAAACGGAGCCAATTTGCACAGCCCAAGGATGGAGCCCTTGATGCTTATCTGAGGCTTCCAGGAGAACAAATGAAGGCTGCAGGTATCAGAGGCACATCCTTCTGATTGCTGCTGTGAAGTTCAGCTCACAGCTCTTGTAAAACCATGTGGAGTTTCAGGTGACATTGCCCTCAAGGCAGGTAGATCATCATGTGCACTTTGCTGGCAAAAGATAATGTAATGAGTAATAATTCCTCTGCTTGTGGTCCTGGAGAGAACTGCAAAGTGCAGAAGCCCTGGCCAGGGTCTGGGATTAGATTCAAATCCAGCCTCACTTCTGTGGAGGGGGCAGATTTTCCTCCCCATGGGATGTGACAGTGCCAGGAGAGCTGCACGAGCCCTTGCAGTTGGCCGTGTGTCTCAAATGCATCCAGAGTCCAGACCTGCCCTCAATCAGAACCTGAAGCTTCCCCCTGGCCCCCAACCAAGGCAAATGTTCTCTTTTCCGTGTTTCACAACAGGCTGAGTTATTTGTCATCACTTTCCCCCTCCACAAAGCCCAGAGTTGCTGTCCCAGACACTCAGCTTTCCCCCAGCTCTGTATGTGCCTGTATCTTGGTATCCCAAGCCAGTGGCCCACGTATTCATCTGTCTCTTCCCATTCCTGCTCCCAGAAATGGAGTTCCAGCCCCTACAAGAGGTTTGTTCCTGAGGCAAACACAACTGCCAAAGAAATCCTGCCCACGCCTTAGTGCCAGCTCCACTCCCAGACTTCCATCCCTGCCTGTGGGCATGACCAGCACTTCCCATTGCACCTTTCTTGGCAGTTTCCAATAATAATAATATTTCCACCCCTCAAACCTTCATAAAATCAGCAGCCTGGCTTTGTTTTTTCATGGTGAGTGTAGTTAAATATTCAAGAGGAGAAAGCAAGAACTCTCTAGTCTTACAGTCAGTCTAACAGAGGGAATCTGACTTCCAGCTATTTCCACTTTTACAAAGATTTGACACATTTTACAATGAGAAACCTTAATCTCTGTTCAAGGGAAAAAGGAAAACAGGGACATACAGATGGGGGAAGATGCTGGACTGAAAGTTTGGACTGAACATGGCATTTCTGCCCAAAAGTTACTGCCTGGCCAACTGGGGGGTGTTAAATCAATGCCTGAATCAGGACTGAACAGAAATGGAATAACACTCCAAGCTGGACCAGCAGGGAAAATGTTCTGCAGGTGGGAAAGAGCAGGTTGCTCTGGCTAATTAATAGGTAATCAGGGCTGGTGCAGTAATTTTCTGAGTGGTGACCAATTTACCCTCCATAGGTTTCCCCCAGGGTATCTCCTGTTCAAGTTGGATATTTCTTGATTGGTGGGTTTTAACTTTTAAGAGCAGCTACTATTTCAACTTATAAAAAAAGTATCTGAAATAGCATCAAGGGCTCAGTGTGTGGCTGGTGACTGCAGGGGGGAAAAACAAGAAGTCCATTCAGGCTCAAATCCAGGTTGGAATGGACTTCAGAGGAATCATTGAAAGCTTAACTGCCTAAAACCCACTTTGTCCCCTTTCTGGCAAAGCCCATCGTGACAGCTGTAACTCCTGAGTAGTATTCCATGCCCAGAGAGGTACGGCTTGAAATAATCCATAATTTATATGCAAAAGCATTTTAAAAGATGCACACAAAATAAAACTGTGTAAAAGTGGTGGCTGGGGACAGAAAAAGGCAGACAATTTGATACGTTTCCAGACAGTGCTGGAAAGTTGTTCCTCGCTAAGAGGAACTTCATGCCACTGTCTGAGCAGGAGATGGAAGGCAGCCTGAAAAGAATGCCTCCTGAAAGCTGTCCATCTGTGTGTTACAGCTGAAATGCTCCTGTTAGTTCATATCAAAGAGACAGGGCTCCTGCAAGAGTCATTTTCAGTAGGAAGATGATGCTCTAACACGATGGGGCAGGGAGGATCCTAAAGAGCATCCCTGGAGGGGCAGTGGTTTTTCTGCTGAATGGGTGGAGAACAGGGGGGGTGGGAGACCAATCCCCATCTTCATCCTGAAACTGCTCTGGACTTGACAGAAACAAGAATGGGATTTACTTTCAGCACTGTGCAAATCTTGGAAGAGTTTAATAGAGACCTAGAATTAATTCAGTTGAAAACTAAGGAGATAATGGGCAGGGCCAGGTGGTACTTTGGCTGTTTCACATGACATGCCTTGAATAAGATTCATTGCACTTCCCAACCCTTCTGCTCAGAGTGGTCCAGCTAAACTCAGCCTCATCTTCCCCCTTCACATACAGTTCTGCCCTGTATTTCTGTATATATTTCTATATTTCTGCCCATAGTAAGCACACCATATCTGTTTGGTGTCTGAAGCTGCCCCGAGTCAGTGCACAGAGGAAAACTGCGAGGCATATCAAGTGGCTCAGCTCCAAGCTGGCACCACACAAGGTAACAGAATTTCTCAGACGAGCACACAAGGGCTGGGGAATTTTAATATCTTCTTCCCCTACAAGTAATTTCCAGTGTTTATGCTCTGTGGAGCTCCTTACGAGTGTCAGAGCAGAACAAATGTCATTTTTAATGGACTTGCTAAATCATAAAAACCATTTGGAAAATTGCATCTGATTAAAACATGAAAACGTTCCATTATTCACAGAGCGATCGCAGCAGCTTGAAACAGTGGCAGGAGTGGGTTGAGGGGAAATCTTGGCCCACAGGACTTTATGCCTCAGGAACTAAAAGCAATCCTATAATGCACTCCAGCCAAACTTGAAGGAATTTTCCTGGAGCGACGGAACAAAGCTTAGCATCCATCATTGCATCATGAATTCTTGTAGGAACATATGAAAAAGCACCACAATATGCATTACAATGCACATTGTCACGGGCAATATTCAAATACTTCCAAGATGTGGATCACAGTTCCCTCTGGGAGAAGGCCAGCTCTGGGACAGGCCAAAATATTTCATTTCTAGGGTGGTTGTCACTAAGAATTTTCTATTATTCATCCCCATTTGCCAAAAAAGTGCCTTTTCCTCTGTCTGGAAGGGGAGTGAAAATGGGAAGCTCTTTCCCATATGGCCAAAGCAGATGTGGCAATAGAGCATGTATTATAGATAGGGGCTGCTTTGGAGAGCAAACAGCACTAAAGCCAGAAAGGATTCCCATCAAAATGACGATGTTGTAGCATTTGCTGGCAGAGGAGAGGCTTTGGCTCTGCCTGTGCCCCCTCGGTGGGGATGCAGAGCAATCCTGCCCCGCTTTACCGAGCGTGTCACCTGCAGGAACTGTGTGTTCGGAGCAGTGACAGCAGATGATTTAGCCAGACGTGCCACAGCGAGGTAGCTGCCTACATCCTACATGTCAAACAAGACATCAATCAAACTTTTAAGCTGTTATTTAATTTTCAAGGGATTCGGGAAACGTGTTCTTTCCCAGAGCTTTTTAATTATTTTTTTTTTATTTTTTTTTTTTAATTCAAGTAAATAATGCAGCTTGAGGGGAAGAGGTAGGAAGGGAACCAACAATTTCTTGGCATGGATTTCAATTCATCCCAAACCAAACCAGTTCATTTCAGAAGGATCCAAACTTTCCAAAAAGAGCAGATTGAGTTCTGGTTTTACCACGACAGAGCTGATGTATGAATTGCTTTTTAAAAGGACAGAAAAGCATCAATAAGTAACTCCAGCACTCCACTTTTTCACTGGGGGGTTCCCAGAGCTGATGATTTCCCTCGTGGGCGCAGCTTATCCTGTGTTATCATGTCTGTTTTCAGGGCTGTGACGGCTCTCCTTGCTGTCCTGATGCTTTTGAGAAGGTCCAGGGGAGATGATCTTTTAGTCCATACATAAAATAAGGAAAGAGACCCTGATCTAGCACCAATTCACACACTGGAAACATCTGTGGTCTTTGCTGCACAGGAAAATTCACCTGCAACACCTCACCTGGTAAAGAGTTAACCAGGGCCAAGAGGTGTTGCATAGATAAATTCATTAAGGCAAAGGTGCTTTGAAATAGCTGGATGAATCTGTCAAGTGAGAGTAAAAACCAGCTCTCAGGGCTGTGGTGTTTTCAAACAGCATCACAGAGATGCTGAAGTTCAGCTTAGACAAATCTCCTACCGCTGTGCAGTGCAGTTTCCATGCAAAGGTTAACAACTCCTGATATGTTCTGTGAACTCAGCATTTCTCTGGAATTTCAGCTTGATGTACTGCCCTTTGCAGGCATTTCTTCCTGCCTGCCTTCCCCTTGCTAATCAGTTTTATCAACACAGCCTCAGGTGAGGAATGGCTTTCAAGATACTGAGAGTAAGAGCTGGAAATTCCTGCTTAGTGCAAGTGATAAGAGTCAACAGAAGCCTGTTAATAAGCTACAGAACCCCAGCCATGGCCCAGAATCACAGCTGATGTAAAACAATGTCAATTTACACCAAAAAACAGCCTGGTGTTGCGAGTTTATAAATCTCAATGCTCTTTAAAAAACAAAACGCTAAATCATTTTGCCTAAGAGATGAGAATATCAATTATATCGCTCCATATCCCTCGCCATAACCATTGATTTGTGCTTCCCTATTTCATCCCAGGATTTTCAAAGGCAGGACAAAATTTACAGCTCCGTTCTGGAGAGGAAAACAGAGAAAGCTGGGGGTCAGTGAGCTGTGGGAATCCAACTGCCCGTGCTCATCCCAGCAGAGCACAAACAGCACTCCCCACCCTGCAAACCCAGTCCCCTGCAGCCCCAGAGCTCACCCAGCACTGCTGGAGGGGCTGATTTTCACAATCAAACTGCTTGACAATGTCTCAGCGAGTCTGCAAAGAGATCTTGTGTCTGCTGGAGAGTCTGAAAGATGCCAGCAGAGCGTCTCGTTTTCTGCATTCCCTGCAATGAGGAGCTCCAAGAGAATAAAATGCATTATGTTATCAGGCAGTTCTGCAGGCATCACACTTAATCCTTTGCTCCTACCCAGTGGAAAGTTTCTTTTGAATTGTGCAGTTGGTGCTGGGTGAAAATGAAGCTGGGCGTTTGTGTTCACTGTTGGACCTTTCTCCTGCCAGACTGGGACATGAGAACCAAAATGGTTTCAAACTCAGCCACCTCATGTGTTGATTTTCCTGAAATTAATATGAGCCCACTTCAAACTTAGATCTCCATCTGATTCCAGGCATTACAGGACTAATATATTTGTTTTCCCTGATCCTAAGCAGCATTACCCTGGGCAGGCTGGGGGGGGGAGAGTGGTGGGAACAGGTTTCCTTCCCCAAGGATGCTGGCCAGGGAAGGCACTGCTTCCCTAAAGGTTGCAGCAAACAACTGGGGCTGCGTGTGATTAACAGGTATATTAATGCTTTGCTCTCACATAACATTTATCATGCTGGGACTTTGAGCCATCAACATAATCAAACCTTGTTTAGAGCGTGAAAAAGTGATTGGCTTAAGGTCAGGTTCAGTCTCTGGGGAGGACAAGGATTAGACCTAAGTCTTCAACTGAAAATAGCCCTGAAAAACACGCTGCTTCCTTCCTACTTCAGTTTTGCTTTTTAATCCTGCTCTCCTGGATCTGTAATTGGATTTGTGGACTGAAAGTGTTCATTCCCCATTCCTGGAAGTGTCCAAGGCCAGGTTGGATGGGGTTTGAAGCAACCCTAGCTAGCAGAAGGTGTCCCTGCCCATGGCAGGGGGTGGGACAGGATGGGCTTTAAGGTCCCTTCCAACCCAGACCACTCTGTGATTCTCTAGTAAGGGCTCAAGCTGCTTTGTTGTTTTCTCTCCAGGCTCCAGCGTAAAACCAAGCCAAGCAAACAGCTATAAATGTCCCCAACGTGACAAGATTATGCTGCAGAGCTGAGAAGTGGGAAAGTGAGAGAGGAGAGTGCTGGTAACTCTTAATAGAAACCACAGCTGATAAACAGCGAGGAGCAGGGAAATCTGTGCTTGCTTCTCCCAGCCTTGTTTGTGCTAACAAAGGCTTGGTAATGAATTACTGCTAAGTGGCCTCCTTTCCTGGGAAATTATTCAAGCAAGCAGGTGCTGCTTAACCAACATTTATCTTCTTCTGGCTGCAAGGCACTCCAGAGATGTGCTAAAGGGACCAGTTACCTGTGGAGACATCTGGGACAGGGTGTGGAGGTCACAACAAGCACAGGCAGGAGCTGCTGGGGGTACGTGGGCAGGGAAGGTTTCATCTGCTCAGGAATCTGTCCCACTCCCTGCAGACCAGCCTGAAATTCAGCATCCCAAACATAGCCCATAAAACCTTGGTGGGCTCCATGGAGTGAGTTTTATTCCTCTGAGAAGCCCATTCCTGGATTGCTTGAAGATCATGAGGAGGATGAAGGTTACAGTTGATGATCTTGGGGCTGTTTTCCAACCTTAATGGTTCCATCAACCCTAGGCTGGGATTTGGAGATCTGAGTTCTGGGTACCACTGGCCTTTTAAGGAGAATTCTGGCAAATGATGGGGATGGTCTTGCCCTCACACCACCTCAGTCCCTCTGCTGGCAGCTGAATCCCAGGTTTGTTTGCAAAAGGCTCAGGCTCAAACGCAGCACTTGTCACTTGAGTTGCTCGGCGGATAAATCCTCTCACTGCCACTCTGAGCTGTCACAAGGATTTGTATCTGCCTTCATTACGTCCCTCCCAGTCACAGTATAATTAAATCTGATGTTGCCATAAGTCTCAGTGAGCAAAGGAAAATGCAAGAGATTAATCAGTATATATTTCAAAAACACTGCTAAAAATATTCTAAATAGACCAGAAAACCAGATGAGTGGCATTCTCATTTATTACCAAGCCAAGCTCTGGATACAACAATCAATTGGGTTGATAGATAACCCAGGATCTTCTGCCTCCTGTTTTGTTCTAGGAGCTCTCACTCAGAGCCACATCAAGACACAATTCCTCTCTGTTCTTGTCTCTCTTACCCACTGGAGCTTGGTTTTGGTTGCGTGCTCAGCATTCTCCCCAGGGTTCTGCTCTTGTCATGACTTTGAGTTGGGTTTTTCTTTTCTCATCGTCCCCATCCTGTAATAATTTTTTGGAGCACATGTGCCCTAAGATCCTGCTCCATTCTGTCCTTCCAAAAGCCTGGGAGCATTTTGTTGTTGCTTTCAGGGCATGATGTAATTGCAGACATGCAAGAGGAAATTCCCATATGGGTTTTTTTTTGCACAAGCCTGGACTGGCTTTCCATGATACATAATTTGGTCTTTTCCAAGCAGTTGTTTAAGCCCCTCAGCTTTTCTCCTGCCCACTTGGGAGAGAACTGATTGCCTTCCTGAATCGACTAAGATGCATCTCTGCCATCTTTAGGAATAACTTCACAAGCTTCTTGGCCAGCTGATGTTCTGAATTTCCCACTTCATGCTTGTCACAGTGGCACAAGCCTGACTGGGCAGAACTTCGAGCTGATTTACGTCAAGAGCACGAGAACTAAAGCAGCCACTTGTCATCTGCAGCTGGGCCAACTGAGCTGTAACAGAGGGGGTGTAAATATTCCCACTGGAGCAACCAGAGAGCTCCAATCCAGGAAAATTTCACCGCTTAGATCAGTGTCACTTCAGCTGCTACTGAGAACAGTTCTTTTATAAATATGTAAAGCACCAAAATGAGGCTTTTGCTGTTCGTGGTGGAAACGACCTTGCAAAGGCACGAGGGGGTGCAGAAGAGGGCAGGCAGTCTCTGTGCCTTGCCTGGGAATTCCAGTCCCAAACCACGAACTTCTAAGAAACTCCAGATGCCATTTGCTGGTTTTAGGGCAGATTTGCAAAGCCCAGGCTGCTGGAGCTGGTGCCACCTCAGCATCCTCTCCAAGCCTGCTCCTTCCTGGGTCAGACAAGCACCACCAGCTCACAGGAGAGGAATGCCAAGCTCCAGCTGCACCTGACTGTCCATGTGGCTGGAACACAAACTCCAGGAGAGGCAGCTCCTTCAGAAATTAAGGAACAACCAACCAGAGGGAAGCCAGCCTGCCATGGATTGCCTGGATACAGCAAGGGGAATGCGGGACGGGCAGTGTGCCTGCAGGATGGAAATTACATGGGGAAAGAGGTGGGTAGCACTGGAGGAAGGGAAGGATATTAAAAACAGAGCCTCATGTTTCAATGCCAGAATTACTAGGGAGGCAAAGGAAATAGCCTCGAAAAGCAGCATAATCCGTATCAGTCAGGGGCTGCTGTTCCACTGGGGCAGGCCTGAGGTGCCAAGGGTGAGGAGCCTGCCATTCATCATTTTTGATTTAGTGCTGCACAGACAAGAGGAACTTGCATGATACATTGGCTGTATATTCTTCTATTGATCTCTCAGAGTTCGTTTTCTAAACTTCCCATCCATCACACCCCCCCAGCCCCGCTCAAATCCCCCCTGAGCGGAGCCTGAAGAGAAGCAACTGTCCTGTCTCTCAGGGCCAAGGTTCCAAATGGTTTGTGACAGCCAAGGACGTGTGACAGCTGGGGTTGATCCACTCCCTCCGTGATGGATTGGCAGCATTTGCAGGTATTATTTTCTCCATCCTGGGATGGCTCCTGGAAAGGGCAAGTGCAGCCTGGGGGAAGCTGTGCTCCCAGCCCCACTGGGGTGAGACAAAGGGATCCTGAGATGGGAGAACTCCCCTCCAGCTCCTGCTCCGCTCACCCCACTGACACTTTATTCCAATTTCACAGAAATTAACTTGGAGAAGCCACCTCCTCCTCAAGCAGAGCCCTGGGCTTTCTGGTTCAGCCACAGACTCCACATGAGGGTGTGAAGGATATTTCACTCCAACTGCACCACCCTCTGTCCCTCTGCCCTGCTGTACCCAGTCATTTGCCAGGGACAGTTTTGCCTCAAACAAGGACTGAGAAAGGAAACACCCATGAATGGTTTCAGGACTCATCTCCCACGTGCCCAGCTATCACCTTCCTCTGCTGGGCTCTGCAAAATGTCTCAGGAAAGCACTGATGGAGCTGACAGCCTCGGATCCATCATCCGAATTCTTCCAGCAACACTGGAAGGATCTTTGCAGAAATCCTCACAAAGCTTCTCCCCCGCCCCTTCCTTGGAAAAGATGCAGATGTTAAGAACACAAAGCATTACTCATTTCCTCCCTTTCTGACATTTCAGGTATAAAAAAGGAAGCCAGGTATGAAGGGGACGTGTAGGTTCAGAGCAACCTGTCTGTGCTCCATAACAGATAGGAAAAAAGAGAAGTGAAATTGTACATTATTAGCTGATCTCCAGTTGCCCTCTCAGTGCAAGAAGAGCCACATTAGGGAGCATTTAAAAGCCTCTAAATGGCTCCAGGGGAGAAGTGCTCACTAGAGGAGAGAGAAATGCCACTGCCTAACAGGTCACATGCCAGGAAACCTCAAAGTTTAGGGGAAAGCTGAAGAAGGGCTTTCAGAAAAAGGTGTTTAGACAACTGCACAAATTGGGTCTGTGATGTGTTGGTCTGAAAATTAAATAAGCTACAGCAAAGCCTCCCATGTCAACACGGAGTGTACACAGCAAGGGTCCCAACCACACAGTCTGGAGCTGAGCAGGACAGAGAGGAGATGCTGAGTGTGCCTCGGGCTGCAACAGTCCAGGAATATGTAATGGGTTCAGGATAAGATAAGAGCACATCCAGGACACTGCCAGAAATAACCTTGTTTGGAGGAACAGCCACGATATAAAAGTTATGTTTAGAGGTAAAAAAAAAAAAAAAAGGATCTCTTTACCTATTACCAAACAGCTCCACTATTAACCAATTACTGAGAGGGAACTCGGAGCAGCAGCTTTGCTGGCTTGGCTATTACAGCTGAGCATTTCAGGGCCTGCTAATGGGAGATAAATTCATGTCTGGAAAATTGGATGCAATTAGAGTCATTTTAGCAACAGTTCACAATGGAACTGACCTTTGCTTTCACATGCAGGGGTCCAACAGATATTATGTTTAATAATATTTCATTTGTTGTGGAAGAGAGCTTTTGTGTTTGCAAGTACCAGAACAACTTACCGAAGCAAAAAATAAAACAAAACAAAAAAACCCAAACCATAATGGGAACTGGGGTTTAGAGAATAGTCTGAGATTTAAAACTCCTAAATTCTAGTCTCATCTTTGTCATCAACTCAGTGTGACGGTGACCTTGCCTTGCTATGACTGATTTTACCCATCTTTAAGTCTTGGCTGACTCAAAAATCTCTTGTACCTCCCAAATTTACCTTCTCTTCTATTTGGTGTTGGCACCTCCACAGCACTTACAGGCAGTGATCAGCTGAGAATCCACCTGAGCAGGCTGGTGGGAAATCAAATCATTGCAAAGGGGAAATTCTTGTATTAGGATGAATATCAGGGGTCTTTTCCAAGCCTGTTTCTTGCAGTTGATGCACAGAGCAATCCTTGGGTAGTATCTGAAAGGCTTCAACAGCACTACCATTGCAGGGGTGGCTTTAACCAACCCAGCCATAAGTAATACCCACTGTCTGCCCCCAGCCAGAACTGGATGGACTTCAAAACCCAGCTCTCCTTGTGTTTTCAAGCTCATGTCCCTTGTTCCCTTTCCCTCTGCTGTTTTGTGCTCCCCAGTCATCCATCTAACCCCGGGGTCTGCAGCTACCAGGCAAAACCCTTACAAGTCTGGCATCGTGGGCTTAATACACAAAGTGCTTATTTTAAACACAGACTGATGGCTTTTCTCCCAGATAATGATGATTGATTCTGTTTTCCATCCTTTGTCAAGGCTCGGCACATGCCTAGAATTTTAACTAGTCCTTCTTCTGATACTTCCATGCATCCATCTGTTCCTCTGGATCCCTCTCAGTCTCCTGCTTTAAATAATGAACTTTGCTATGCTCAGAACAATCTATTAATAAATAACAATCTTAGAGATTACACAAGCCAATTAATAGTAAAGCAGCATCAGGAACTCGAGTGATAGATGCTGCTGAATAGGCGAGGTGTGGGCGGGTGCTGGAGCTGCCAGTCCTTGGGCACACGGGATTAGCAGAACCCCCTACAATAGCTGGGGGCAAAGTTGTGCAAACAGTGCCATAAGTGAGACATTCACACACTCCTGTGCCAATTATGCCAAGGACTGGGTTAATTCTGGCATCTTCTCACACAAACTGCAGGGGTTTATTTGCAGCTCAAAGAGAAAGTCCAGCTCAACAAGCATGGAGAATACAACACCATCCATGAGTTTTTCCTCCTTTAACTTGTTTGAATGCAGCACAGCTGACCTGGTAAAAGACAAAGACCTTCTAAAATGTGCTCTGTCCTTTTTCCTGTGTTGCAACCCACGTTTGCCCTGGCACAGCAAAGCCCAGCTGGGATGGCACCGCCCGAGATCCCACTTCAAGGCTTGTTCACTTTCCCCGGTGACACCCGAAGCAAAGGATGACAACTCCGAGTAGCCAAAGCAGCAGGTGCCATATGGGACACACGCTGTGGCCCTGCAGCCAGTCAGCTCCGTGGCCACGACTGAGGGCCCAGTTGCCAACACAAAGGGACAGGAGCCTTCACGGAGTGACTGAGCCCATCTGTGGTCCGGCAGTGCGAGGGGATGGAGGCTCACAGGCAGGTTCTGCAGGGCTGTCCCGCTCTGTGTGACTGTCAGGCTTGGGCAGCACCGTTCCCATCACTGCCTGGGCACTCAGGAATGCTCTGAACCTTTGACTGAGCTGCACTTTTGCTGCACTGAATGTTAAGCACATGCTTAGCATGTTGACTTGAACAGTCTGCCAATACCTTTGTTTACCGAGTCTGCCATCTCGTTTGTTCCTTTTACTTTTGGTCTTCATTCTCCTGTCGTCTTCTCCTTTCCCTTTCATTTCTCAGTCCAACTCCTGTGGTTTTTTTCTCATTTCTCCTCCTCTCTGCCCTTCATAATGACTTAATCTGGCAGGCAGTGTGACAAGCGAGTGAATCGAACACGGAGTTTTCCTGCGCTCCAGATTCATTTGAAGATTTCTCCCAGATGCGGCTCTGAAGCCCCAGATTCAATTTCCCTCTGACATAATAACAGAATTAGTCTCATATTGTGTACATAAATTACTCACAAGCCCGGTGTCAGGAGAGAAAGGAAGAGGGAAAAGAGACAAGAACAGGATTCAAAGGAAGGTGTGACTGTGACAAGCAACAACAGAATAACAATAGGAGACCAGTGGGTGACATCGATCACAAGTGACAAACAGGGACAAAGCCATCTCTGTATCAAGCAGCAGAATTATTTACCTCTTCTTCTCTCAGCCCTTGAGCCATTCAACCTTATACTGAGGATTTCTGTGTCTTGCAAAAGACACATGAAGTCTAAATAACTCTCAGATTGAAAAATATTGTATCTGACTTAGTCGAGTGGGTTTTTTTCTTCTTCACAAGACACCATTCATGGCAACATCCCTGGTGCCTTGAGCTGGGAGAGAGGCAGGGATGGAGCCCACTGAGACAGGCCTGCCTCACGAGCACTCAGGAGATGGCAGGCTCTCAGGCTGGCAATAAAATTGACAGCATTCATATAAAAGAAGACAAGTAGCAACCCTACAGAAACTCCTCTGTCTTCACATGCTGTCCTTTGATTCCTCAGTCTGCCTCCTGCACCACGAGCAATCAGCTGGCTCTGTAGCTCTGAGGCAGCAGCGAGACACAGCGCTGACTACAAAACACTCAATATTTGGGATTGAACACTCCTCCTCCCCGGCTCTCTCCCCCCTCCTGCCTCAGCCCTCTGATGTGCCATCGTGCACCAGTGATGTTGTCAGACAGCGCTGGTTGTCATTTGGATGTCACTGTGCCACGGGAAGAGACACTGCGTGGCAGGAACCTGAATTCTCCTGAGCAGCAGCATCTGAGACTTCACATCACATCTCACTCCTCATCCACCAAACTGCTCCTGATAATAAAGCAGCCTGACCTAAACAGAGACAGCTCTGAATTTGCAAGGAATCTCAACATCCTGATGGCCTCGATTAGGTGGCTCCTGCCCTTTTCTTTTGGTCTTTCAGCAAGCAGCAAATCGGCCCTTTGCAATTGAAGATGTGCAAGATGTCAGCAAAAGGCATTTGAGTGAGCCATCCAGAGCGGGAGGATGTACCAGGTTAAAAAAAGTGGTACTATGACACTCCAGTCTGCCTCAAAACCCTCCAATGAAGTCCACTTTTGGGGGCTGAGCAGCTGACACGATGGTCACAGACCCCAGGAATCCCAACACTTGAGCATCACTTCTCATGGATGTTTCTTAGGGGGGAGAAGACAATAAACACTTTTGTTCTCTGTGCAAATATTGACACCCCTACATCCCAGAAAAGGGATATCAGGAGCCTCTGAGTTTATCAACACCAGGAGGAGGAAAGTCCAGCCCACAGCCGTCTGCAGAGCAGGAAGTCTCAGCCTCAGGGATGCTGAACTTCACACCAAAGCCAGGCTTGATTTGCCTGTTGACAGAATGAAAGGGTTTGTTGGTCTTTCTAACCCAGCTCTGAGACAGCAAAGGTCTCTCTAATCTGGCAAAGGCAGAACAAAAACTCATGGCTTAAAGCTCAAACTGAAGAAATCCAGGCTGGAAGCAGGACATGCTCTACGTTTGGGGTGTTTTTCCAGCAGAGAATGTGGATTGTGTCCCTCAGCGTACCTTCTGTCCAAACTGCTCATCTCCACTTTAAATGCAAAATAACACCGATGAATAAAAACAAGGATACAAGTTAGATGAGAATTATCAATGTGTTTCCTGCCTAGTTACACAGCAGGCTACAGTACCTGACCCTAATGTCCTTTTTGCTTTTAAAAATCTGCAGAAACTTTAACTGATCTTCGGATCCCCCACTGGTTTGGCTCGAGAACAACTTGGAAAAAACAACCAGGGTTAGCAAATTTGAACTATCAAACAAACAGCATTTACTGAGAGTCCCATAACAGCCTGGGGAAGTCAGGGGTTATTAAGACTCAGGATGTTTTGGATGAAATAATGGCTTGGACTGGGGTGATTTCAGGTCTGACACCCCGAGCCTGTCACCCTGCAGGTACTGGGGGCATCTCCTGGGATGGGCACCAGTACCCAACAAGGTGCTTTAGCACTGGAATTGAGGCACGTTTGCTCACAGCTGCTTTGACACCTCAACAAAAATCCATTTCTCAGCGTTTTCCTCATTAAAAAGAAACTGAGGTTGTATACTCTGCCATGAAAAATTAAACAAGCTTTCCAGAAATAGTAATGAGGTAAACTGGCAAACAAGACAAATAATTTCCATCTAAGTGCACTTGTTTTGTCTCTTTCTGAGCAGCCCTCACTAGGCAGTGATTCTTCATCCCTCTCTGCTGTTGGATCCAGCATTCCTGGGCAAATCCTGTCCTCTCAGTTTGGTCTGGGCTGAGCCACTGGAGCTGACAGGGCTATGCAGGGAGGGTCACACACCTCGTGTGGCTCAGGGCAGCTCAGGGGGTCTTAGAGAGCAGCAACTCTGGTTTAGGTGGGGCTTTAGGAAGCACTAAATAACAGGAGAGAAGGAATTGTCAAGAACATGAGCCACCACTCAGCCTGGAGATCCTTGCAAATCCAGACACGTGGGAACCTGCTGGAAATTGGATGTTCTGAGAGGCTGACTTTGAAATCACCTTTTCCCAAGTAGCTGGCACTGCATGAACATCCCACCACCCCATTTCCTTCCAGGAGATGCCAAAGCCCCTCAGCAGGACTGAGGGAACTTTCCACAGCAGGAGGCTGGGAGAGCTCTCTCCCTCCTCCTTCCATGAATAACGTCAGCCATTGACCTTTTCAAACACGGTACTTGCTGTAAAATACAACGTTCCAGTTCTCACCAGTGCCAGTGGAGGAAGGGGCTGGGGAGAAGTCTCCAGCCTGCTGGCACAGCAGGGAAAGGGCTCTGTGCTTCTAACAACCTACAAGGAGGTTTTATGACTATGTCTCTGGCATTTAAAATTAATACAGTTATTAAGAGAGAGATTGTTTTACAGCTTAATGGCTTTTTAACAAGGTGAATGCCACGAACCCCTGCCTCAGAGGAGAGAAGGGAGAAAGGAGTGTGGAGGGGCTCCTGTGCCTCTGGAAAGAGATGCTCAGTGACAGAGGAGCTGCAAGGAGCAGCTGCACCCTCAGTGAAAACTGCATTTTAATGTATGTCACTTGTACATTATTAACCCTCTGACTTGCACAGAGGTCCCCAAAGAGGGGACAAACATGACAGATTGGGCCCAAAGGTGCCTCCATCCCAGTGTGGTGACAGGATGGTGAGAGACTACACCAGCTTCGCCTGTGCTTTCAGCCCCTCTTTCCTGCCCTTGTTTCCTTGGCTATTCCAGAGGTGTCTCACCAAAAAATGGTGCTTGTTTGTCTGAACAGCTTCTGCCTAAAACTCCAAAAATCATCCCTGGGGCTAAAGCCCACAGATGAGGAGCCTGTATTGATTTTAATTCACTGCACTTTATTGCTGCATTTAACCAGATGATTTTTTATAATTTTTTTTTATTCTATACATGAATCAAGAAGTGGGAGGCACTGATTTTGCCACTGGCTGGATGGCTGCTGGAACATTCTTTGCAGAGCCACCAGATTGATTCCTGATTGATTCCTGCTGACCCAGGCACGGCTCTGCTCACATCAACATCCCCAAAACCAGCCATGGACTGTGTTGCACCTTCCAGGGGCTGCAAAAGTGCAAACAGTTTGAACTGCTGGTGACAAAAGCAGTGTCAGGGAGGTGAATTCTCTCCTGGCTTACACTGGTTTGGACTGGGATTAGCTGGGCTAGAGCAGGATGCTTCTAGGGTGTAATTGCATTCCTTGTTACGTAGAAACTTTGACACCAAAGCACCGGGCAACATTCTTTGATAAAAGCAGAACTAAAGAGTAGCTAAAACACTGTCCAGCAGGACAGGAAGGTCCATCTTGAGCAGACTACTGAGTTCCCGAGCCCTAAGAATCTTAATTTCACATGCAGTGGATGCTTTTAGCTGCTACAGTGTGATTTGCTGGCCTGTGGCCATCCAAGCAGGCAGTTTGCCTCATGCCATAACAATAACTACATTATTTGCAACATCACAAATCTTTACCTCATCTACAATTGAGCTCAGCAAAGGACATGGATCATCAGCTAAGTCATTAATAAAGGTATTGAATAGCTGTGGACCAAAATAATCCATCCCTGGGGAAGCTGCTTTAAACAACCTTCTTCATTGATGCTGTTCCTTGAACAACTGCATTTTGAGCTCTGCTGCCGAGCCACACTCTCATCCATCTCGCACTCACCCGATTAATTCCACCTCATGAAAGTTTTTCTTAATCAAAATGTCAGGTGATAGCAAGGCAAATGCCTCAGAGGAAGGCAAGGCTGTGCTCCCACCACTGCTGCCTGCACCAGGCAGATCTGTACAGCTGTCAAAAGAGCCAACAGGTCTGGCTGATCAGACCCACACTGTGCTGACTCACCTGAATTTTATTTTTATCCTCTGGTTTGTTCTTGCCAAACTCCCAGGTCAGCCATTCCTCTGTGTAGCAGGGCTTTGACCTCCCACTGCTGCTCTCACCATCTGCCTTTGCCTCTTTTTACCCTTATTTAAGCCTTGCGGCTCTCAGGACTCGGCAGACCGTTTCAGGGCAGGGACTGCGAGAGGGTTTTCACCTTGAGCTGAGTAACCCCAGAGCCACGTGCCATGGTCAGACACAGAGCCCTCACCCCTCCAAGGCCTGATTAGCTAATGCAGCTCCCAAGGCTCCCAGACAGCAGAGCTGGCTCCGATCCAGCCCGAGCTGAACAAGGGCAGAGTGAGCTCACGTCTGTCTGCAGCCATGCACAAGGATGTTCCAGCCAAGGGGGGGAGAATTTCAATTAGCACCTTGGTTCCTAATGAGCTTTCAGTGCCTCCATGAGCAGAGCAGAGCCATAGAATTCCAGAATGGTGTGGGCTGGAAGGGACCTTAAAGCTCATCCCATGGGCAGGGTCACCTTCCACCAGCCCAGGTTGCTCAGACCCCCATCCAGCCTGGCCCTGTGTCCAACACAGCTGGGTATCAGGGGCGCCTCCAGAGCACTCCAGAGGTGCTCTGATGTACAAAACTGTGCACAGAATATCAGCAGTGAGATGATACAAAGCTGGTGACACAAATTCTTTCAATCAGGTACCAAACTCTTTGGCTTCTTCCTGTCCCTGCATGTGGAAACCTCCAGATCTAACCTCAGCTTTCCTGTGTAAGGAGGGAGGAGGAAGGTGCCTTTATTCCTGACTTCTCAACTCTCCTATATTGCCATTGTTCTTTCCCTAAAGCTCTTGGAAAAGGTGCCAACCAAACAAAACTGGATTGTCTGGAGAGATTTTATTCCCAGGCTACACCTTGGTAGGAGATCCCCTCCCTTTGGGGAGTGTGACCCAGCAGAGCAGGTAAACCAGGGGTTAAATTCAGCACAATCAGAACAAAGTAGGACCTGCCTGAAGTGAAATATTCCGGTGCTGACACTTCAGGATCGAGATGTCAATGTTTGCCCATTTCCCTCATCCCGCCCCATCTCCCAAAATGCTGCTGAGCACTGAGCCATGCAGGACGGGCAGTGCTGCACCAGCCCGAACCAGCAAAGCAAAGCACCTCTCTGCTTTCCAGGCAGCAGGTTCTCCAAAATCCTCTGCGAGGAGAGAGAATAAATAAGCTCTGAATGACACAGTTTTTAACAACAAAATCATTCTATGGACAGAGTGTGTAATGAGTTCCAGTCAGAGCAAGTTATAGAGGAATAATTTTCTAGTACCTGGAGCTAGCAACCACTTCATGGATGCTTTTTATTCCTAGGTTGTAAATTGATTTTATACATCATTTATCAATGGAGGCCTGGCTATATAATAGGTATATTTTAATATTTATGCCTCTCCACCCGCATGCTCAGCAAACAAATGGGAACAATAGGACATGGCTGGTGTTACAAGTCACTGGGATATCTCCCCCTGCTCCCAGGTAAGGGTGATGGAGGTCTGCAAGTGACAGATAAACCCAGGGAAATTTGATTATTGGATGCATAAAGAATGACTCCTGTGCTACTGAAGAGGATTAGAGAAGTGCTGAGGGCTTAAGTTTTGTGTTGCATTTCCATATATTGCCTTTATAAGCCAAAGGCACCAGAACCCTCAGAGGGACACACAGAGACACCCTGAGGGGCCACGAGGCTGCAGATCCACAGCACAGCCAGTGTGGATGTCTCAAGGGCCCAGGACCACGATGTGCCCCCACTGAGGGGATGTGCTCCAGCAACCTGGGCTGGGGCATGGGGATAATTCCTCCAAACCACGCTAAACAAAACAGTCTGAATGCAGAGAGCACGAGGGTTACAGCCCCACTTTGGGAAAGGGATGTGTCTTCTTTCTGTGGGCAACATTTGGCTATTCTGCAGGTGGGAAGGATGGGCAGCAAACTGTGCCTGCAGCTCCTCAAGGCACTGCCCTCTCCTTCCTTCAGTGCTCACCCATCTCTAACTTGCAGCAGCTATCCTCAGTGTTTTCCAAAACATCTCATGCCGCTGTTTGTTTTCATCAAATCTCTAAGCAAAACTCCTGACAAGTCCCTTCCCTCATGCTCGGGCTATCAGCTCTATTACAGTGCACTCAAACAGGACTCCTGCAGAAAGATCTCATGCTAAATCCCACTGCTCCAGGGATGAATCATTAATATTCAGCAGAGAATGTAGCAAAATACATTTGCTCCCTCCTCACAGCTAAAGCTGTTCTTCAGGCAGCTACTTAATCCGTGGTCACTGTGCTATTTACTTCCAGAAAGCAGATGAATACTCAGAGCTCTCAAGCTGGTTCAGTTTCAAACAAAAAGAAGCCCAGACTTAATTCAGACTTAATTGCTGGTGGTGTAAGTGAGAGCCACACTCCCAGGCTGCTGAGAACACCTCTGTCCCTCAGTGTGAGGATGTGCCCCTCCGGAGCCAGGAACAGAGGGAGTTACACTCCGGGTTCCAACTGCACTAATTATCTCCCCATTATTGATGTTGATGAGACACACTCTCTGCTATGTTAACTACCCTGTTGTTTATAGAAGGAGGAACAATCAAGAAGTACAACCTCAGCCAACAACAGCGAAACACACCTCTATTTTCCTTCCCACACACTCAAAGCATCACAGTTAATAAAAACACCTTGTTCTCAGCCTCACTTCCCTGTGCCCCTCAAAGTGCCTTCCCGGCCTCGGGAAGGTGAAGCAAGAGAGGAGGGAAATGACTTGAGTGCACCTCTTGAACCCTTCCTGCTTTACCCAGGGACCCAAGGGCATGCAGGAGATCAGGAGCTGTGCCCTGCAGCTCGAAACAGAGCTGGAAATTATAGTTACATCTCCATAGCTCAATGCACTTCCCTGTGTCAGTCATTTGTGCTCTTCCCTTGCAGCAAATCCAGCCAAGCGGGCTCAGCAGCACACACGGTCCTTAAAAGATTAGCCACCAATTTATCTGCCCGGTGATTGTGGAAGTTGTTGGCTCGATGTTAAGTGGATTGGGGGCTGGAGGGTGCAGGACAGCAATGGTTAACCAGGTGAGGAGCCACCCGGGTCTGACAGCACAGCACAACCTCCTTGTCTTCTGCCAGGAATAGAGAGCCCTGGAGAAAATCCAAGGGAGAGGACAAGGCACAGTGTGGGAATGGGATGTGCTCGTCACTATCTCCAGGTAACAAGTGTGTGACAGATCCCTGCAGAATGGGAACTGCAAGTAGGGAGCAGAAATAAACCCACAAGGTGTTCTGGGAGGAAGTCACCTGGATCCCAGAGCTCTGAGGAGAGCAGCCTGAAAATGCCTCTCTCCCCCTTTTTCCCACTCTCCCTCCCCTGCAGCACAAGGACAAACCACAATTTCCAGGCCACAGGCTATTCCACACATTCCTGTTGCTGCTTCCCAAAGGAAATCAACCATCAGAGAGCTCCTCCACACCATTCCTGCAGCAGGATACATTAACAACTTGGTGATAAAAACCACAGCTCAAGGAGGAGATGCCTGGAGATCCTTTCCTCTTTGATACTGTTGACAGAGAGGCTGCTTTTCCAAATTACAATATTAACAGAAAGAACAGAAAAACCACTGTAATTTAAGCCATCAAAGAAACAGTTAAACACACAAACGCCTCACTGCAAGGAGGATTACAAAAGAGAAGCACAGGAGGAGGCAATGTCAAGATAATCATGAACATCTACATTCTTCCTTGTACATTCAAATTGCCGAGGAGCCTTTTAGAGGGGAAAAAATGTTTTCAGTCTAAAAAAAAAATTGCTTTGTCAAGCAGGAACAGCTTCCTCCCCCCCCCCCCCTCCTCCCCCACAGTGGCTTCCAAGGTCACTCCACAGAGTTATTCAGCATGAAGGCCTCTGAAATTATTTGGCTTGACATGTCAATTTTGTCCTACCAGGCCACAGGCCAACGTCTGGGAGGAGCTGCAGCCCGTAGGAGACTCACCAGGAAAGGAGTGTTGGAGTCACAGTGATGATGCCCTGAGCGACACTGGCCCGACAAATGTCACTGTGATGCAGCTAAAACCCTGCAAAGCCAGGAGAGGGGATGAACTGCCACAGCCCTGTCCCTCCCAGGAGTCTGGAGAGTTTATTTGGAAAGACTTATTTAACCATTCCATTTAAATAAAAGCTCCAGTGTCAGCAGAGGAAGCTGGACTTGCAAACCGATCCTTTCCCTGCCATCCCCTTCAGCAGCTGCTGAGCTGGATCGAGGGCAGGTTTGTGTGCAAGCCCAGGGAGGGGTTGGGGGGGCTGGGGCTGGGGCTGTGCCTGCCCAGCACAGCTGGCTCACAGGAGGCTCCAGCACTGATGTCTCACCAGGTCAGTCCCTGCTTGACTCCGATGCTTTCTCAGAAAAAATGAGATGTAACAGCACCAGAAGGAAGGCAGGAGGTTTAGGCTCAGTTCCCAGCTCTGCCATCAAGTCCTGCAAGATCCCAGCTCAGCCATTTAATCCTCCTTGGCCCATGTGCTGCTCGGGCAAAGAAAAATCATCATTGCTCTTCACAGCCCCCTCTCCATCCTCTCCCTTCCTTATTATTCCCAAGCAACACATCTCAGTTCTGGGAGCAAATCCATCCCTCAACACCTCTGGGCAAACACCAAGCCTTAGATCATTGAACCAACTGCAACACAGCCTGGCTCTGGTCACTCACATCCCATCTCCCAGTCCCCACTGTCCTTTTATAATCCCCCAATTTCCACTCAGCTCCTGTTAATCCTGCACCACAGTTCAGCCTGCAGGCTCTGTGGTTCCCTGGCAGCACCCAAGGCCCTTCTCTTGTGAAGGGACTCTTATTTCGAAGTGCATTGAAACATTCAATTAACACAAAGCAAAGGTATATATTCAGTCCTGAATACTCTGCAGAAGGGACCCCCAACATTTTTTGGTGGTTTGACTTCTACTTTGCCATCACTTTTCCACTCTCACTCTGCTGTTTGAAAGGAGGCACAAAGCTAAATAAGTCCTGATAACAGGGCAGGGCTCATTCCCCTCCTCGCTGTGCCTGTCACTTATGATACTCTTGTACATAAAATCAATTTTGCTCCTGGATGGGAAACAGGCCCTTTCATCAAAAAATCAACCCATTTTCCTACTGCTGCATCTGTAACCTGCCATTCCATCCCTCCAGCCTGTCAGTCAGCAGGGAAGTGCCACCTGCCTCCTGTTCCGTGGGCACAACCAGGGTGTGGAAAGGCTATCCCAGGACCTTTTTGCCCAGATTGGAGCCAAGGAGGTGTTTTGAGGGAGAACACCCCTGGAAAAGGAACAGACTTCCCTCCTATGGCACAGCACTTATGGCTTGGATGTCTAAGTTTTTACAGAAATAACAATAAATCACACCTAACGCGTCCTGTCACTAATTTGCTTGTTTTTAAGCACCGAGAGCCTCTGCAAAGCCCCCCAGCACATGAGACTGTGAAGTGGCTCCAGCTGTTCACCTGCTATCAGCATCACACATCTGTGCTGTGTGTGGTTCCACAGCCATTCCTCGTGCAAAGCACCAAGGAACAGTCCCAGCTCCACAGTGCTGACAAATAAAAGCAGGGATTCTGCCTACAAGCTGATATCAAACACTTCTCTCCCCCACCAGTGACTTTCTGGGGCAGTGGGGCTTTTTAGGGGGCTCCACTTCACTTGGGAAGGTGTAAGAGCTGCATTCTGCATGTCAGCTCCCAAATCACTCCTAAGTAAAGAAGTGCCTGCACTGAATGCCAGCCAGGAACTTTCTGTTAAGCACCGAAGCTCCCGAGTGTGTTTGTGCTCGGGGAGAGACACCAACTCCTCCTTGATTGCAGGGCAGGCCCTCAGTGTCCAGGAGGAATCCTTGACAGCCTCAGCCAACGAGCCCTCAGGGAAGAAACGAGCCTGAACTTTGCATTCCTTGATTATGGTTTCTCCAGACCTTCTCTAACACCAAACGTTCATTTCTCACCCAATCCCTTTATCTCAGTCTTTTTTTTTTTCCTTTTTCCTTGAACTGAGCTGCCAGAAATCATTTTTCTCGGCTCATAAACACATTTCCATTTGAGAAAAAGCAAGTAAGCTTTGAATTGCTTCAACCCTTCTGAGCTGGGAGAGCTCCTATTCTTCTTTTTTACAGATAAAAACTTTCCAAGAGGGGTGGAAGCTGCAGGGAAAGGGGTTTAAAATGTGCACTGGGGTTTCCTCCTCACCCCCAAAATCCATCCCGGTTTGCCATCCCATCCAGTGTGAATAAAACAGTCTCAACGACACAGCCTGAGTGACTGTTCATTGCAAAACCAGTGCTGAGAAGTGGCTGGGAATGCACATGTAATCTTATTTTTAAATGCTACACATGAAACAGTATTTCTGTTTGGCACAAAGGGATTAAGGAATTCCTCTGGTGTCAAAGCTACGGCCACTTCCCCTCTCTGGACCTGCCTTCTTTACTGCCTGTTTCTGGTAGTCTAATTGGATAGCAAGACAGCACTTTTTACATCTTAAGCTATTTATTTATGCATATATCACTTTAAATATTTACATATTTATATTGCAGGGAAATCCCAAAGGCAGTGTGTTGCTGCATCCCATTTTTGATGGAGGACAATACAACATAGATCAGCTTTAGGTCCTTCTCAAAGAGATGCTTTTCTATGGGATGGAAGATGGGAGTTATCATGTCTAATTGCCCTACAGCACCCCGAGTGGGGAATGGGAGAAGACGCCCTCCCCATGTCCTTTAGATCGCTGAGTCTTGCTCTTCTCCCGAGAACTGTGATAAAATGCATTCATTACTTCTCCTTCAGTGGATGGAAAATGAGGGGAAAGTGGTTGTTTATTAGATGTCGAGAAATACCAAACCCTTTTAACTTGTACTCTAAAAGAAAGGAAAAAGGTAAAAAGGTAATTTTCCAGGAAGCTCCTGTCACTGTCTGAAAAGAGAGAGTAAAAAAGACTGCTTTTATTATCCGCTTTATTTATGGTTACTTAATAACGACACAGACAAGTACATTACTTGCTCAGCCACTTCCCTGCTGCTGCCTTTGTAAAGACAAAGGAGCAATCAAATGTGTGTCTGTTTGCTAAAAGCTCAGCTCAATAGTCAACCAACAGTGGTTTTCACCTGTGACTTGGGAGGAGGGAGGTGGAGAGCAGATTTAATGGAGATTTACATGCTCCTGGACCTCAGGGCAGCAGGGTTTGGGGAGAGAGGTCAGCCAAGGAGGGAAAAGGGAACAGAAGTGAGTTTGAGAGGGTTTCCTGCCTTTTTCTGGGTTATCACTCATTTGTAAACTGTCAAACGAGAACATCTTGCCAAGATGGAAAGCAGAGGTGGGTCTGCAGCATTGTCACCCACCAGCAAAAGGAGCTAAAGCATCAATCGCACTGCCTGGGCTTTGGTTTGGATTCTCTAGAGCTGACTGCATGCAGAAGAGTTGTTCCCAAACCTGATCAACAGCCTCATTCCTCAACACAGCAGAGGATCAAGGGATGAGTCCAGCCCAACCACCAGAGAGAGTAGAGGAAAAAAAGGGGGAAAAGAGGGCCTTGTATCTGGGTCCAGAGTATCATGGGGAGGTTGATTGAGGATATTTCAGCACCAGGGCAAGAGGTCAGTTTCCAGACCAGAACAAAGAACTGAAATACTGCAGCTCTTTGGACAGAAGATCAGCTGTGGGAAAGGGTTTGGGGATCCAAGGAAGCTGGGTTGGATTTAATGCCTCAGTCCCTGCTATTTGCTCTAATTGACACTGGTACTTAGCACTGATGTGAGCAAATGATGCAGGAGAAAACTCAAAAGGAGGGAACAGCAACCCTGTCTGCATCACAGTCCTCCTTCAGTACTCTTCTCTTCTGCATTTTAAAACAAAGGAAACCAACTCAGTGTAGATGATGGCAGAAGAGCCTCCTGAGCTGATACTGCAGGTCCATTTGTTCAGCCAGGAGTGTAACTTGGCAGAGCAAAGGATGGGGACAGGAGGGGCAGGGACGAGAAGGATCATATTCCTTCCTGCCCTCCTGGAGAATCCTGAGCCATGGCATTTGGCAGGGAGACTTCAGTAAATCCCGAGGGACTGTTTTGGTGCTGGGTATAGATTTTTTGATCACCCTGTACACAGTCACAGAGCCAGCACAAAGCTTTCTTGCTACAAGGCACAGACAGTTCTTAATTAAGAGGCTTAGCTGTGTAGTTATTTATACTGCACACAAAGATCCCCAGATCCAGTCCTATATCACCAGGGCACTGTTGACTTTCAACAGCAAGTACTTAAAGGGATTGGAGGTCTTTTCCACACAGCTGTTTAAGGTGAGTGAACAATGCATCCCATGAACGTTGCAGCAGCCAAGGAGACAAGTGATGCAGCTATTAAAATCTGTTTCTAATAATTCAGAGCACACTCAGGGCTATTCTAAACACCCTGCTAGGAGGCAGAGCATTAATATGCTATTAACCCATCACAGAGCAAGCAAAGTGGGTGCCACAGCTGTGAAGGGATCTGGGAGCAAAGCAATAGGTGTGGGGAAAGGAGGGATCTCTGACACCGGGGCAGGATCCTGCCCAGAAGGCAAGAGCTGAGATTTATCTTCCCTTCAGCAATTTAAGTGTTCTCAGCACAGAACTTGCAGCTCTCCTGCCCCTTTCTGGCCCCTCAGAAGGAAAAGCAGGTTTGGGAGGCAGGTATTGTGTGCTGGGGGGTACAACAGGTTAGCAGTGCCTGGGTCACCTTCTTAATGCATCACTTCCCACCACAATCTGCTCCGAGCACAGCCAGAGCCAAGCAGGTTGTTCCCTTCTCACACCCCATCTGGCCTGACACAGCTTTGGGGAGAGCAGGGAAACCTCCTCCAGCAGCACGTGGGAAGGCCCAGGGAGGGAGGGAGGAAACATCACCTGCCAGGTGTGACACAACTGTCACAAACCTGGGAGATGATGTATCGTGGCATTCGGTGCCTGAGACCACGGGGGGCTGTGCCAGGGGAAAGGAAATAGGGGCACCCAGCTGAGAAATGGTGTCAGGACAGCAGGGATCTGAAAACAGGAGCGAGGCAATGAGGCAGCAGTCCTGAGCAGGAATGCCTGGAAGTTTCTACAAAAGTAAAATTGTACATATTTGGGGACAGAAATGGCCTCTGGACAAATCCAGTGGCATAGACTGGCTTAGAGTAGAGAAGGAAAATCCAGAGTAGGGGAAAGGAAAGCCAACAGCAAGCCTGGAATCTGCCTGGATCAAAAAATCCCTGATAAAGGGTTCAGGGAGAATGGAAGAGGGAAAATAACCCCACCCCACAAAGCACTGCAGCCCCATCTGTCTCTGACACGAGCAGGTACATTGGGCACTAAGGAGTTTGCTGTTAGATGTTTTTCCTCTGCTGATGGATGGCATTTCCAGAAGTTATTAACTGCCCTGGACTTTAACACTTTGGGGTGATCTATGGAGCAGTAGCAGCTTTAAAGTATTTGCCACTCCAGCCATGGATTATAGAAAAGCAGTAAAAATTGCAGCAGTTCCTCAGAGCATCCCCATCTGTCAAGGTGTGTGTGCACAGAGGGGTGTGAGCAGGGGCACGTAATGGAAGGGGCAGCCGAGGAAGGGCAGCTGGACCCTGCAATGCATCACTGCCCTGCAAAATGAACGCTCCTCAATTGCTCTCCAGAAGCCCCAGCTGCTCACAGGAGTGAGAAATTGGGTGGCCACACTCCGAAAAGCAGGAGAGGAAGGAAGAGAGGTGATGGAGGTGCAGCAGAGACTCAGGATGGGAAGGAGCCTGTTTGGGACAGGCTGTTGTGGAGTCTGAGGGTTTGCAGGCAGGAAATCCCATTTCCAGGTGGCATTTGGAAAGCACACTGCAGCATGTGCCTAATCCTCTATTTTCTGGAAGTGGCTATGAAGGCTGAACCATCTTATCCAGCATTTCCAGAGACAGGGGAAGGCACAGGGAGGCTTCCACTCCTTTAGGTGCTTAATTAGCAGTGAGCTGCCATGTGGAGAGCACACAGCCTGGCTGGAGAAGACACACAATGAGGCTGAAATAGTTCCCTGACCCATCACTTAACTCTGGTCTGAAAACAGACTTGTGACCTCCAATCACAACAGCAATTCTGGATGTCAATTAATATTACTTTAAAGCAGGTCTCACTTCTGGATTGTGAGCTACAATACAGTCACAGTTTCAAAGACTGTCTTCTGCTGCACCCTAAATTTTACTGTGGCATAAAGGAGCAGAGAGCCAACCCCACCCCACACCTGCTGGGTATTGAAACTGCTGGATCAGTTGCACAGCCTGAATCCACACACCAAATTCCCTCCCTGGCTCTGCCCCAGCTGAAGCAATTTGCCCAACTTAGTACTAATTTATGAATCATTTCAGTCAACTCAAAACCGGTCTTCATAATATTTATTTGTCAAATATTCATCCACCAAGGACTGTCTTGTTGCAGTTTCAGGGGTCTAATTAAATCATGGCATGAATTGGAAAGAGCCATTCTCATAGCAAGGCTGAGCTGACCTCCTCAACTCATTTATTCACTGATAACCATCATATGGCAGCACTCAGCACCCCTGAGGGAAAAGATACTTCACATCCCATTGATCCTGAGCTTTTTCCTGACTTCTCAAGCAGCTCTTATTTTTATTGTACAGCTACATTCACCGATCAGAAATTACTTGATCAGCTACCAAGAAAAAAAGCCCTCACCCAAATCTCCCAAGGAGCCAAAGCTGTAAGAAATCTCCAGTAGGGGCTGGATCATTAGAGGAGACACGAAGCAATGCAATGGGAGCCCAGAGTGGTGTTATGAAAGGTGACAGCTATTGCTGTTGGACAGCATTTGAAAATGTGAGTAATCATTGAGGTGTCATTTGTATTCTTCCTCTGATCAAAGCAGGGAAATCACTGGACAGAAAAACATCAACTTCTGCAGGGGAAATATGCAGAGGTGCTGGAGAACCCCCAGCACGGAGTGGCTGCTCAGCAGCCACAGCATTCCCCAGCTGTCAAGAGAAATTTAACTGTTTATGGCCTCCTGTTCCTGTGAGCCATTAAAACAAACAAACAACAGCTGCTTCCTTCTCCTTCGCAGCACCAGCAGGGCCAGGTTTGTTCATTATTAATTCTGTTTGGCATTTATATCACAGGGGTACAAAATCCTGCTCCCAGACCTTGTGTTAGAGGCTTAGCACTCCCAGAACAAACATGTGCTGCTAAGCCAACACACTCACAGCCTCCCAGTGGCTGAGCATGACGTGATGCAGTTCATCCAGAAACCTTAACACATCCTAAAGGGATCCATGCAGAAGGAAATTCAGCATTCCTGCCCGGGGAGGGGGGAATGAGGCAGAGCAAGAGCCAGGTAAGGTTCCACCTCCAGTGTTCCCTGGGTCCTGCAAACAGTGCTATGAGAGTCCTGCACCCTCAAGGCACAAGGGACAACAGATCCCCAAATCCCAAAGGGCTGAGGGCATAAAGGTGGGGGAGAAGAGCACCAAAATCATGCCAGATTCTCAACATTTGTAATTATACAGAGGGAGAGGCACAGAAAGCTCATTAAAGTGTTATCACTGAGCCAAGGTCCACCTCCCCGTGGGATGGAGCCACCTGATTTCCATAGGCTGCTTTGGAAATGTCATCCTCAGCCACTGTGAAATGAAAAGGCCAAAGGAGAATTTCATGAAGCCTGAGGCTCAACAAGAGCAAAGGGAGTTGTTGCTGCCAGTGCTCACAGAGGATATTGCCCTAAGAGGAGGAGTATAATCTGTCCCACAGGAGCAATAAGTCTCTTACAGGGTTCTCCTGTCCACTCATCCATTCAGTCCTCCTCCTTCAGAGGAAAATAGGAGGATTTCTGTGTTCTGCCCAAAGACACATTCCCTGTTCCACTCTGCTCACTCAGAAGCATGAAATATTGAATCAGGGGATTAGCAGAGGCTGCTCCATCCTCCCTGTGCCGGGGAAAGGGAACACTCGCCACACAAGAGTGAAGAAGAAATTGGATGAAGAAAGTGGCAGAGGAAAAAACATCCTGGGTGCTGCTGAGTTGGAAGAATCTGTCTCCCCTGCACAAGAGCTTATTAGTCTGTCTGTGCCTGGCTGGGCTCTGTCCTTGGAGCCCCAAAGCCTCCCCTCACTCCTTTAACACCCCAGTTCTGTCCCTGTCTGGAGGGGTTTAGATTCAGCTGTTCCCAGGTAATCCTTGTTCTCAAACTGATGTGGGGTGGGAGAACTGAGGTGTTGTCCTGGATGGCTCAGCAGCACATCCGCCTTCCTTCAGATCACGTGCAAAAATTCCCTCCAGTGTAACAAATAAGCCTTTGGAAGGAGGAGACAAAATCCAGCTCTCTAGTGAGCCCTCCCCTCCCATCTTTGGCTACAGCCCTCCCCACAGTGAAGTTAATCTTTGTCTAAGTGTTCCTGCACTGTCTTCTCCTCTCCTTGACCCATGGCCATGCCTGGGGGAGTTTCTCCACCAATTTTTTCCAAGTCAGTTGAAAAAGTCTTGGGAATATTCATCATTGTGACACAGCCCTTAGCTAAAGCCTCTGCATAAAGTCACCATCCATCTTCCTGGCTCTGAGCTGCCCTGCTCTGCAGGCTGGGGGGTCTGGGCACCCACCACTTCAGGGGGATTATTATTTAAGGAGGAGAGATGATTCCTCCCCCATCCCTTTGGGACAGGGACACAGAGACCTCCAGCGATTAGACAAGAGGCTGGGCTCTGCTTTCAGCCAATAAGCCTGTTCATACCTCTGAGCCCAGGCAGCAGATTAATGTCTCCTTTTCTTCCTCCTGTCTTTTAAAGTGCGCTCTATTACCCATCCAGCTCCACTGGCACATTCATTACCTCTCCTCTGCCCCGCCTCATTCTTTGTCACCTGTGCTCTCCCACCTCTTCAGAGATAAATGGCTTTTTCCACACAAATGGGAGACTATTAGGAGATTAAACACAGATGCTAAAGAAGCCTTCACACTGCTCAGCACATTTACCTGTGAAACTCAGAGCACACCAAAACCACCCCTGCTCAGCAAAGAACAGACTCCTTAGTCCTCGCTCCCATCCCTGGAGGTGTCCCAGGCCAGGCTGGACGGGGCTTGGAGCACCCTGGGCTAGTGGAAGGTGTCCCTGCCCATGGCAGGGGGTGGAGCACGAGGAGCTTTAGGGTCCCTCCCAACCCAAACCAACCTGATTCCATGATCCTAATTCTCAGAGAGAGTCGGCTGAGCAGAGTAACACCCTCCCTTCTGACCAGGGGTTGAGGGTGTAGCTGCTTCACCTGGGCACGAGGCAAAGGGATGCACTTTCCCAAACAGCATCGCTTTTCACAGTGTTTCCTTGTGATTCAGTGCCCCAGTGAAACCAGCTCTGCCCCCTGGAGTCCCCCCGAGCCAAGGGGACCACAACATCCATCAGCTCAGTGCCACAGGATGCCCAGCTGAGGGCACAGATCCCAGCCCTGTGCAGCCAGTTCAGGGAATCACCATCAGCCCAGTTTCCAGCCAGAGCACACACACTGCAGTGCAGAGACTGAATTACTTTTGTTCAACTGTCAGCTTTTATCTCAGCTACAGAATATTTCCTGCTCATAACCCAGCCCTGGGGTGCAGCCAGCGAGGGCAGCTCACCAGGGATCAGGCAAAGCCCTCTGACAACCCCACTAACAACAATAATAACAAAAAGCCCTCTCCATTGCACGTAACAACCAAGAGCAGCTGGGGCCCTGCAGCACCTGCCTCTGCTCAGCACTCCTGGCTTCTCCCATTCCCATCTCTCCCTCCCTGCCATCAGCACAGGCTCTTCTCTCCAGCCACAATCCCATTCCTGAGCCTGCTAAACCTGGTGGACATGGATTATATTTGTTAAAACATTTGCATGGGATTTTGGAGGAAAAAAGTCCCAAAAGACAAGATGAAACTTGACTGGGTGATGGGAAGTTCCTGAAACCAACGCCATTAAAAACTTCCTGGATTTTGCTGGACCTCAACACCTCTGGACCTGTCCATCCTGGACCACCTTCTCCCTACTTTCTGAGTTACATTATGTTGTTCCAAGAGCTTACAGCTGAGATGAGGGTGAACGAGGTAGGTACAGTTTTGGACGAGACATTCCCCTGTGCTAAAGGGTATTTTTATTATCCAGAACTCAGAAGGGGGTCACAGCAGGATCAGGAAAGGATCACACCTGTGAGACAGGCACGGGAGAACAAAGGCACGGCAAGAGCTGAAATTCTGGTGAGATACTGCACCAAAAGGCAGCAAAGCTTCTTCCCAGCCCTGGGAAACATGGTTCCTCACACTGCAGAGGCCAGAACAGGAATTGTGGGGAAAGCTGCCTGTTAAAAGAAGAAAATGTTTTCTCCCCTTTTCCCTAAGCCTTCACATAGTTATGCAAGTTGACTTTATCTACTGCAAATCCTCCTTTCTGTTGTCAGCTCTTGCAAAGTTGAAGTCCTTAATTCTCCAACACACACTATAGGCTGGGGTGGGGAATATCTGCTTTAGCCTTCCCATAATGAATCCCATCTCCATCCCCCTGGGCTGCCATGGCTATTGATTCCAGCCTAACACCCCAGCTTGTTTCCTGTCAGCTCAGTCACACACCCCTTATCTGGCCAGGCAGATTTAGCTTTGATTTTCTTTCTTATTACTTCTCAACTCACTCAGTTTGTGCCACACAACGAAATGAGTTTGGGGGTTTGTACCAGCTTGGTGGTGGCTCCTTCACCAGGCTCTCCCTGCCAGGATTCCTTTGCAGGAATCCACTCCGGGGTGGCACCAGCCAGCAAGAGGATAATGTTATGGTGGAAAAGCATTAAACTCTTTTCTTCTTTATGCTCTTACAGAGCCATCCGTGTCAGACCTACCACAGCTGCCCATTCCCTTGGGCACTGCCCCTTGCTGGCAGGCTGGAGCTGCCACCCTGCCATCCTGCACAGCTCAGCCTCGCTGCAAACTGCTCCAAGGGCACGTGTGCCCAGGACTGAGCTGTCAGCTCCCAGCAGGAGGGTGCCCGCAGGGTTTAGGTGTTCCAGGAGCAGAGCTGAAGGGCACTGCCAACCACAAGGGCTGGGTCTCATGTGTGTGAGGTGCAGGCTGGGAAGGGCTGAGGCACCAAGCGTGGGAGAGCTCAGTTTTCCCACTGTTTGAGCAGTGCCTTGCACAGGGGGTGGCCCTACAGGTCACCAGCTCCCAGGGACAGCACATTCCCTGCCAGGGGAATGCACCAAGTCACAGGCTGACAAGGCAGCATCCTCTGTGTGGAGGAGCAGCACCTTCCCCAGGTCGTTGAACTTTGTTGTATTGCACCAAGAGCACAAAGCTCTGTGAGCAAACTCATGTCTAAAGGCAAGGACACCCCAAAACCTCTGAGAGCCCCAAAGAGATGCTGCAGGTCCTCAGAAACACCTTGACATGGTGTTTCTTGCTATGGCACCTGCATTAGTGGCAGGGCAATGAGGGAGAGGTGAAGTTACCCCGAGGAAAACAGCAGGAACTGCAGACCCCACTGTGAACTCAGCCTGGTGCTGATCAGCACAGGGAGACCAGCCTGACTCCAGCCCTCGTTCCCCATGGATTTGTGCAGGGCTTCAGAGGATAAATAAGAGCCATGAGAAGAACTGCTGGGTCAGTGATCATCATTAAACCCAGGCCCAGGGAGCTTATACAGACACACCCCCACTCTGAGCTCTCTGCTTTATGTCTGGCCTCATCCCTCTGAATGGAGTTCTTTGTGAATTATCTCAATTTCAGCCACGATAGATCCCTGTTTTGGAGATAAAACCTCTCTCCAGCAGCCCTGGACTAAACAATAGAATCCATCAGCCTTTCTGAATTCTGAAAATCCCCTCCAATGAACTTTTATCTGACTCTCCTCTCCCAGCAATCCCAAATTGCAGCTTCTTTTCACCGCTCCATTTGTTTGTTTGCCTTTCAAAGGTTTGAGCTGCAGAAGAGCCAAGCCCAGTTCTGCTCTCAGTCATGTGGTGATGACTTGGTGGCCTGATGCATCTGCTCAGATGCAGAACTGAAGCTGGCAATAAATCCCAGCCATTGCTCTTGGGAGCACTAAATCTACAGCTGAAGGGGGGAACAAACAGGAGCCATAAACATCACCCTGATGGCTCAAGGGAAGCAGCAGGGTGGCAGCATTCCCTCTCAGCAGAGAGCCCAGCAGAATGTGGGATGAGTTTTCCCCACCAGCAGCTCTGTGTGCCCCAATGCCTGAGCCCAGCAGGTCACTAGAGGTGGGACTGGTGCTTTTGCAACCCCCTTTGGCATCAGCTGCTTTTGCAGCATCCAGCCAGGTATCCCAGGGGGTTTGTGTCCCCTCCAGTGCCAAGGAGCTCCCTCCTGATCCTTCCTCCTGATCCAGAGCACACAACAACGACACTCAGCCCATTCCCTGCACTGGTATCTCCAGCAAAATCACTTCCATCTCCTTCAGCTTTCACATGATCCAGGCAGAGTCACCCAGCAGAGCCCCCTCACCTCCAAAACCCCGAGGGCTGGCTGAGGACAGGACACAACTGGAGCGAGTGGCAAACCCCTCCCTGTGCCCTCCCACGGGCTCACCTTGCAGCCGTTTATAGACGAGGTATTTAAAGTTTTAAGTCCCTAATAATACATCACTTATTTCTGTGCTAAATCCTGTCAGCTTCTCCCTTGTCCTCGGAAGGCAGAGTGGGGAATTTGGCCAGGGGAGGATGCAGTGGCAGATGCTGCTGACTCACAGTGGGGCTGCTGCTGCAGGGACACAGTTTGTTCCCACCCCAGAGGGGCCAGAGTCAGCCAATTTCTGCAAAACTCCAAGAACTGATGAGGCAGAGGAGTTCCTCATGCTTCACTTCTTACAGCTACTTCTGGAGCTGCTTTACAGCATCCCTTCCCCCACTTTTTTTATTTTAAATTGCAATGTAAAGCTTAGAAGGTCAGCTCTTTTTTACAGGAATAAATTAGACTCATTATTTGTTAAAAAGTCTGACTTGGAAAGGAAATGTGAATTTGCTGAGGAAAAAAATAAAAACATTAATGAGATCCAAGAAATATTAACAAGTCTGGAAAGCAGAGAAAGGGAATGTAGGAGTGTTAATTAAAGATAACAGGCTCCAATGCAGGAAGTGGGGACACTGCAATGATACTCAGAGGGCACTGATGCTCCTGGCTTGGTGTTTTCCCTGAGGTTGTAAAACTGGGGGACGATTTGCCCAATTCTTTGCCCACCCCTCTGTGTTTGTGGTGCAGCTGATGGGACAGTCACTGTGGGGCAGGTCCCTGCACTGGGGGCACCAGAGACAACTCTGAGGGGAGATGGGAATATTTGGACCTCAGCTGGAAGGACAGAAGGCACAACTATTGCACATTATTCTGCACTGCCCTGTATCAGTCCTGCTTTGCTTCCCTGAGGCATTTCATATCCCTGGAGCAGCAAACTGATTATCTTAGACTCCCCTCACTAGCAGGGAAAAATACAGGTCACCGGAGCCAAGCAGTGGACAATTCTTTTCCCAGAGCAGAGAGAAATTCCCAGAAAGAATGTTCCAGCATTCTCCTAGCCCAAATTAATGCAGATATCCACCAGGATGCTGCCAAAATGCCCTGCTGATGTCACTGAGTGCTGCCTCACCAGCTTTCTCTGCATTGCTGGAGATGGGCTCTTCTTCCACCTGCCTCCCATCGCCAGTAAATCTGAGTGGACTGAAGCATTAAACAAAGAAATGTTACCTTAAAAACCTCCTATGATTAAAGGACAGGCAATGTAATTCCATAGCTGTTTAAAGTGAAATCCATAAAGGTTAAGTTTAATATCAGGGAGATAAGATTTCACCTCACTGGAGCTGTCAGTCAAACCTGGGCCAGGGAGGATCTTACAAGAAAACCCTCAGTGGTCTTTGCCTTGCAGGATTCAGGGCAGGATCCACAAGACAAGGACTGGTTGTGGACTCCACATCCCTGGGAGTGTCCAAGGCCAGGCTGGACAGCCTGCTCTAGTGAAAACGAGATGAGTTTCCTTCCAACCAACCCATTTTAGGATTCTATGAACTGGCAAAGGACCCCAGTAAGAAGGAAGTGAAAGTTTTCTTCACTCAGGGATAAGAGACAGAAGCATCTGCTCATTTTGGGTTGTTGGCTTGCACTGCCTTTGCTGGATTTAAAAAGCACTTCATGTTTTAAAACAGCAAATAAGCTCTCCACTAGTTCATCCAGCTCACCTCCAACACCTCTGTCCAGCCTGTTCCCTGCTGGAAATCACTCAGCTATTCACAAAGTCTCAATGCACTTGCCTTTGCATCGTGAATTGCTGCAGCCTCAGTCCTGCTGCATCACTGACACACCAGGAGCCTGTCCAAGGCAATAAAAAAAGCAAACCCCCCAGGAGACTGTGCTGTATCCAGGACTGTGTGCCAATGGGAATGAGAGAACAAACAGGAATAGCAATGCCTGACCCCCAAAGACAACAGCAGCAGCAGCAGCTGGCTCTGGCTACTGGAATCCATGAGGATAGGAGGGAAAGCAGTGGATTGGGCAGAGGTGGCCACGGAGAGGGCTGGATTCATCCCTGACTGTCACTTTGGGCACTTGCTGTTTGAGCAGGAAACAGCACCTTCCATCAAAATTCCTTTTCAAGCTTCTGCCTGACCCCAACTCCAAACAAGCTGCTCCTTGGTAAGCCTTTGAAGGATAAGTCTGTCTTGGGATTAATTCCAGGAAGCTGAAAGAGCCCTTGAAATGCCCTGTCCTTGGTACTGGAGGGGTGAGTAGGACATGAGAGCAACTCTTTGCAAACCTGAGCTCCCTGGTTTGGAATTTGAGAGTGGAAACCTTGACCTTCCCTGGAGATGAGAGGGGACAGGCTGAGGGAACTCACCTGCTATCAGGTGAGGAGTAGCAATTTCCTCTGCTGGCAGAAATGACTGTAGGGTTGAAGCACTGCATGGGCACAGGAGTGAGATGTTGCTAAACCCTCCAAGAGGTGGGTAAATTGACCATGGGGTGCCCTGCAAAGTGGGGAGGACCAGCATGTTGGCTGATCCCCTCTCTGGGATGAAAAATGAGCTGTGACCATCACCCGTGTGCAGACTAAAACCAGACCCACCCCTGAGTTTTCCCCCATGATCCTTCCTGCATCTGGAGTGCTATAATGGGAAAGAACATGCTAAGACTGCACTTAAGCTGAGTTCAGCACTAAACCAGCTCAGTCACCAGCCCTCACACCCTCCACAGGCAAGGACTCTGCTACCCCTGCACAGAGACTCCTCCAAAGCTTCACTGGCAAGTTATTTCCCCAAAAGCCAATATTTCAAAGATGATCAGAGCTGACTCTAATGCATTTGTAGTTAGTTCAGAAGAAGCAGGGAAAGCCACAAATGTCCATGAGATATTGGGAAGCGTTCAAGTCCTGACATTTTCAGGCTGGTTTCGACACGAGCCCCATTTAGTCTCATCTCCTCTCCCTGCCCAAAGCCAGTACCAGCAGCTCTGCTGGAAGGCTCAGAAAAGCCTTGCAGCAGGTGGAGAGAAAACAACCTTTCCCTGGGGAAATTTTCTTCCTGACCCTGATTAATTAGAAGCTGCCTGATGCCCTGAAGCATGGAGATGAACACTAGAGGAAGAAACTAAAGGCAGACAAAAGGTTGCCCAGGGGAAGCAGCAGCTACCTGCCAACTGACAGGCTATGGCTTGAACTGTAAACCAGTCTGCAAGGGAACCTAAAAGCCTTTTAAAGTGCATTTTCCTGCCATAAAAGCAAGGCACTTTCCTCCTTGGGAATCAAAGCGGGTCTCCTGGGCTGAATTTCATTTCCTCTGTAATGAAAATTAATAGTAGTGGTAAAGACTAAGGCAAGGAGAAGCTGTAGCTTCCTCCCACTCCCCAGCTCTGAGCCTGCCACTCCACTGCAAATCTGTGCCACTCTGGAAAAAAACCAACCAGGCAGTCACTACATTTTAATTATGCCAGTAATACATTTGCAGTCAATATCCCCCTCGGAATCACCACAATAACCATTTAAACACAAGGTCAATTTGCCTGCTGAACACAGACCACAACGCTCCATGATTACTTATTTCCACAATGTTCTCTTCCAGACAGAGAACTTCTCCCCCCTGTGCTGCTCTTCTCTCTGCTGTTTCCCCTCTCTTCTAACAGGCTGGCAAAGCTCTGGTAAAAGCCAAAACACTCCCCAAAAAAGGAGGGACTGTGCAGCTTTTCCATAAAAGTCATCACAAAATCCCTCTCCAGGAAAATCCAGGACTGGCCAGGTTTTTGGCTTCAGGCTCAAAGAGGTGCACAGTTGTATCCCAGTATTTTTGCTGGGTTAGGATGCAGAGTTAGAAGGGGAAAAGGAGAAAAATAGGAATGAGATTAATAGTCCAATTATGTATCAGATACATTGAAGGACCTTTGTGAGAGACTTGCCAGGCAAGGGCAACAGTGAAGGCTCCTGTGACTGGCACTAAGGAGGCCTTATAGGAACAAACTCATCTTCATTGCTTGAGGCCTAAACGTTCCTTAATAAGATCATGTAGTTAACAGGAATGATATGAAGAAGATCAACCAGTGGAGCTAAACCAAAGGAAAATGTAGTTTCCAAAGAACAGCAAGTCAAAAAGGTAAAGTCAAAAGGCGGTTTGGAGAAAGTGGATCAAACTTGAAGTTCTCATCCCCAAAGACCTCAAGATCTGCAGTCCAAACTTCTTGGGGAGGAAGGATCAAGTACCCTGCTCTTTGCCCATGCTGACAATTCCACACTTGCAGAAGGGGCAGAGCCAGCATGGACTGGTCCCTTCCAGCTGCCTTTCCAAGCACCAGGACAGCCTGTGGTTTCTAAAAGGCTTCCTCCACAAGGTAACAACATCAGAGGCATCCAAAGTCAGAGGAACCAGAGAGAACTTGAGGGCTGATGCTCGCTCAGTCTTTGTTTAATTTAATATTCATGAGTGATCCCAGCAGGGCAACTAAAACCCTTCCATTCCTAAATCAAAATGCTGCTTAAAAGCCTATTTATTTGATAGAAATAAAATGACCTTCAGAACTGTAGTTTCCATGTGCTGTGCCACATTCCAGAGATCTCCCAGGAATAACTCCCCTGGACCCACAAACCTCGTGGCTCTTCCTTGCACAGGCAGAAAATACAGCTGGGACAAAGTGTCTGATGCAGTAAAACATCACATGAATTACAATCCAAGCCCTGATACTGTTTGAAGAGGATGTTTGAAGATTGGTTGTCTGAGCAAGAGGCAGAATTGGGTCTAGAAATCAGCATTAACTGAAGAACCAGAAAAGTTTAGGCAAAAAAAGGACCTGAACACACAAGTAGATCAGTTTAGCTGAGAAGATGGTCCTTTCTAGAACTGTGCCTGGTCCACATCATCTCAAGTTACAAGATGGACATAAAATTTGCAGGTTTCTAAGGAAATTCTTTGATGCAGACACATCTGACCAGTCTCCACTCAGAAAACTCTGCAGTGCTGCTGATTTTTTTGTGAGAATTGCTGATTTTCCACGTGCAAGACTCTCCCATGGAGCTTGCATTTGCATTGAAGCTGCCCCAGGATGAGATTTAAGGCATGGCAGGGCCTCTAAATCCAGAGGCTGTTCAAGAGCTGCCTGGATTTTGTTGTGAGGGAGAAGATAAGGTGACTGCTGGAGGGGTTTGATCTGCAGTTTGGATACCTGACTGCTCTCCTCCAAGTGTCAGATGCTGCAGGAGAGAGGGAAGGGCCAGATGTACCTGGAATGCTGAATCACAGGCAGATGCTCCCTTAGGGAGCCACAGCTCCGGCAAGGGGCAAACTGACCTGAGTGACAGTGACTTGTGTGTCCCAGGTCATCTCAGCCTGCTGGGCCCCCCCACTGAAAGCAAATCCTGGGACAGCAGAAAGCTGGACCTGCTCCTTCAGCAGTGTAATAACCCATTCTGAGTGTGGTTCCAGGGAACAAGGTCAGTGAAGCACTTGGGAAACAATTGTGCAGTTTCACCGAGGATGGCATAGCCTGTTTTATTGTTCCCAGCCGAAGAACCTCTTCTGCTGGAAGGAATTCAGGGCTGCTGATGGAAAATGGCTACACTCCAAACAGAGGGAGAAAGGTTGTCACCCCTGTTTGGCCAATATGCTTCCAGTCTTTCAACACAGATAATTGCTAGTCCCTTCTCAAACAGGGAGAATATTGCACAGCAGAGCCAGTCTGGGAGAATCCTATTCATACCCAGGCACTGTTCAGGGGGTCAGTCTGGCAAAGCACACCAGTTCTTACTTTGCAGGCAACAGACACAAAGTGCAGTGAATGAATGTTCCATTTTGAGTCAACACACACCACAGAGCTCAGGGAAGTGCTGGTGGAAGGTGGAGAGGAGGCACAGGCTCATTCCACAGCCAACAGGAGGAATCAAGGCATGTGAAAAAAACCCCAAGTGATGTAAGACTTCATGCACATCCAAGAGTGAGACTCAGGGCATCCTACACTCAGCTGGGGTTTGGGTGAGAATCACACAGAGCGTGCAAAACAGTTGTGCTTCCTATTGCTTCTTCCTGGGGGGTTTTCAGGCTGGGCATTCCTTCCCTGGAAGTGCAGCCAGCATCCCATGGAAACTACTCACAGCCCTTTTGCTTCATGGGAAAACATTCCATCTCCCTCCTCTCAGGCTTTTCCCTTGTGTTTCAGGCCATTCATTCCTCACCACAGCTGGTCCCTTCCCTTGCAGTAACTCTCCCCTTGCCCAGGGAATTTACTCAATGTCACTGGCTCTTCCCACTCTTCCTCTGCATCCAGGATCAGGTTCTTCCCACCAGGCCACCCAGCTTTCTGTGCCTTTGGGGACGCTGCTCCTCACACCCCAGCAGCCCCAGGAGTGACAAGAGTTAAGCTCATCAACACCAGAGGACCAGATTAAGAGGACTAGTTTGCACTCATCAATCAGCACCATTTACATGAGACCTGTCAGGCTGCAGATAGAAAAAGAGGTGATGTGAAACAATCCTGTCTGAAGGTTTTTAACACTCTTTACAAATTGCTGTGGTGAATAACTTGTTGCCTGTATTTATCCCTTTTCAAATTGTCTCTTAGCTACAGTCATCCATCTTCATTCCTCCCTGCTTGCTCCAGACACTCTCAGCTGCTACCTCATTATTTTACATTTGTACCTTGCCTGGCTGAGCCTGGCTCAGACACACAGAGCATCCTCAGGAGGACAGATTCCTCCCTGGGGCAATGCCACCGGCTTTGCTGTGAATCCAGCACGGCCTTTCACACATTTCCCCACATTTCTGCTACAGAGACAGCGTGTTTGCAGGAGATCAAAGCCTTGGCACCAGGACACCTTGGGCCCCAGCCAGGACAGAGCTGCAACAGCCCTGGAAAACAAAGCACCTGCTCTGCAAGGCAGTGGTTTTACAGGACATGTGGTGGGGCTTCTCTGAAATGCTTTCACAGGGACAGGCTCAGGGATGTTTGAGTCAGGTGAGAGCTCAGCAAGGCACAGCAGAGCCAGCTCAGTGTCACAGCACCAACAATCCTCCATCTCCTCTCAGCTGCCAGAGGGACAAGGCTCGTGGCAATTATTCCAACAGTCCTGCTTTGAGACAGGAGGGACATTCACAGTCCCTTTTAGGGGGAAATCACAACTCAGAGATGTCACTGAGAAACAGACACCACACTTGGACAGGCTTCAGCACTCCTGTGCTCCATCACCGGACAGGCAGCTGGTCAAAGTGCACTTCCTTCAGATCTCGGTGTTCCAGTCCTGTTTTCTCAGTGCTCCCTCTCACAGGAATGCTGTCTTCCATCCTGAGAGCCCTTCCACCAACCCACAGGCACACAGCCCTTCACCCCCTGTCACTCTCACACCCCATCAGGCCTCCACAGCTGCTCATTTCAAAAACCTCATCCTCAAAACCAAATATATTGTCCTCCCATGCTTCAGATTCCATCTCCTTCATTTTCCAGCCTCAAATGGAACCACAAGCAAACATTTCCCAGGCACTGCTCTCCCTAATTTGTACTCTACACTGCCTCACTTTTATTTGCCTCTGAAAAGCATTCAGGCAGCAGTGTTTGTGTGAAAGATGCTATCCAAAATAAACTGATACTGTGCTATAAATCTCAGCCAAAGCACAGCTCAGATAGGTACAGAATCACAGGCTGCAAGCAGGTGCTTTGAGAGCACACACTTATGGAGCAGGGAAGGGCAATTCCCTTCCCAACAGCCATCACCGGGGAGAACTGTGGCTGGTATAACTCGAGTGGCCAGGCTATACAGGGCTTGCCTCTTTAAATGCACATCTCTAAAGGTCAGGCTTTGTTAAAAGAACACCAACAAATCAAGCCCCCAAAGCCCTGGAGAATCTGTGGATCCATCTCCAAAGAGGACCCTGCCATCAAAGACAAAGCATCCTTGGTAAAGGGGCTGAGCCAGTGGCAGGAGTGGGACAGACCCAGGGGCTCTGGAATTTGTGCTGTGCCACCTACAGAAAGAACAGGGGGAAATTGAGGCAGGTCCTGCTTCGGTGTAAATGGAAGGAAGGGAACCACAAGCAGAGCCATGTTTTGCAACAGGCACAGCTTTGGGGGGAGCTCAAAGGAACACCAGAACAACCCAAAAGGTTTTTGTGGGATGTGCCAAGGCTCGGGAGTGCAGCCTCACCCAGCTCCCAGCTCTGAATAACCACAGGCACTCCACCTTCTTCTCTGCTTCCCTGATTTATGGGGAAGCAGCACCCACTCAGATACCATCAGTGGGGGCAGCATTTCTCAGGGTCACCTCAAAACTATCCTCATTGCTTTTCACCAAGACAATCTTGACTTCCCAAATAAAGTGGCAAGAGGTGGAACATCCGAGCCTGACCCCCAGAGCAGCCCCTGATCTCTGGGCTGTCTCTGGGCCACATCTATTGAGCACCAACACTAACAGACAATCCCAAGATCTCTCCTCCCCAAGCCAGGACCTGCCTCCTGCATTCTGTACCATCTCTCCACCCAGGATATTCCCCAAACCGAGAAGCTGTGGTATAATAGGTGAATAATCTGGCTGGACACTTATTTTAATACATTTAATTCACTTTATCCATCACTAATTTCCCTTTTGCTGTGTGCCTGTCAGGAATCCATGGCTCAGCAATTCCCTGAGCAGTCTAAGCTCATCTCAGGCTTCATAAATAGCACCCCAGTGGCTGGGGCTCAGTGACAGAGCTGCCAAGCAACACTGATCTGCCTCAGGAGACATGATTTTCCAGCTCTAATTCCCTGTTTGCTCCCCAGTACCTCCCCCCTGCAAGTCTTGCTCCCCCCCATGGCATCATTGCTATTTTATAGCAGCCCCTGGCCAAAAAAAATCTAAACCCCTTAAGTGACAGGGAAGGATTTGCTCTGAGACCCTCCAAAAATAGACGGCAACAGGGGAGAGTAAGAAGATGTTGGGACCTCCTGCTTCACCAGAGCAGCACAGGAGGATGAAAGGATTTGCCCACCGGGAGCTGACAAGTTTCCAGCTGATTCCCAGGCTGAGGCTTTACACACACAGCGAGCCTTCCTGCCAGCAGGGGAAGCAGGAGCATCAGCACCGCACGCCCTTGGGAGGCAGGGCTGGCAGCGAGCGATGCCACGGAGGTGACACAAGAGGTCACAGTAAGAACTTCCCAAGGGAGCCAGAAGCTCCTCTGCCACCCCGATCCCCAGGGCTGTCACTGCCGGGATTGCTGGTCACCTCACAGCTGCTTTAGAGTCTCAGCTCCTCCAAACAGAACCTAAAATTGGTTTCCAAGTAGAGTGTGGAGCTGGAGGGTAATTGAACCCCAGCCCTTCTCCTGCCTGAGTAACCTCTGTGTCCCTATAAACACGGGCTGTGCCAAACACACGGGGGGTTTCTGACGGAGAAATAGAGTCTCACTAGAAAATAAATGATTTCAGGACAACCAACAGTGTTCCCTCCAAGGAAGTGAGTTGCTGACCTTTATTTTTAAAACTAAATAGAGTATTTCTAACAATATGTAAGAAAATACAGTGTGCTGGTGGTGGCACAGGGAGAAATATGTTATTTCCTTGTTCCTTAGCAGCTTAAAATCTGTCAATTAGCAAATAACTATGCAAATGTGATCCAACTTGACAGGCAGAGCTCCAATACAGTGATAACACCAGTGGGAAAAAGCAAGAAGAACAATATTTACAGAAAGCGGCAACATCAGGTAAATATTTTCATAGGGTAAAAATTGTATACATTTGAAGCCTTCTTAGTGTTGCTTTCAATGTAATTATTTGCAATAAGCAGGATGTAAAAAAGGCACCGTGCAAATAAATACAGCAATCGCTTCAAAAAAAAAGGTTAAAAATGGAAGGTTTAGACAACAGACTGCGAGGCAGAAGCGTGTTGAGCCCCTGAGATGTGCTGCTCCGTGCACTCTGGGGCTCTTTGCCTTGCCCTTTAGCAGGGGTTTGGCTCCCTCAGCACCCCGTGTTGTGGTCACTTCCCAGTCAAGGGTTGTTCTCCCACACTTTGCTAACACAGCAAAGAGCAGCCCCAGCCAAATGGCATCAGCTGCCAGATGGGCAGGGGGGAGATGCTGCAGCAAAGCAAATCGGGGAGGAACAGTTTGGTGCTCACTTACAGACTGCAGAGCTTGTGCTTTGCTTTATTGCCTTTAAACTCTTGGCTTTGGAAGCAACAAACAGAGAGGAAAGGAGGGAAGTAGCAAAATCTCCTGGCTGGCACGTGGAGTGGGGTGGGTGACTTGCCCAAAAACCAGAGAAATAAGAAGAAATACAGCAGTGGAAAATACCTTGTGGTCAACAGTCAGGTGCTGCCAAAAGTCACAGTGACACCTTCAACACTGGGCACTTCCCACAGGGAACTGGATGTGCCAAATGCACAGGATGGCACAAGGCAAAGGTTTTCTGAGACAAATACACATTATCACTAGAAAATAAACTATTTCAGGGCAACCAACATTACCAACAAGGAAATTCTCACTCAAAAAGAAATTATTTTTCCATACTGGCACTGCCAGTAATTTCTGTGGCTCTTCAGGCAGGTGCTGCAGGAGGCTGTGCAGAGAGCAGGGCTGGGACCCCCTCAGGCTTGTCTGAAATACTTCATGTGGCACTGGATGCACACAGGGAGTCCCCACTGCAAGAGCTTTGCTGCCATGTGACTTCTTGGGGCAAGACAGATCAGGCCAGGGCAGTCCCGGAAAAGTCCCCCCTGCACAAGGTCATTTGATCAGCTGCCTGTGTAGTCACTGAGCTCTTCGGAAACTCAGTCCTAGGGAAGAATGGAACTAGAATAGGTGGGGAAATATCACAGCAGTGTCCTTCCCTTAGTAACTGTTACAACAGCAAAACAAGATTGAGTAACTGGGTGGCTGAATCCACACTCAGACAGCAAAACATCTTCAGAAAATACACCTTTCCTTTAGGTAGTTTTTTTTGTTGTATCACTTTGCAAGAGCAGGAGAAACTTCGATGGAAAGTAAGCCTCGATAGTAAAATATTTTGATTCTCTCTCTATTTGCTGTTGAAGTAAAAGAGGATTTAATTCAGCATCTTTTTTCCAATGCCACGAGCAGACAGGTGGTGTTATGTTTCTATAGGCAATGTGTCACAGAAGTTTTGCTGCTGGTGCTGTAACATTTCCCGAGTGCACTCATCAAAGTGTGTGTCCACACAGACTCCACAAACAGGAGAGCAAAGCAATTCTCTGGGAGTAGCAGAGCAAGTCAGAGTCAGTCTCCTTCCACCTTATGCCTCATTAGAAGAGAGAGGTGGTTCTGGGTTTGAACTGGGGGTTTCTATTAGCTTTCAATTACCTGGGGTACATTTTAAACACTTCCCCAATTACCTCGGCCACCTCTCTCCTGTTACAGTCCCACAATCAATACGGGGGCTAGACAGTCCTTCCCCAAACCCCAGTGGAATATAAAAAGCAATCTAGGTAATAACACCAGCCTGCTTGGAATCCTGGGGAAAGGGGACATGTTTTCTTACCCTCTAATATAATGTCACCCCCTTCCCAAGCTGAGCTTGCTTTGCTCGCTGCATTTCACTCTGGCTCACTAATGATTATTATCTCTTCCAGCAATAAATAGGAAGACCCCGGCTTGATTCTGCAAGGATATTTATTACCCAGGGTGCCCTTTGATCCTGTTTAGTCTAATTGGGCCTGGCACACAGCTCCAGGTTGCTAATGGATCTCCACCATAAACTAGATCTGCAGACAGATGGGAGTCCCATGATTGCCTCCTCTCAGTGCCATTAGCGAGCGGTCGGCTCCTCACTTTTACTCACTGTTTAATTACCAGGCATATGGAAACATCGAGAGCACTGAAGCCAAAGGCCTTGCACACATTTCAGTGCTCAGCCTTTTGTCTCCAAGCCACCCCTCGCTCCTTTTTTAAAGGCTCAGCTCCTAAAACAACCTCTAAGCCAGCATTCAGAGAGCTTCCCTCGGCGAGCTGCTCCCGGTTTGTGTGGAAGCACAGCCAGCAAAGCATTCCCACTCCTACAGGGCAAGGAATGGAGGATTTCCTTGGGACAGCTGATCCCCAGCCCTGCCTTGCCAAGCCAAGCAGCTCAGACCTGTCTCAGACCTGTTAGTTAGTGATCCTCACATAGCTGGGGGTGCTCCCACCTCACCGCCTGAGCATTTATCCCATAACAGCTCCCTGAAATGTCAGGGACCCGGGAAAAATGGAGATGCTTCAACTCCTGCCTGGCTTTAAATATCAAGATGCCATTAGCTGTGCTTGTCGCCCTCCAGGAAGCAAATGGAGGGAACAATAGCAATTCCTGGGCTCTCTGTGGCTGCATCTCCTCCTCCTTCTTCCCTCTCCAGATTCCCATGGGGATAAAGACACTGCTCTCCAGGAGCCCCACTCCACAAAGCAGGCAGGCACAGGTGCACTGGAGCAGGAGGGGCTGGATGAAGGAGGTTTTCTAGCCATTATGTATCTCAAAGTGCATTTTATCCCAAAACAAGCTGCATATTAGCCATGGCCAAGACACAAACAGCTTCTGGCTGGTTTGGATGCTCCTGATGCACTGCAAAGGCCTCAAAGAGCTCCTTCACTGCTGGTGACATCCTCTTCCAGGGTTGCCACCAAAAAAGACCCCAAAGAGAATGAAATGGCCCCAATCTGAGGGCTCAGGGTGCAGCTCAGACAGGCAGCAACAGCCCTTCCTAAAGGGAACCCATCAAAATAAGCTCCACCCTTCCCTCCTTTCTCATTACCTTGTTTTAATTTCACTGTTCTCAAACGAAATCCACAATAAAACAAAGCCAAGAGTGGAAACCAACCCACGGGAGCGGGGGAAGGGGAGGATGGAAAGGTGACATCCATTTCCCCCCCAGAAGAGACACCTGACAACTTGTGTTGCTGAGTGTGTGACAGTCACATTCAGGGGGATAATTGAATCCCTGTCAATGAGACAGAAAAATCAGATCAAAGCTACAATAAGATCTCCCTAAAAATATATTTAAAATTATTAAAATGAAGAGGCAGTGAAAGCAAATAAGATGTACAGAATGGTCTAAAAGACTTGCAGCCTGACTGAGGTGGATCCTACTGTGTTTTTTGATAAGCAGTGGGAATGCAGCCATCAGTTTGCTCTGCCTTGCAATCACTTCTGTGACCCCACAGACCTTAAGCACCTCACACAGGGCCCTAAGGATATTATACATTAAAATATTACATATTGCATGGTAAAAGCAGGTCAAGAGAGATGCCTGAATACCTGGGGACACACAACAAGGTGCTTTCCTTTCACTGTTTACTCAGGACAGGGGATGGTTTTCATCTGCCACCACATCCCCTTCCCCCCAGGGCTGAAAATCAGCCAACTGGGGCTCCATGTCCATACTGGGAAATCCCATCCTTTTATGGTGAAACTCCAAAGGAAAACTGCCCCTGACTTTGGCACTAAGCACTGATCCCAGCACGCTGGACTCCCAAAAGCTCAGTCACCACTAATATTTCTCTACTTTTAGTTTTTTGTCACCTCCTCTTGTACCTTTCCCCATCCTTTTTCTCTGCTTCAGGAAAAAACCTCTCTCCCTAGTTTGTACTCTCCCCTTGGCTTTGGTTCCCCTCCAATAGAATCCTACACTTCTCTGTTCCCTTTCTCAATTTCCCTTCTCTGTTTCACCGAGTTCAATTCAATTTAAACCAAATTACTTTATTGGTGCCACTGCAAGACAAGGATTGCAAAAGCCATTAGAAACGTGTCCAACCCACATTATGTAAAAAATATTTAAGGAACGAATACTGCAGCAAATGGAATCAATATATCCCACAGAAAGAATTACAAGGAACGGGAGGAAAGGAGTGAAGTCAAACCCAAGTGCACTGCAAGCCTGCTCAAAATTCTGAGCTGATAATGTGTCAGTGCATAATCAACAGCATTCCAAGAGCCTGGTTCCAGCAGCAGCCTCTCCCAAATCCATGAGCCCTTGCTATTTCGAGGACTCTGGGCTGAGGACTAGAGCTGGATCCCTCCTCACTGTGCTGCTGCCAAAAAAACCCACAGATCTCCATCTCTGGCACTTCTGAATCACATCTCGGGTGCAGCAGGTGCTGAGGGAGGGGGAGAAGGCATTTACATGGGAATTTTGGGCCTAAAGAGGGACTCAATCTAGGGGCATTTTTAGAAGGCAGCCTTGTATCAAATCTGACTCCAAACATGTTGCCTTGTGAGAGTTTTTTCTATTAATAATCACTAGCAGGGGACACCGGTGGCAAGGAAGAGTCACCCCCAAGAAGAACATTCCCCCTCTGGGCTGTCCTCACCTCTGCTGGTGGATTGTCCTGGCAGCCCCTGGATGCCCCAGGAATCCAAGTCCCTCCTCTCTGAGGAGAAATTCAGTGTTCTCTGAGGAAGCAATCACCCTGAGCATGCTCCTCTCACAGCAGAGATTAAGTGGCCTCTGCTAACAGTTTGCTTTCCAGAACAGAACATGTCAGTGCTGCCTCCCTGGCACTGCCCTTCTGGGCTTCCCAAAGCTCCTTACATTGCACACCATGCCAGAAACACGAGCACCTGGCAAAGCACTGAGGGGTGTTTGGTCTGTGACATCCCACCTGGGCAGGGAAGGACAGAGAAACACAAAGCAATGAAAAAGTATTGATAATACTTGTCAAAGAACAACAAAATAACAGTGGTAAGTGCTAATTGTGTTAAATTCTGAGTATGAAGCTGCACATCCAGTGCCTGGTTCGAGCAGGCAGCTAAGGATACAGCTGTAACATGAGTGGATTAATCATCATTAATAGGGATAGTTATCTCCTCCTCTGGCTTATGTGTCCTTAATAGAACATAAAATGCTTGTAAAATAAATTTCCTATTCATTTTAAGTGATTGCTTTCTTCCAAAACATGCTATTCCCCAGAGCTCTCACTGTGTGGGACTCTCTCTAGAAGATTTCAGTCCCTGTCCAGCCTGCACTTCCTTCCACACAGATTTGTAATGCAGTTTCTGTCTGCACTTTTCTCTATTTGCTTTTTATTGCTCCCCCCCTTCCCAAGCCTCCAAATAAAAATTAATTTCATAGCATGCTACAAACAAAGCATGCCCTGGAAAGGCCTCAGATGGAATTATGGATGATGCTTTTAGTTTAAACAGCATCTTCATGGCTGCTTTTAGCAGACTAATTTCTCAGCATCTGGCTGGGTAGTGCAGAGAGCTACTCTGAGAGGGAGGGAGGTCACAGACTCAACCAGGGCTGCCTTCATCAGGCTGAGCTTTCCCAAGATTAACTGCCTGCCCTCTCCCAAGAAACCCCCATCCCTCACCCTCAATAGTCACCTGCACCAGGCAGTGTGAGGGGGGGGCAGAGACCATCCCGTTGCTCCAGTGGGATCCCTCGGGATCCAGCACGTGGATGGCACAGCAGCTCTCCCAGGGGAGGGATGGGGGGGCAGCTGAGCCCACCAGAGCCCTCACCCAGCTCTGAGGTGGGGAGGGGGAGAGCAGCCACTCACACAGTGCACTGAAAGAAGCCAAATCCATCACTTCAGCAGCCTCCTTGGCTGGGAGAGGGAGAGTTCACTGATTAGACAGCCAGTGCTGTGCTCTGCTCAAGGGGCTCTGAAAGCAGCTGTTTGGCTACAGAAACGCTGAGCAGGTCACTGGGCTCTGTAGGCAACTCTGGGCAGACTGACATGGAAATTACAGCCCTGCCTGCTCCTTGCTTTGTCCTCAAATGGGCTAAGGAGCCCTCAGCACTTGTTCTCATGTCCGTCTGACAGAGGAAGATTAGACTGTTGAGAAAGGGATAATTGAACTATCCAGGAGGAGGAAAACAGGTGGGTTGTAGCCAGGAAAAGAGTCACCCCTCAATTTGACTATCCACACTTTAATCAGAACATGAGTGAAAACGGTTTGTGCTGTAGGGACTGCAATTGCCCAACTGTTTTGTGACTCACTAAGATCCTTTCCCTTCCACTATGCACAGGTTGGGATTACTGAGGAGCTACGAGGTGTTTCCCCTCTTCTCACTTCACCTGCACTAAGACTGCCCAGCAAGCCCTGGAGGGACTGTGAGTGCCAGGAGCCAGGACAGTGGTAGGTTTTATGGCACAGGGTTTCCACCTCACCAGTCAAACCCCACACAGCATCTGTAACTTCTGCAGAGCACCAAATTCCAAGACCCACAGCAGGAGGCAACTCTCATAGAAGGTGATTCAAGCATCTTGCTGAAATCTGCAGAAAAATGTTCCCTTCTAAGAGGAAAATGTAGGATAGTGTCTTCTGTCACCCGGGGGTGTGTGAAATGCAACCTTTCCAGGGATTAACTTACTATATAGTAAGTAAAACAGGGGAAAAAAATGCCGGTCTGGTGCATTCATGAAGAGAAATCCCTGCTAAGAATCCTTCCATGGAAACACTCAGCCCAGTTAAGGCACATCCCCAGTGAGGAGTTAAAGGCAAAGCTCCAAACATAGAAAACAAGGAAAAAATGCCCTCTGACTTTATCAACTGCCTTCCCTTTGTACACAGATTTTCATTCAGCTGGTTTGGAACATCTGGTGCCTCACCAACTAATTGAAGATCATTTTGAAACCTAAACATGATCAGCTGCATTGTTTTTATCACCTCTTTCCCTCCCTGGCCCTTGAAGCCTCCAGACTAATTGGCAGACCTACAGTAAGAACCATTTACTTCAAGGCACTTGAGCATCAAATTCCTGTAGAAATCTGATAACCACAGCATCTTTGCAAATCTGGCTCAAACCTTGCATTTCAGAGAAGTTTCTACCAAGGAAATTGCTGTAATAGCAAAGAACCCCAAACAGAAACCAGGCCCTTGGTAGCCAAACAAATAACCCAAGACTGGGCTACAGGAATGAGGCAATTAGTGATAATGACCCTGCATTTATCCTTTGCACTGAAGCACATGGAAATGAGCAGCATTGTGGTGAAGGCATATTTAGCTTTTAGATAACCAGAGCAGGAAAAGGATTGGGTGGTTATTTCCCAATTATCTTTCCTCCTAAGCAATGAAAGGAGTTATTGGGTACAAAAAGCAAAGGAAAGCATTATTTATCCCTCCTGCCCTAAGTCTGCATTCCCGGTCTCTCAAGATGCTTTTATTGCCAGCAGGTTCCAGCTCAGAGCAGATCCCACCACAGCACAGCAAGGGGGTAAAAAACACCCCAAAAGCCAAGTTTTTCACCCAAGTAAAGGCAAACAAACCCCCTGCCCTGGCCATGCAGGTGGGGAGGGATCCAGGAGATGTGTGTGCTCACCCACCCTACAGAGCCAGGGCCCTGCTCAAGGACACAACAAGGAGGCTGCCAAGAAAAATAGCAAAATATTGAGCCTTTCTGCACACTCAGGGAACTAAATGGCAATAGAGATGCTGTTACTTATGGATCCATAAGGTTTTGCTTTTCTCCTGGTACAAATATATACTTCCCAGTGTATCTGGTAGCAATCTGGAGGGAATAAGACTTCTCAGGGATATTTTGCAACTTCCACTTAAGCTCAGTCTGTCTTTATATTCACTGTCATCTAAACTGTGAATATATTATATTCCCCCCCCCCCAACTTTCCAATTTTATCATCTACCATCAGCATGTCATTTCTGTATAATATTGCCTAGATGGGAGCCTGGGATTTTTTATTTATTTATTTCTTCTTCAGGAACTTCACCTTAATGTGTTATAATACAAAACATAACAGCCATTACTGGGCTGGATAGGAAAGTTAATATTTCATTTTGTGTGTTTTATGTCCTGATGGCTTCCTACGAACATCAGAGGTAATTCTCACATATTTCACTGGGAAATGTAATGGGGTGGAAAGACATTCCCTAGTTCTGCATTCAGCAAGACACAGATGGAAGAGGGACTTGCAAAAATGCAGTGGTGGTGCCTATTTCGGACAGACTTGCAGGGATTTATGTAAGATACAATAATGTTTGTCAAGGAGACAACAGACATTTTCTTTTTCTTTTGTTTGTTCACAACACAAATGAGAGCAAAAGGAACTGGTGCACTTACCCAGATACAATCTTTAAGTTAGTGGCGTGGAAAATTGCATTGATACTTCCTGAGTAAAATGATCAACTTTATTGAACAGCAGCAAAAGCTGAACATTTGCATGAGCCTTTTAAACAGAAATCTTCATCTTCTCTCCCTGACAAGTGAAACAGGAAGTAAAGCAATTTTATCTGGATGTTCTCCAAGGCGTAAGAACTTAATTGGAGACCAATTTATTTTGGGGGCAGAGGAAAACATATTGATCAAGGGCTACAGAGAAATCAGACATGTAAAAGTGGAGGCAAATTGAGCTGAACATGCTCTGAGGAAGGGAATTTGATAGTTTACAGGTCTGGAGGATGTAATATGGCCCTTTCAGCTCTAAGCTGCCAAATTGCATCTAATTCAAACTGACTGGGAAACAAGGCTGAACTAGGTGTGAGCAATTCAAATTACTTTGATGAACTGACTTTTCTGTGTCTGTCTGCAGGTAATGTCCCTATAACTAACAAAATCGATGAGAAATGGAATTTCCAATTCATCAAGGAAAATAGAATCTAGAAAATTAATCCAATCATGTGGTCCCATAAAGACAATCTAAAAGCAAGGCTGAAGAACTTTTATTGCCAATATTTCTTCACTACAAGCAGAACAAGATCTCATCCACCCATCACAAACTACCTGGCCTTTTTAGATAAAGTCCAAACAAGTTCTCTCTGACAGCACTGAAACCCATTGCTTGTTTTTCTGCACCTGGCAGATTTCTGTGCATTCACTGCATGTTCCCTAGCAGGGTTTCTACACATTTCTGCCCTGCTCAGCCCCCTCCACTAATGCTGGGCATTAAAGTTCCAGGAGTTATTTATTTGCAAATAACCCTTTATTCCCCACCCCTAAGCTTTCAACAAGTCTTGATTAAATTCTGAGCACTGGCAGACCAGCTTTGCCCTTAATTTTTAGGTTTCATACAGAAATCCCTGACCCACTCCACAATAATACTCCTTCCTGTGGCACAGGTAGACAATCCTTTCGTTCTCATTTTCTCCTGCCTTTAAGAAGATCTTATGGCTTTGCCAATGCCTGAGCCCAAAAGTTCCCTTTCCTTCCATGAATGAGTATCAGAGGCTCAAAGAATTCTCTTCTGCCTATGCAAGTCCATTCACATTTCAAAACCGCTTGCCTTTTGGGCATCTGAAGTTTGTCAGACTGATTTCCAGAATCCGTGGGACCATTCAAACCTCACATTCCTTGTTAGATCTCATCTGTCTGGAACATTGTGGACAGAGATAAGTGCTCTTTATGTGAAGAAGAAAGTGAGAGTCTGTAGAAGGGCACAGGACTTTCATTAGAATTCCAAAGCAGAGCTCCCAGGAAGGGCTGGCAGGCAGAGCCAGCCTCTGGCACCAGCCGAGGGAAGGGTGACAAATAATCCAGTGGTCACAGCCTGCACCGAGCCAGTAAATTTGCATTTCCCTGGTCTCTTCCCCAGAGCAGCAGCCACAACACACACTCCAACATCAACAGCAACCCAAGCACTTGGGTGCCTCTTCTGAGCCGCTCCTTGCCCTTCTCCACCCTCCCTTCTCTCTCGCACTCCCAGCTCCTCCCCGGCTCAGTGATTTAGTTATTCATAGCGTGCAGCTCTAGTTAATCTCCTGCACTCGTTTCTCCCCATTCAGGTGATCACAGCGGTGCATGGGATGTTGATTCCAGCCGTGATCAGCCTACAGCACTGAGCCTTTCACAGAAAGCAGCCGGACCCCACCACACCCCCCAGGGCATCCCAGCTCTGCTCCCCCTGCACAGACAGAGGCACAACTGCCCTCAGTGGGCACAAATTACTGCCAGGGTCTGCCACAGAGCGCCCACACTGTGCTGGCAGGGGCAACAGAGAAGGTTGGTGAAGCAAAGACATTCCCCAGGCTCAAAATCCTGCCTTGGAAAGCGGGATCAGTGGCAAATATTCACCAAAAGCACACAGGAGGCTAAGCCAGGTGACCTCACCCTGTGTCACCTCCCATTGCGTGACCAGACACACACCTGAGCTACAGGAACAGGCTTGTCCCCAGCAGCAAAGCACAGCCAAGGACTGTCACCTTCAGCACCTGAGGGTCTGCAAACCCTGCTCTTGATGCAGAAAGGGAGGGGACACGCTGGGATCAAGTTTGGGCAGAACTCGCCCCGAAGATCTCAGGTGAGCAAGAAGGGAGGGACACACTCAGCCCCACATTCAAGGCAACCACCAGCTCTGCCCTCAAACACCCAGTGACCAAACTAAGCCACAATTTGCAGCAGGAACTGCTCAGCTTCTCTCCTGAGAGATGATCTGGGCAGCTGCATCTCTCAAACACACCTCTCCCCTTTTGTCCACCAGCAGTGACCCGTCACTCCCTCCTCCCCCACCGCCTGGCTGCTGCAAGGCAGCTTTTTCAAACACTAATGAAGCCACTGGTTTCACATTCATTAAGGGGTGTTTGATCTGCCAGCCCTGGACTCTGCACTTGCTGCCTGTGATGTCTGACATGAGAGGAAGGGATTGGGCCCTGGAGCCAGAGAAGGCTGGGAGATGCTGTGGAGGGAAGGACACTGAGCTGTAAAATCCGAGGACAGCAACTTATGATCACAATTTAGCTTAAAGCAGCAGCAGGAAGACTTGCTCAGGCAGCTATTTTTGACACCAAGGATGTTTCTTGCCCTTCTGTGCTGCCTTTGTGCCTGTTCTGTTCTCTAAGGAGAACTTAAAGGTGAGCTATAAAACAGGGAGAGAGGGAAAAGAAAAGAAGTTTGTGCTGGCCTAAAAATCCACACTAAGTATCAGTGATGAGGAGAGCTCAACACCTGAGCAGTGACCTGTATTTTCAGCTTGCTGAGGTGCCCGTGAATAGCTGTGAGACAATATCTCAGCAGGCACTTGTTGAGCACCTTGGATTCCCATGCAGAGGGGCAGCAAAGGGGCTGAGGCTGTAACACCTCCAGCTGGAAGGAGACAAATCTAATGTTATGCTGCCCTGGAAAGCTTCTAATCCCAGCAGCCCTCCTGACCCTGCAAGGGACAAAAATCCAGACTAATCCACATGCCCAGATGTTTTGGTTGGTGTGATGAGGTGTGCTCAACATCAGAAGGCAGGAGAACCCACAAAGCCTTTTCAGGTCCCCCCCCCCAGTTTCCTTTTTATACTAGTCTAAAAGGAATCCCCACATTTGCCAGGCTCCCTCATGGCAAATCCCTTCTTTTGCCATCTCCTGCCCGAATTCTTGGCTTCAAAGTGATTTCAATACATAATATTAAAAAATTGTCGTCAAGGAAAACCCTCAAACCCGAGGGCACAGCAGATTCATAACAACAGTGACAATTTCTTGTTTCTTCAGCCTCTCATCTCAGGCTGTGTTGCCCACAGGGCTGACATCAGGTCTCTGGCGTGTATATGTATTTTCATTTAATCACTGCTGAAAAACAGCAAGGCTTTTCCCAGGCTCTAATGAAAGCAACTCCTTCTGTTGGGCAGGCACACGCTATCTCTTCATCTCCCCTTGCTCTCAAGGGCAGGGGATTGCATTGCCATGGGCTCCAGCCAGAATCCTGCAGGAACTCTGAGCCATTCCGTGCCTTCTCACCTGTGAAGGGCTACAGGAAACGCCTCCCTGCCCCAAGGGCATCACAAAAGATCCAAACCCCACAGCAGAAATGCTGCCCAGCTTGAGAAATGCAGCCTTGCTCCCAAAGTGTGGCTGGGTAGGGAAGCACTCAGTGCTGGTCACAGCAACTCTGGCCCTGCCAACTGATATCACAAAATGACACCTCATTTTTAGACATTTTTTCCCCCCAGGTCTCTTCATGTCTCAGCCCTCAGGACAGGACAAGATCCCTGCACTCCCCAGAATGTCTCAGTAGTTTTCTACAGTCTGATGCCTGTTGAATTTTGCATTGGAGTTTGACAGGAGGAATGAACTGAATGTGCTCATTCCCATTTCGGTTCTGCAGGAACATACAAGGGAATGTTTCACTTCATCTGCTCATTCTGCCTCTCTCACCACTGTCTGAGGAGGGTTCCTGTGCACACAAACACACTTTACATAAGAAAATCCCCCTCAGTAAAAGCACACAGTTAAACATATGCCAGGGCATGTCTCCTACCACAAAGACATATATATATAAATACACAGCACACAGAGCTTCATTCATATCATGAAGAACCAGGTTCAAAGCATCCTGAACAAAAGAGAAACCCCCAGGGTCTCACGGAAAAAGTTTGCACAGACACAACAACTCACTGTCTTGCTGCAGCATCCTCAAGATCCTCACCCCAGGAGACAATTCCACTGCACAGACTTGGTGAATCCAAATACCTGGCCCTGCAGGGAGCTTGCTGGGTACAAAAAAACCCACCCTTGGAATACTAAATTCCTGTTCTTTATCTTTAGGGAAGGAGTAGAAGAGAGGGATACACATCCAGGCCAGGAAAGGAAAAGTGAAGAGCCTCATTACTGCTATTATTGTAGGACCTACATTGCCTACCTATAGCAAAAGCCTGGCTGCACTGGATGGAGTAAATATCCATATACTGCTGCTTTAAATAAGCAGAGAAGAAAAAAATAACTGCATTTGCTTTGTAAATAGAATGGAATGACACAGATGTCATAGAGGAAGTTTTGGGGCAAGGATGGGATTTTTACCAACTCTGTAAGTGAAAACATTGACTGAGGGGCCTTTTTATACCCCCCTCTGCTCTAGTGGAGTCCTGGCATGTGGAAAGGGATGCAGCTTTCAGGAAAGAGGATTTCATATCACACATTGATAGAAGTCAGCAATTCCTCTCTGGAAACACAAGAAAGAACCACTTAGGTAACCAGACAACTCTATCTCACTACATTAGGTAGTTCTTCAAGGGTACAGTGAAGTTCCCTCAAGCAGGCAGGCTCCAAGTACTGTTCAAAACCAATTCCTTAAGCCTCAACTGTCTGAAAACAAGCATGGAACAAACACAGGTATTCACATCACCACTGCAGACCCGTGGGCCCAGCCTCCCTGGGTGCTCAGGGAAGAGAAACACTCTGCAGGGCTGATTTACAAACCCTGCCAGATGGAGAAGGGGCCAGAAATAAGGGACATAAAGCAAATAAGGGATATTGGGAGCTGACACTGGAGAGCTTAAAAATGGAAATGAATGCCCTTGAGCTGACAAAGGTGAGGCTAAACCCATAAATCCAGGCTCCCCCTAAAGGATGTGCCAGCTGTGCAGCCCAGTGACTCAGGGAACAGCAGGACACCAGTGACTGACCTGGCCAGAGTCCCTCCCAGCCCTGCTTGCCTTCCCCAAAGAGCCCAAGCCTGTGTTTCCCTCTCTCCCAGATGGCATCAGGGATCCCAAGACAGGGAGGCTTTCCTTCCCATTCTGCCCAGAGCACACATCCCAGGGCCACCATCGGGGTGTGGAACATGAGGATTGTCACATTCCCATCTCTACTGACACAGGGGGGGAAAAAACCAACCTAATTTTCACTCCTAGCACTCTAAGTCAGACTCCCTGACAGAACAGGCTGTCAAGCAAAGAATTTTTCTTCCTCCCTCCTCCTCCATCCATTTCAAATGTCAAACAAATCGAGGCCAGCTCTAAGGGCCTCCAAAACCAGGGCTCCTGCAGCTCCAGAGCACTGACTTGCATTTCATCAGGGATCTTAGAGCCTTGTGTTGTAAATAAGTCAAGGGCAGCTGGAATAATACACCTGTCAAACAACACTGAGCTTCCAATTTCCCTTGACAGCATCAGCTCCCATGTGCTGCTGCCTTTTACAAGGGTCTGCCAGGAGGAATCAATTCCTTAAGCACATGTTGGTGTATAAACATGTGCTCTGCTGCTTCAGAATCTTCTGGCCATTGACCACAGACCTGGGAGAGGCTTCACTTCCCATCTTTATTTCTCCCCTTTGGCTCAGGCCAGGTGAGTTGCCCAGGACTCTGTTTTATGCCCCTGTCCTCAGTTATGGCTTTGCCACATGTTCATCCACCTAAAAGTCTCTGTGCCAGGAACCTGTGCACAGGGAGATTCTTTTGGGATTTGTTTCCTGCTTATAAGAAAGACAGCTTTTTATTTTTAGAGGAAAATACACTTATCTCACATATATTAAGAAATAAAGACTATTTCGGCTAAATTCATGGTCTTCATGTTAATACTTAGAGACTAATTAGAAAATGGGAATCCATTAAAGAAAGGTAATTAAAGAGCAGATACAGGGCTCTGAAAGTAGAAATTCATTAAAGTTTGCAAAGAACTCAGGTATTTTGACAGCTGTGTCACAGCAAAGCTCTTGTGGCTCCTGCAGTCATTCACGGCAGGCACTGCTGGAGCTGTAAAATGCTTGTTGCAGCCCCAACTCTGAGAGGGGGTAACAGGGCTCTGCTTCCAGGAGCTGTTTGGTTTGTTCCAGCAGCCCCTTGGGGGAGGGAATGGTGACAAAACCTTCTGCAGAGAGCTGCTCAACTGCTGACCATTTAACTCCATAAAGGAGAGGAGCTCGGTGTGTGCTGCTGGAGAACGAATCATAAATAATGCAAACAGGCAGCTTGTGATGAGAGGAAAAGGTGCTTAAGGATGGCCCTGCTGCTCCCACCATCAGCTCCTGCACACGAGGGGGGCACAGGTCTGGCAAAGCAAATTGTAGGTGCTTAAAGATGTAAGGCACAGGCATAAGCAGCAATAACTCATGTTATTTAAAGCACCTCTTGGAGCTCCGGCTGTTGCCTCAATGTTCTTGTCTGAGAAGTGAGTGTCATGTTCTCCAGCTCATGTTTATCTGCTTCAGTCCAGGCTCTCAAACAAGCCATGAGGTTTAGTAAATCCACCTGAACCCCCTGCTCTGACAGGTACAGAGGGAGCCAGACTTGCCATTCAGGGGTGGAGAAAACTGAAGTTCAGGGAACTCAAAAGATGTCTGTTGGAAGCAGAAATAGAGATGGAATTCACAACATATGGGACAAATCATTAGTTCTATGGACTGAAATTATTAAGTAATCAATCCTCTCTTGTGGACTAAAGACACTTTGGCTTATCAATTCAATAAGTGATAGAAAAGGTTAATTCAAGGTCTTGATTTCAGGTTTAACAGGCTGTGCTGGATTAGATCCATATTCCCTATAATCCACTACCCTGTTTTATCCAGTGGCCAAATGCAGAGATGGGAACAAAGAACAGAGCAAACATATCCAAGTCTCCACTCTGAGCACTGATTTATTTGACCATAATAGTGAGGGTAATTGCATTAAAATTATTAAGACTCAAACTAAGACTTGGACCATTGAGCATAAGCTTAGCCAAATGATTTTTACTCCTGCCCAGCTCTGTGTGCTATCAGCTCATTTGCTAAGGTAAATGATCAGAAGTTTAGCAACTCTGCAGAAGGTTTTGATAACATTCCCTCTATCCAAGGGCAGTTCTGGAGCCAGCAAAGCACCTTCTGGAAGCAGAACACTGTTACCCACCCCCCCTAAACATTTAACAACTTCATTAGGTGTCAGTGCCTGACACAAATGACTAAAACAGCCTGAAACATCCTTCCAAGTGACACCACAGGCTGAGCAGGAACACGAGCCAAAACACTGACCAAATGTTTCCACTTTGTGTCAGGAAACAAAAATAAGTGTTGACAAATAAAAGCACAAGAGCTGGGCCAGGCAAGAGATTCTTCAATATTTCCATGTGTCTGGCTTTTTGCTTTCTAATGTTGACACATGCAAAAAAAAAAACCTCCCTGCTGTGCCTGGATCTGGGAACACATCCCAGAGCCCAGGGAAGGTGCCAGCCCTTCCAGCAGGCGCTTGCTTGTCACCAGCCACCAGCAGGGCACACAGAGGGGACAAGGCAGAGGGCACTGCAGGGGCACATTCAGCTTTGGGCACCTCACCCAGCCTCCCTGGCAGCAAGACAGGCTGGAATGGGGCAAGGGGGGTCACCTGCCCTGCTCCTGCTGGGGACAGGGTTACCTTGCTGTGCCCTCGGGCAGCCACATCCCTCTGCAGCAAGTTGGACTCTGCTGTGGCACAACTCAGGAGCAGAAGGAGCTGCTCTCCCTCTTCCCAGGAGGGGAGACACCTGACAGTGACAGCAGACCTTCATCACTGCCTCCCACCTCTCCCAGCACTGCCTGAGCTGGGCTGGTTTCTCAAAGAATGAAGGGACACAACAGGCAGGTCCTTCTCCCCAAACCTCCTCTCTGGGGCCACCTGATGCCAAGAAGTGCCCCCCATGTCCCAGCAATCCAGGAGATTCTCTCCACCTGCTGTACCACCACCCTGGCACAGTCTGTTTTCCCACATCCCAGTTAACCCAGTGCTCCCTCAGCCCCCTGTGCTGTTCTGCAGAGCCACTGCATAAGGGCCCATATTCTGCTCAGGGAAAACTCACTGGGAGCATTCAAACCCCAGCACAAAGTGTTCACTTGAGCACCCGAGCCAGAATGACTCCTCAGACAGTTACCCAAGAGAAGGAGATGCTTCTCAGGAGCACCCACATCCCAAAGGGGATTCCTATAAGGCGGGAGAACCTCCCTCATATCTCTTTTTTCCTCTTCCTTGACTAAAGTAATACAGGTGAGCAGGTCAGATGTAATCATTGGTGCTGCCTTTCTCAGCACAGTGGTGCAAACAAAATTAATCTCAACCAAAAGTGTTCATTCTGACAGTAGGAATCAGATTCCCAGAAACAAGGATTTTTTTTTCTCCCCCAGCTGTGCAGACCTGGGGAGAAAGGATTTAGATTACACTGCCTAGCAGAGTCTTCAAGTGAGATTGCTTTTGGCTGCCAGCACAGCAACACATTTGCAAAATCACTCCAGCACCCTGAGATGCCACCTGACTGCAGCGAGGGGGTCAGCTGTGGAATTCAGCTCCCCTCTGGCACATAAACAAGGAGACAATCCAAAGGGGGAGGACTGCAAGGAAAATGTTCTGGCTCAGAGTCAGGACGGGACAGCAAAATAGGAATAATAGGGAATGAGCAGCACATCTTCCTCCTCAGAGCTGGGTGCCTGTTGGTCTGAGAGAACAGTTTGGGAAGCCTGGGGAGCTGCTGAAGGTTTAAAGCACCAAGAATAGAAGTAATATGATCACAAAAATCAGTTCTGTGGATCTGACACGGCCTTTGGGAAGGTGTTGGCCTCCAGTGGGGAGCTTCCCTTCCAAGGGCCGTTCCATTGCAAAGGTGCTGCCATGTTTTATCAGGACAATGATATTCTGCAGCCTCTCCCTCTGTGCAGATACCACAGGATCTCTGAGCACCCAAACATGTGCAAATGCAACACTTGAACCCTCCTGTCCTCTGCTAAATGTGGCTGAAGTGAGCTAATGGTGCAGAAATTATGGATACAGACACTGATTTTGTAAGGCTCATTTCTTTAAGAAACTAAGCTAAAAACAGCAATAAAAAGCTGTGTTGTCTTCCACATACTCTAAGGTTAAATCGACCCTGTGCTATAAACATCACAGAAATCTGCTTAGATCCTCTTCCCTCAAACCTTCCCCAGGTTCAGCACCAGAACAGGCAGTGACTTTTCAGACTATTTACATCATCTCCAAGAGGAGAATGTCTGGAGTAGTGACTGCTGGAGAAACTATTCCATCATGCCTCCCAAAGGACACTATGACAGCGGGTTTTTATTCCAGAATAAAACCCACTCCAAAGTAATTAGCATCCTTCCAAAGTGGAGTAATTACTCTACAGTCAAGTCACTTCTGTTCCAGAAGAGTGTGGCCATGCAGGCAGCTATTCTGGAATGTTTCCGGCTGAACAGCTTATTCTGCAGTAGCTGTTTGTCAGTCCCAGTGAATGACAATCAGCTCATTTCCCCTCTTATGGGGAGGGAAATCAAATTAGGAAACTGGTGTTCTTCAGGAGATGTTTGAACCAATTTCAACCATCCACCAGTTTAAAGGAAAATTTTACTTTATTTTATATTTTTGCCAGTTTTATAACCACTGGCAGGAATTCAGGGAGAAAGGTCAAATTCTTCCCCTGCCCCTAAAGAAAAGGCACCAGCCAGGCTCAGCTATGTTATTAGTTATCAGAGCATCCACAGGGAAGAGGGTTTTTATGAACTCTCCAACCATGCACAAAGCTTCACAAGCGAACATTTTATTAGACACCAGAGACTCCGACATAAATCACAGGCTGAAGGAAAGCTGGCTGTGCTGCTTCTGCAGCTCCTGGAACTGCCTGTTCCACAATAAAAGGACACGAAAGGCAACTAATACCTGAATACATAACTAGGTACATGCCCCATGGAGCAGTGACACCACGAGAGGTGGGAGAGCATCTCCTTGCCAAAACCACCCCCCAAAGTGGGGAGAACAGAAGGGTTAATGGAGACCAGAATGGCCCGGGATGATTTTTCCTGTGGGCTGGCATGTACTTAAACGTCCTGAGCTATCTTTGGAGCTCCTTAGCATATTTGCTCAGCTGATTTGCATACACAAATATAAACCCTACTCTCCAAAAATTGCTCAAGCAGAGTCAGGAGCAAATTAAACACTCGAGCTGAGGGGAGAGAGAGGGAGAGAGCGTAAGGAAATAGTAGCTCTGGCATGTTCTGGTCCTGTAGCCGACATGACTTAAAGAGAATGAGACTTGCAAACATCAAGTACTGGGGGAAAACATGACAGCAAAGTCATGCCAGGCTGAGGGAAGGAGATGCTTGAGTAGTTTATTTCTGCATATTTCCCCAGCTGATATGGAAGCTGTATCTGTCAGCAGTGACAGGGACTGCATCTCACTGCAGGAAACTTGGGGAAAGATCAAGGTTTAAACCCAGAGCCAGAGCTTTTTGGGATGGACTTCCATGGCTTCAATCAAGCTTTGGCTGGCAAAGAGACTAAACTGCATTGGTTGTGCACGAGCCACCTTCAGAGGGCACGAGCTGTGTGAGCACATCCCACTGGGAAACACCTTCTGTGTCCAAAGCCAGCTGGGAAAAGGTTGGGGACAGTGGCTGGTCCCTCCCTCAGCCAAAGCAAACTGCCCTGCCACACAAACAGGGGGGGCTGGGGCTCTGAGACACGTGGATGAACAACCCTGGCTTTTAGGGTTGGAAATACTTGTGAATTTTTTACCCAGAGGGGCGTGGGAAGTAAATTGTTTAGTGGAATTCTGGTGAACAAAAGCTCACCCCAGGCTCTGTATCAACACCCTGCACGCTGAGCTCGCCCAGGAGATGGATGGGAGGCTTAGGAAACACAAGCCTCAAAGAAAGGTCAAATGAAATTGGCTTGCTCAGCCCAGGTAAGAGTTTTCTGAGCTGGAGATAGAGCAGATTTCTCTTACGTAAAAGGTTGTTCTGAAAAGAGAAGAGAGCAATTATCCTTCAGGCCATGGGAGGCAGGACAGGGGGAAATGGGGTGAATGTGCAGGAGAGGAAATGGAAAAAGGTAGATTTAAGTTTCTTGTGAGGATAAACTTTTAATGCTGAGGATAAACAACAGACTACTCAGTGCACTGATTCCTTGTTGGAGCTGGACTTTGGTGTGATACAGCCAGCTGTGGGAGGGATAAGGGGATGGATTAGATGACCTCCAAGTCCCACTAACCCCATTGCCCATGACTACACACCTCTTTTGCATACATAGCCCAAGAGTTGATTGTGTTGCAAAGAATAAACCAAGAAGGAGAAACTGAGGATTTTATCCACGTCCTAAGTCACCAGACTCCAGAGGAGTTTCTCTGGGAAAGCCTGGACGTCCCACCTGCTGCCCTTTCTGTAGCTGTGACCAATCTCTGACAACCACAAGAGGCAAAGACAAACTTGCCAGGTTTTCCCCTCCAGCCCCTGCAGGTAAATTAGGTCTGGCTCAAAACAACCCCCAGGATGATGCTGTGCAAAAAAGCCTGTCTGCCCTTGACAAGGTCCAAGGTTCTGTGCCCAGGCCCTGCCAGACACTTGTTGTGATCAAACAGCTCCAAAACCAGCTCTGGAGCAGACCCAGACCCAACTTCTCTCTCTAATCAATGAGCTTCCCATTGGGAGATTGCAGCCCCCACACCCCAGGAAGCTTTGGCAGTGAAAGCAGAGCACCCAGGACCTCTCCTGCTCTATTTTGACTTTGCTTTGCTATTCCCCCTTCAACACATTACCCCAGGGCTGAAGCCACATCACCAGTCTCAGTCTCTGCAACCTCCTCACCAGGACAACTGTCTCCATCTCATGAAGTGGGAACAACAAACCCAAATTTGCAGCTTCTAACCACACTTGTCTGGCCTGTGACCTTCAAGGGCATTTACAAGCATCTCAACTTGAGAAAACTTTGAATTTAGATTAAAAGTTGTGGTCAATGCTCAGCCTGCTTGTACCACCAGGGAAGTTTCTCCCCAGCAGAGATTTTTCCAGAAGTTTTGAGTCCTGGCTCTTCCTAAAGCTGCCTCTATTTTTGCCACAGAAGGGAAAATCTTGGCAAAAAAGGAAGAAAGAAAGAACTGATGTGCCTGGGGGAAGTTGGGCACATCCAGTGACAAAAATGGGAAGAGATCCCAACAGTTCACTGCTGCTTGCCTTTGATCTGCTGAATAATTCTTGCAAGGCCAAGGAGCATCTTGGGCCCATTTGGAAGGGAATTAGTGGGGGATCCTGGGGCTGATGTTCCCACTGAATGGCACAGGAGCCACACAAAGGATTCTCAAGCATTTAGCGAGGAGCAGAGTGAAGAATCCTTTTTGTTCTGGCCATGTAACATTAGGAAACCTGTCAGCTTTCATTTCACTTGATGACTTGGGTAAATCTCTCTGTCTCTTTGTCTATTCCTGCTTTTCTTCCTTTCTTTTATTGTTTTTTTCCTGAGAAACAGTTGACATGAAAAATGAGAAACAAGAATTGCACTGTCAGACAGACAGACACACATGTAATGAATTGTAAGCTGGTTGACCCTTCCTGGGTATTGATTCTGCTCTTTAACTGGGAGGGGAACCATGGACTGCTTTGCAGGAGCTGATAAAAGGAAAAAGAAATCTGCCAAATAAAAATTGAACCCAGGATTTTCTCATTTTAAGCTTAAGCTTGTCACTTGCAGAGCTGCTGGAACACTAATACAATGCAATTCTTTCACTGAAAAGCAGCTCTCCCCCAAAATACCATTTTCTGTGTGCATGAGAAACTTGCCTGCTTTCATTTATCACACTTTTTATCATAAGGAAAAACGTAAATAATTGAGACCACGAGCGAACCCAGTGTTCTAAAAAAGAAAGTGCCAAATGTTTTGCTTTCTGGAAATTCTATCTCCCATCAAAACCTTAAAGATGCTCATGAAATATTTTCACACACCAAAAGAAGCATTTTTATGAGAAAACATATTTCCTGAAAAAAAAAAAATTTGCATTTTTCCAACAGCTGCAGTAAATCCTTATCTCACAGGGATGCTGAGAGAGGAATGCTAAGCTTTAAGCAGTTTTAGAAACAGATCTTCAGCTGGCATAAATCACAGTTCCACCGAAACAACAGCCCTTGAAGCCCAAAATGCAACTCCAGAAAGGCTCTCCTATCTCACACCAGGTGACCACAACAATTCCAAGGGACACATTCCCACCTTTAAGCTAAAAACATATTTAATCAGCCCAGCAGAACACCTGGGTAAACCCCCGGGGCTCACACTTAAACCCTTCAGCACATTCCTGGGTATGTGAGCTGTTCCTGCACATTGCAAATGATTTGGAACAGGTAACAAAGCACTGCCATAACCTGCACTGGGAGAGCAGCACACGCCAAAGGACAGGTGCTTAAGGAAAAGACTTCCAAACGACAGCAGAAACAGTGAATTTCCAATACACAGATATATTCTGAAGTTATTCCCCCCCTCCCACAACCCATCAGGCCAGGCAAAAAAAAAAAAAAAAAAAAAAGCCCTTTAAATCTTTTTGAGCAGAGAAGTGAAACAACGAGGCTTCGATCGCTGCAGAGGGGGCAGGTAACTCAGAACCTTCTGCTGCCCAGCAGACACTCAGCTCTCCGTCACTGCCTCCTGCGCCACTTTGCGTGCTGCAGTTTCCCCCTCTCTTTTGTTATTAAGACACCTCCAATCCCCATCCTGTTTCCCAGGGTGTATCCAGAGGCGCAAAGGGCTCCTCAGCAACTCCTTCACCCACCAAAGCCAGGGCTCCCTTTATTAATCTCGCACAGAATTGCAAATGGCTTCACACAAAGTTCCTGTTTTCAGTAAAACCAGCCCAGTTTCAGAGGGCTGGTTGGGGACACTGCCCAAGTTTCTCTGGGCTGTACAAAAATGTGGGGAAGCTCGTGGGATAGGAGGTGCCAACAGAGACCTCTGGCACTGGCAGGGCTGGAGGGCAGCAGGTGCCAAAAGGCAGGACACTGGGATTTGGGTAAAGCATTTAGAATGAGACTCAGGTAATTTAGTGATCACAGGAAATACCAGAACTCCCCTTTTACCCTTTGCATCCAACAAAACAGTCACTGACTTATCCCTTGCCTGACTCAGCCCTTCCCTGGGACAGCCTGGCTGCTCCTGGAGCTTCCAACCCCCCCAAAAAAAGATGCTAAGCCTCACTGTGGGACACACTCAATGCCCTGCAGCCAAGTGACCTTCCTGCAAGGCAGAGGAGGAGCAGCAGAGGGACAGACTGTAAATGCCAAGCCAACAGATGGGCATTTCTGGATGAATTTTTAGCTGTTCCCCTTGATACTCTTCGCAGCAGAGCGAGGCCTCCTGTGGCACAGCCTGGGCAAGCTTAACTCATCCACCACCGAGGAGAAACACCCAGGGAGGAGTTTGGGGCTGGGCCACACACACTCAGAGCTTTCCCTGATTTTCTTTGCCCTTTCCTTGATGCACCGAAATCAGTAAAAAAAAAAATACCAAGAAAAGCCAACAAACCCCACAACTCAAGAAACAACCCGACAGAGAAAAGTGCTGTGTCGACATTTCTGGGGCAAGACAGGAGGCAGAGATGGAAAGGCTTTGCTGTGCAGCTGCTGCCTCACTGACAGATCCCACTGCTCTTTAACACACACTCAAATCCCTGAGCCATCCCCAGCATTTTTTTCCCCTCCCTCTCTCCCCTCAGCACTCCAGGCTGGAGGAAGATGCACAGGAACAAAAACTAGAGGTAATAAAAAGTTTTCTTACCTTATCACGCAGCTCGGAGGTTGAGGGAGGCAGAGCGGAAAAAAATCTCCTTGTATCCAAAACAACATCGAGGTGTAACCACAAAATAAAACTGTATAAACCTACATAAAAATAAAAGCAGGTAAAAGTTGCAGCTAAGCAGACCATCCCAAAAGCTGCCCAGGCCTTGTGCTGCTCAATAAATACTTGTCCTGGCAAAGGTGCCCCAGGTGATGGTGATGATGGTGATTGGGGCATCAGGGCTTTACCTGACACACCTGGTGAAAAGGGCCTCAAGCATGGCTTGGCTGCAACCATAACCACTCTCTCCGAGGCCACACACAGACCCTGAGGGCAGGTAGCACCTTTGGGTGACTTTTTTAATTGATTGAATAAACTTATACTGAAAATGGGAGAAAATATTTCCCCAAGAAGTCTGAGGCGAGAACTTAAAACTTAATTGTCCTAATTAGTGGAATCAGCTGCGTGCCCAAGCGAGGCTTAGCACTGCTCATATTGCTTCCACCTGGATCTCCATGAAACAATCATGCTCTGTGTGTGTGTCTCTGCCAGTTTGCTGTTTGTCCTGCAGAATTCCCAAATCCCTGTCCACTTTTACTCCCTTTCCAGGAGATAAAACAGCACACAAGTGAAATTCTGTGGGATTTAGGGCTGGGAGAAGAAGGACTTATTTAATAATGTATTTTATTCTGCAAAATGGATCAGGTTTCCTTGCTCTTGTTCCTTGCTTGGATGAGTGGAAAAGACTCCCCTATGCCAAGCTGATTCTCAGCCATCCCAAGGGAATAACCACAATTATTATCAACATTGCACCGTGATGCAAATGATGATTGAGAGCTTGAAATTCCCCATCTGTTAATACTCATTGAAAAGACCTGAAATCCCTCAATCCCAACAAAAATACCTGGGAAAATATTGGCTTGAGCAAAAAGTGGCCCTCCCACAGTGAGTTGGACAGGCTGAATTCCTGAGCTACAGATGCAAAACTGGCCTCCAGACCTGAGCCTCAGATGAGCTTCGGTCCAAGCCCAGCTTTTGATCAAGCTTTGGAGTGAGGGAAAGAGCTGCAAGGTCTAAACAACACTCACTGGTGGGGGCAGCAAGGGAAATGCTTTATGCTGATCACATGGAAAATAACATCAAAGCCTGAACAATAAAGGGAATTTATTAAATTGGTCCAAAAAAAGTTTAGTTTAAAATCGATTCGTATTGAACCTCCATAACAAAGAAATCATAACCTCCTGGCAGAGTAATGAACTCGGACTGACCTCAGCCACTCATCCTGAGAGAACTGAAGCCGCCAGGCAACAGAGACAAGCCCTCACCTGCTCCAGCCAGGCAGTGGGACCTGGGCTGAAAAACACCCCTGAGTTTGACCATGCTAAAGAACAAATAGAATAGGTGACTATGAAACAGGGTTGTCCTCACTGATATTCCTGAAAATCTGACCCAAACTTGCCAGGTTGAAGCCCTGTGGGCTGTGTTTGGCTCTGGGGCACCCCAGGGCTGGGGAGACCCACGGCAGTACCAACCACCAGGGCAGGCACAGAGGTTTGCCCTGGCAGCACTTTTAGGTGTGCAATTAGTCTGTGGACAGGGGGGCAGCCCCTGCTCCCCGTGATGGGATGAGGGATGCTGTGTGCATTAAGAAAAGGCTCCAGCCGCTCCTGCAGATGCTCAGAATCACATTAGCTCCCAGGAAAAGTGCTACAGCAAGGGAGAAACAACCAGGCATTGCTCTTCCCCTTCCTGCAACAACTGTGATCGCCCTGGGCTGTCTGAAGGTGTTCTGGCTTGGCTGGAGAGGGACAGCAGGGAGGGAATCCCAAAAGAGGAGCAGAGCCCCCTCAGCCCTGTGGGAGTGCAGGTGAGAACCGTGCCCTGGGTGCTTTGGAGGGGAGAACTGACCAACTCAACTCTCAGGCTTGTGCATGAACGTGTGGCTTCACAGCAGAATTACAGGAGGGATTCCTTCACCTTCTGAGTGCCATCTCCTCCCCTCACTCCCTAAATCCCCGGGGCTCCTCCCCACACAGGTCGTCCCCCCTTCTTTATTTTTAGAGCTGTAATCAGGAGAACATTTTGTCTCCCAGTTGGATCAGCGTGTCTGGAAATGAACAGGGGGCAGCTCTGCTTCTCTTTCCTTCTCTTTTTCTGCAAGGGAAAGCAGTGAAGGGAGTGGGAGGCAAATGTGCAGCTCAGTGCTGAGGTGGCCCAGCGAGGCCATTGGTGCTGCTGTCACCGCTGAGCGTGGAAGAATGGAGAGGAGCACAAGGCAGAAGAAAAGCTTCACTTAGCAGTGCATTTCATTTAGGGTTTTATAACAAAACTTCAAAGTGCTGATTGATCAGAAGGGCTTTGCTCAGTACAAAGAGCAGGATGATTAAAGCTCCCAGGAGCAGTGATTGTGAAGCAGGAGTGAAGCCATCCTCCCTTCCTGATGGAGGTATGTTTATCCTGCCAAGGTTTACACCTGCTCCTCAAATAAGAACAGTACTTTTTGGCTCTCTGTATTTGTATTATAACATGTAGTGAGGTCTCCAAGACTAAGGGCAGAAGGTGCAGGCTCCTTTCCAGCTGTGTTTAACCAAGAAATGGATGACCCTGGGAAGGAAGGGCTCCCATGGGTGTTAACAGTGAACACCAACCCATGCGAAGGAGGAGAGGCCAAAGGACCACAGTGGGGTGCAATTGATGATTTAATCCTCCAGCTGAGCAGCACATGGAAAACCCCCAGGGCTCCTCCCAGTATGGGGAAGGAGCAAAGCACTGGGCAGTGCTGTGGGCAGAGCCCTTGCTCCTGCTGTGCCTCGGAGCCCCCAGCTGTACAACAGGCGGAATGACACTCCTCCTGCGCATCTTTCACCTGCCGGCTCCTCCGGGGTACCCCCGGCACCTCCCGCCATGAAACCCAGCTTGCAAGTGATGTAAACCCCCCGATATTATACATACAAAGCAGCCACGTTCTGAGGTCCATCCACCACGTTGGTACAGCCATCAAAACACCCCTGTAGTGTCCAAAACAGCCACCACAGCCCCACAGCCCAATGTCATCTGGGCTGCTCATCACCCAAAGGCACAGCCTCTCCCTCTGGCCTCTCCAGCATGAAAACAAAGTCACATTAAAGCCCATCTCATAAGCCTTATCAGGGAACTGGATCAAAGCTTGGATAACAGCTCTCTTCAGACTCAGGAGCCTGATATTTCAGAGAACTGATTTGGAAATGATCCAAATGATATAATTAAGGGATCAAGATGCAGTTAAGCTGGACTTAAATAGCTCCGAAACAGTATCTGATACATTAAAGCACAAAATAATTCTGCATTGCAGCATCGTTTGGAGGTTCTGGCACAGAGGTCCAGGTCCTGTTTTGTCTATATATTAAGGCAGGGCTTAAATTCCCCATGACAGACAGTTCTTTGTCATTCTCTATGGTGGCCAGAGCTCTACAACTCACTGCCATAGTGATTTTAGCTTTCACCTTCATTTGCAGACCCTACAAACTCACCAGCACAAGTGAGGATCCAGTGCAGCAGATGAAAGCCTGACAATAGTGGGCTTTGCTTTCCTTCATCCCTCTAACACATCCTTTAAAAGGGCCTCAGAGGTGAAATTCTTGGCTTAGACACACCCTGGAAATTTTCAGCCTGCATCAAGCAGAGAAGGAGTTAAATCATCCCATAAAGAGAAATTTTTATGTGTGGGGAACTGCTTAAAACTGTTCAAAATTGTCAATATTGTAACGAGCAATATCGACTGGCTTTGCTGGTGTGATACTGGAATAAAAAGCTGGGGTTAAGTCTCAGCATTTGAGGCATTCTGAATTCCTTGTCCCCCACTTGACAATCTTTGCTTGCTCCCAAAGTTTCTCCCTTAAACAGCAGTTGAAGAAATACCATTTGGAGACCTGAATGATTTAGAAATTGCCTCGATTTTTTATCTTTTTGATTCCTGAACATAAGTCACTTCTTGATTGAGAGTGTATCAGATCTCAAATTATATGTATTTTTTTTCCTGATTGAGGATACATTTGTGGTGAAAGGAGCCCTGTGTATTTTATTTACAGAGCCGTGCCTGGCTTTAAGATTGCCCAAACACAGTGATATATGCCTGCTTTGTTCCCCTCATAGCATTTTCCTCGCTCTTTAGTGCCAGGTTTATGACTTCTTTTTGTGCAATATGAATTCAGCAGCCTATATATATATTTTTTTTTAATAATAAATACAATGTTTACAAGAATAAAACCTCAATCCCAGCTAGAAATATGCATGTGTGTCAGTGCCAGAAGCTCTGAGCTCTTCCCAGTGGTGAGCACCAGGAGAAAACATCGCTCAGCTGGTGCAAACGGCTGCTCGTGGGGGCTCCACAGCCCTGGCCCTGCACGGCTCAGCCCAGACCTGGGCGAGAGGGAGGGAGGGAGGGAGGATCCCTCATCCCAGGGGCTCTGTGAAGTCAGGGATCACAGACCCGGCAGGCTGAGCTAGAACACATTTCTTTCCTGGGTTTGGTGCCAGGTAATATTCCAGTTGCCAAAGTAGAAAGGGGGTTTGGGGTGTTGTGACCCTGAAGGACAAAGACTGCTTGTGGATGTTGGTGTTTAACTCACCTGGGGCTCAGGTGACCCAGGACAGTGCAGGGTTTAATATTCTTGTGACTATTAAACACAGTTTTAACCCAACTACCATAACTATGACCCACCAAAACTGCAAATGGGCTCTTTTCCTGTCACATCTCCTTAAAAAAATGTATTTGGAATAGCAAAGAAAAATATATGATAGTGTAGAAAATGACACTGGGGAGGCTACAGGGAAGCCATAGCCAATGATCAGAACTAATGGATCACTATTTAATAATAATACTTAGCACTTGAATAGGTTTGAAGCTTCACAGAGCTGTGCAAACGGTAGCTAATTAATCCACACAAAATCCCAGCCAGGTATTACTAGATTCTCTCCCTCCTTACACGCTGCTCAGGAGATTACAGCTCCTAATTGTCCCCACGGTCACAGTGCGGGGGCGCAGAGATGGCTAAACCGGGAAGGAGCACACCGGGGCTGCTGGGAAGCCCAGGATGCACAAAAGGGGAGGTTTAGACCCTTGGGAACACCATTTCACTAATGATTCCAGCGATCCTCAGGGCTATTGTTATCACCCTGATTTTCACAGGGGAAAAAAAGGAGCATGAGAAGATGAAGGGACCATGTGGGAATTTCCTAGAGGAGCAGGGGTAGGAAGCAGAGCTCGGGGGTCATTCCTGGGCTGGTGAGATGGGAGGGCAGCTGAAGTTGTACACTGAGGTCTGGCTGGGCACAGGACACCCCCTCCATGAGCCAGATTCCCCTCCTTGCTTGACTGTAAATATTTAGCCACTCTGGCTCTGGAACACCAGCTGTCCAAGTGATAATAGAGCTAAATCCCTCCTCAAACACCCAGGCTCCTCCTCCCTCTGGAAAGGCCATTTGGCTAATGCCACTTTTGCAGGTTAATCTGGTGCGGAGCCGCCCGTGCCAGGTGGAGAGCGGGCAAGCAGGAGCTGTGAAACACCCCTGGGACCTGCTGGGACCTGTCTGGAGGAGAAAAGCAGAAAGCAGGAGCACAACATCCCGTCTCCAGGGGCCTCCTGGCACCACAGGGAGTGGCAAAACGCCCCCAGCTCTGGCACTGAGGGTACAGCGCCGAGGCACACACCTTGGGCAGGGCAAGGGGCAGGAGGATGTCCCAGCCTGGCCATTCCCGAGCCACTGGACACCTGGGAAGGACCAGGGAGGGAGAAACAAAGTCGGTGGGCAGCATTTGGGGTGCCTGGCTTGTGACCTGTCAGGTTGTGTCCATTCTGGCACACTGAGGGCTCTTCCACCGTTTTCTGCTGGTCTCACCTGCTCTGTATTTTTGGTATAAACCCTTGAAGGTCGGAGGTGTCTCCTGAGGGGCTGTGTGTGGCACCTGCTCCGTGGGCTCTTACAGGTGGGCTCACATCCCTCCCTCTCTGCTGATATTCTGTGGCTGTGGAGTCACCCCACGGAGCTGAGGGGGTTTGTTCCTGTGCTGCAGCCCAGCCCAGCCGCTCTGTCCTGAAACTGGAGCACCCAGAGCAGGCAAAAGTGCAAATAATTCTGTCACACAGAGGACCTTTTAGCTGATGCCCTTCCCTGGCTGCTCTTCAGGACCAGCCCGGACCATTTCCAGCTTCAGTCAGGAAATATCAGGCTTGATAGATCTGAGCTCTCCTGAGTCATCACGGATTTCTCCAGATCTCTCACTGTGTAGTTCTATAGATCAAAAAACCCACTTCTCTTTCCCTTTTAGCATGTGGTTTCTGATTATTCAGTTGGGGGTCACAGTACAACTAACTAATCTTCAGGCTTACAGGGCATTTTGCCATCAGCAATTCAGCACAGGGGAGGGGAACAGAATTATTCCTTTCCTTTGTCACTGGCCCTCGCACTAATATCACAGCACTGAAAGGGATCAATGAGAATGTGCTGCTACACTTCCTTAATGCTTTATTACAGGCACCAGGGTCCTGCTAAACAGCATAATAAAATATCAATAAATAGACTGTTTGCTGTAAAGGTTCCTTCTGCTTCTGCAGTTTCTCCACCTCAAGATGATTTCTGCATCTGGGGATGTTTCAGTGTAGCCAGAGGGTACTCTGGTATGCAGGGAAAGAGGGGAATGGAGAGATGGATGAATGAGTGGATAGACTCCAGCAGGCACAGGGATGTGGTTTTCTAGGCTGGAAGGAAACAAGCACATCACCAGATGCACACTAAAATTGTTTTGCTTTCGGCTTCCTACAAACAGCAAAACCCCAAAGTGTTCATGAAAAGCAAGATGGATTCTCCTCACTTCATATCAGTCCCAGAGAAAAAGAAATACAGCACCGTTTTAGCTCCAGTTTTTGAACTAAGATTTTGGGGACTGTTGGTGTGAAAGGACATTTCATTGGGAAGGTAGTTAATACATGCACAGAAGCAGGGAACAAAATATAAAAAGGCTCACATGAATCATTGTGATTAAGCCTGGACAAAAATGGGTTTTGATGATTGATGAAAACCACCAGGATTTTCATTTTGGATTTAAAAAAAGGCTTTGACCTTGCCCCAGAGCAGGAAATCCTTTCTCCATCCTGCTCTCCTACCTGCTCCATTTCTGATAGCATCTTTTCTTTAGTGCCTCTGCCTGGAACACCTGAGCAAAGCTCCTCTGCTGAGAGGCAGAGGGGTGTGATGCAGCGGGGCATAACACACACCTCCTTTTCCCTGAATAGCTGGTGGCCTGCCCAAGCCTCGGAGTCAGCCAGGGCTCTGTGCAGCCTGAAAATCAGCCAGCCCGTGCCTGAGAAATCTCTGCTGACCAAGGTCTGTCCTGCAGCTTCCCCTGGGGCTTTGGCAAAGCACCTGATAAAGATGTCTTTGCTGTGTCTGACATGGAGCTATTATGCTGTTTACAGGAGATCTGTCACAGACAAGTGCCTTCTGCACAGAGGCCATTTCCTCCCCAGGCAGCGCAGGGGACGTCCTAAATTAGCTCCTGAGGATGGAGTTCTTCCAACACCCCCAGACACAAACCAAGCCATGCTTCGAGCTGCATGGAGCTGTGTCCTATGGCGAGTTTGGCTTATGGGCTGTAAATTCTGCCCCCCTTCCTTCTCTGTTTGGCTTATGGATCTTGCAGTTTGTCCAATAATTCAGCTGGACAGAGGGCACAATTTGGAGGGGAGGGGCAGGGGATGGCGGGGCTGAGAAATACCTGCTGGGAATGCTTTGGAAGTCACCCAGAACCGGGAATACATCATTATGTAGAGGACTGTTCACATGAAACAAGCAGACAGGAGCTCTGCCTGCCGACTGAGTGGCTGCAGTGCCAGCCTGCAGGTCTGTGGGCACAGCCCAAGAACTTTGGATGCCCAGACTCCCGTTGAACCCTTTCCCTCATCCCTTCATTCCTGCCTGCAGCCAGGGGAGCAGAAATCCTCCAGGAACTGAGTCTTCCATGGCCTCTTTTCCCCCTCTGTCACCGTGCTGTGGAGCAGAGCGAGGTGCACACACGTTCATTTCTCTAATCATAAATTCAGCCTCCCGTAAATTCAATTCCGTGATGCTGCGCCTGTGACGTCAGTAAATCACAGCCATAAAGAAGGGGAAGCAACAGCAGCACAGGCAGGGAATGTAAATGGCTCTGGGAAGCCGGGCCCATCACTCACAGCGGGGGCCTGGGAGCTCAGGCACCACAGGAGGATGCAGAGATGCCCGTGCCAGCACCCCGAGCCCCACCAGCCTCACCCATCCTGCATCCAGCCTGTGGGATGAACCTCCTGACTCAGCTGGATGGGTTCACTGGAGGACACCTTGCATCTCCAGCAGGCTTTCAGCAGCCGGGTCTCATCAGCTCTGCCTCGTACATGAAAGCTGATATTCCTCTTGTTTTCCCGGCTAAATTTTCCCCGGAGGAACAGTGTTTACTGCTGTGCAGAGCTGGGTGTGGAGCTGTTAAAAGAAGGTGCATTGATCCCATTCCTAACAGGTGAGTTCCTGCCCCAGCAGCATCCTGGTGCTCCCACTGAAGGTGCTCCTGCTCTGTGTATGGCAACACACAGAATCCCTTTAGAATCCCTTCAGATCCCACTAAGTGGGAAGGGACTGCACATATTCCCAGGGGTGAATGAGGCCTTTGTGGCCTGACATCTCTGTGAGATGCCCCAAGACTCTGAAAGCTGATGGGAGCTCTGCCTCCCTCTGCACACTGAAAACACCCAGCTCCATTATCACGGCTGAATTCACCCTGCATGGCTCTGCCCAAGCCACTTGCTTCTCCAGAAAGCATCCAGGTGACCTTCTCCAGGGCCGTTTCCCCCTCGCCACGTCCCTGCCTGGCCATGGCATGTGTGGCTCTCAGCAGCACAACGTGAGGCTGACCTGAGCTCCCCTCCTGCCCAGGCTGAGCTCTGCAGAGCCAGGGCCAATCCAGCAGTGCCTGGCTGAGAGCCCCGGGGGGACGAGGGCGGGCAGGGAGAGCCTCTGTGCCAGCAGCACTCCCTGCCCCTGCCTCCCCAGCACCCCCTCTGTGAGTCCCCGCTGCTCCAGCACAACCTGTTTGGGATGTGGCCCCCTCTGCTTCGCCTGTCCCCATCCAGGGTGGCTTTGTGACCCCCTGAGGTGGCACAGCCCTGCTGAGAGTGAAGCTAATGCTGTGTGACACGGCACTCACAGACCAGCTGAGGCTGCTCCCCACTTCCCATCCTGGGAACTTCCAGCACCAGACACCTTTGTCTCCCTGCAAAAAGCTTTTCCAGCGGTTGGAGGGGTTTTTTTTAATGCTGCTGAAACCAGCCTGTCACTGACATTGCTGCCTCCTGTCCCTCCCAGAGCAGGGTGACTAACTCAGCAGAGACAGCACATTGGGCTGATTCCTGCTGGGATCCAACCAAACCGGGAGTGGCAATGTTAGAGGAGATTCAGCACTGCCAGGAGCAGACAGTCCCCACTGCTTGCCCGTGCTAGAAACTGGCTGTACCGCCCTTGGCTGTGCATGGCAAAAGCCATCAATAAGGTCTGCTGGCAAGGAAGCTGGGTCAAAGCTTCTGCCCTCCCCTCCTGCTTCCCTAGGAAAACTCACTTCAGCCCTGCAGGCCTCTTTTAGCTGTCTCCATCCCTCCTCTGTGGAGAGAAACACGGAGTCACAGCCAGGCAGGGGCCGTTTCTATTTGCAGCCTGCACTTCAGCCACTTGCTGATAAAATGCCCCTCACCACAGAAACAAAGAACAGCTCCTAAAAAAATAAACAAACCTACCCACCCTCCACCTCCAAACCACGCTTCCAGTCTGATTGACAGCTTGGGAAAGTTCCTAATTATGTCCCCTGGACACTTCGGAGGCGACCCACCCCAGAGCGTGATTTGATGGCTCAGCGACTGGATGGCCTCGTTTGTACTGATTTATATTACAGAGCCAGTTCTAGCCTCATCAGCCTGGCTTGACCTAGTTTTTCCTCTTGCATAGGTCAATAAAAACATGGCAAATAGAGCTAATCAGACACTGAGGATGCACAGTTAATCCAGGCTGGCCCAAACTTAACAGGAACGCTGCAAACTCTGCTGTCAGAGAGATAATAAATCTTTCCTTAAACAGTCAAAGGGAATTGTAGAAAGAACATGCCATTTCCAGGACAGATAATGCATGAGGCTTTTTTTCCCCCCCTCTCTCAGCTTGCTTGCCTTTTGGTCTGTCTGCATCTGGTGGATGCTGCACGAGTCTCCTTCCCCTGGCAGTGGAGAGCACTGGTCCCTTCTCTGCACTGGGGTTATAAGCAATCACCAAAAGGGCATGAAGTCAGACAAAAAGCAAATGAAAAAAAAAAAAGTGTGCAGCTGGCTCTGGAGTGTCCAAATAAATCCTGGGTAAATGCCAGGCTGCCTTAGTCACTGGATCCAGCGGGAGGAGGACGACCTCCTTTACACTGCGGGGCGAGGGGAATTGCATGTCTCGAGTGAAGGAGTCTGAGCGATGACCTAACGAGGGCATCTCAATCTACCTGCTGATGAACCCGACAGAGTTCAGGGTTGGCTTGCACTAGGGCTGAGCTCAAGTGTGCATTTCCCTTGGAAAATTAATATTTGCTCTCTCCCATGGCAGACACGTGCTTTGCAAAGCAGGCAGGAGCTGGTGCCTTTCCCAGGGAATGCTCCTCGCAGGCAGCTGTGGGAGAGCCAACCTCCCTTGTGCAGCCACTGCTGCCACCTCCACTCAGGGACCGAGGCCTCAGCGCTGCAGGCACTTGGAAGCAGCCTCATGAGGGCAGGCAACGGGGACAAGGTCACCCCAACCCACGCTGGCACTCAAGTGAGAACACTCAGAGGCAATCCCAGGAGAATAAAAGCTGGCACCGACATGCCAGCAGTGATGAGGTCTCCACTTCTGGACAGAGCTGTGATGCTCCAAGTGACCTCAAACCACCCTGGGAAAGAACATCAATCCCTGCAGGCACTGAGCAGCTGAGTCCCCAGAAAGGAAACTGCATGGGGGGAGAAACAGAGGGGAAAACAGGGCTGGTGTGGAGGGGGCAGAGGCTGAGGTGGCCCCCGAGGGACTGTGGGGCAGCATGGCTGAGTCACAGAGGACCACAGGGCAGAGCAGAGATGGGTGGAAGGGCTCCCAGCCCACTGCAAGGTGTGCAGTGCCCACCTGCACATTCCCCTGGCTCTGGCCATGTGGAGACCAGTCTCCATTCCCTGTGGGGACACCCCTTACCTGCCCTGAACACCTTCCCCAGAGAAGGGGGGAGCAGCAGCAGGCTCCGGCTCTGCCTGCCCATGTGCTGGCTGCTCTCTCAGGAGATGCTCCTGTGTTTGCAGCGAGGGTGAAGCAGCAGCTGACAAAAGCTATTCCCAGGCAATTAGCCCCGAGAGGCCGGCAGGGCTGTGGCTGTGGCTGCTGCATCCATGTGCTGCTGTGCCGTTGCCAGGGCAGGGGGAAGGAGCAGGAGCTGAATGCATGGAAATATGTTTGGGTGTGTGTGTAGGAGCTCCCACTGCTCTCTTTAAAATGCAAGGGAATTTCCACACAGGATCCAGGGAAACTGCAGCTCTGAGAGCTGGACCCTGGCTCTGGCTCTCATTGCAGCAACTGGGAAGAGCTGGATACTTTCAGAGAGGCTCATTCTTCAGGGAGCAGTTGTGCAATCCCAGCTGCGTGCTGGGACACAGCCTGGCTGTCTCCAAAGAACTGTTTATTCCAGAGATTACAGCATTCAGTGTTAGTTTGGTGAGGGGAGGTTTATCAGCAAGGTTATGCTCCCAAGCCAGCGTCCTCGTGCTGATGCAAAAGCAAGTGGGACATGCCCATCCAGAAAAGACACAACGAAGCAGTGTTTGAGATATCTGGATTTTATTTCCCCTATTTTATCACCACACCCCCCCGACACTGCTGCTGGAAAGCAGAGCAAGGCCGGGCACAGTGACTCCAAGAGGCAAGTGACACCACCAGCTGATGCCAGCACCCTATGAGAGACCTGCCCTCCCGTCCTGCCTCCAGGAAAACCCTGCTCGGTGCGGATGCTGCCAGGACTCCGGTAAAGGACCAGCATTTGCAGAGCAAACCCATCCTCCTGCCTGCCGGCCCTCCCCACATCCCGCTCCGCAGCATCGTCCCCGCGTCTCCGGCGCCGGAGCATCAGCGTAATGTGATGTGACACCTTCCCCCACACTTTGTTATAAATATCGTGTTTCACTGTAACCGCGTCTGACACCCCCTTGGGGGCATTTTCTCATGCTCCCAGCCGGGCTCTGGGCACGTGCGGAGCCCCCCAAAGCCCGGCTGGGTCGGGGGGCAGGGGCTGCCCCCCATCCCCGCCCCATCCCCGCTCCGTGGGGATCGGTGGCAGCGGGACGGGGCGGTGCGGGGTGAGCAGTTTCTCCCACGAAACAGCGCTGAGGGATCACGCATCGCTCCCTCCCCTCTCCCACGGGATGGATGAGGGGCTGAGAGCTCCCGGTGACCCGCGGGGGATTATTTCTGCGTTGCCACCGCGCCCTCGCCGCTCCCCGGGGCACCCCCTGCTCAGCCACACGTGCCTGTAGTTATAGAAAATGCCACTAGATGTCTGTCAGGGTCCTGCACATCGGCTGCTGGGGCAGGGCTGGGGTGCAAGCGGTGCTGGGATCAGTCCCGCCACCCCAGGCAGCATTTCTGGGGGGTTTCTTTTGGACCTGGGGAAAAATCTCGGTTTGCCATTTCATGGAATCACGGAATGGTTTGGAGTGGAAGGGACCTTAAAAGATCATCCAGTTCCAACCTTCGGCCATGGGCAGGGACACCTTCCCCTGGCCCAGGTTGCTCCAAGCCCCATCCAACCTGGCCTTGGACACTCCCAAGGATGAGGCATCCCCGCCTTCTCTGGGAGAGGGGAGAGCCACCTCCATGCAAACACACACACTCATTCCCCAGTTGGGTTGTCTTTCCCGCCAGGCACAGCAATCCCGCTGGGATGGGGCAGTGGCTCTGCCCACGGAGTCCCCCATGGGGCTGGAGCAGAGGCCAAGTCATGGATCTGCTGCCCAAAAGCCATCAGTGAGGCTTCCTCCAGCCAAAGGGCAGCTGCAGCTTTATGGCTTCACCTCTTGGGTATCTCTCTGTAGCAGATGCAACACAATTATCATCATGCTGAAAGGCAATTACTGCTCGAGCTGCTTGAGAAATGCCAGTTATGTTTCAGAGGAAATTTGGGAAGGAAATCATCTCTTTTTGTGCTTTGGGGAATTTGAAGTTTCCACTGGCTTCTCTTTTTGCTCAAAAAGAAAAGGATAGGAAACATGGGTTTTTTAATACTGTTGATGTAAAAACATATTAAGGAAACACAAGGATAAAAAGAGAAGAATATTTTTCAGCAGAAAAGAGAGCATTTTACATATTTTATGTTTTTTTTTTTTTTTAATCTATAACTGAAAATTTTAGGGTATTTTGTATGACAAGAATATTTATCTCACTATGTAATATAGTTTGAAAGAACGCTAAACAGCTTTAGGTCCGGGTCTCTCCTGCAGAGGTCAGGATAGCACAGGAGCCTCTGCATTCAGAGATGTCCCTCGCCAAGGCTGCACAGCCCAACTCCAGGCCAGTCATGGAGCAGGAAAGCAATTTCCTTCCCTTTCCCTCCCAGCTGACAGCTCAGTGTGGGACCAAAGGTAAAACCCTGGTAAAATCTCCCAGGAAGGAGCTGGCTGGAAAAGGCACATAGAAAGTAATGGAGAGGACAGAAGAGAGGGACAGAGAGAGATCTTGGCTCCCAAGATGTGGGGCTGTAAGGAGCACAAAGCATTTGGAATGCTCAGAAGTTGTGTCTGAAAAGCTCCCCTGGCTGATGTGTCAAGGAGCATTTTCGAAAGCTTCCCCTCTCTCTGCCTTTGTAATGGGTGGCTGTTTCTAATTATCTGTAAATGTTAAATGTTCTCTAATTCAATCAGAACAACTTGTTCACAGATGGCAAACCCTTCATCTGCTCAGCTTTCAGCAGTCTCTGACTCAAGAGCCATTGATCTCTCCCTTCCCAGAGAGCCTGGCTGGAGGTGCGGAGAGGCAAGGAGTGTACAGGAACAATTCCAGGTCTTTCCCTTTTCCCTGACAGCTCTCACACCATCCCTGTTCCCACCGCAGGCAGGGCACTGCAGTCATGGGGCTGCCAGAGGCACGGCTTGGCTTCAGCCTCTCCTCTCTCCCACTGCCACATTTCTCCTCGTCTCATCTGCGCAGTCCTGCCCAGCGCCACCTGATGCCACCCTGCAAGAGGTGCCCGGTGTGGGTTCCTGGATCCTGCTGCACTTATGTCACAGGCTGGCAGTTTCACCTCCCCCTGCATCCCAGCTCCTGTCACCACCACGCCAACTCCTGTCACGCTCGTGCCCAGCTGATGCTGATCCCGTTGGACTCCACGTTCTTACCTCGCTGCCTGCTGGTGAATGGCACATGCCAACGCTCTGTCCGTTCTCATTCCCGGCTCCCACCACATCTATCCCCCTCAGCCACAATGCTTTCCCCCCTGCTGCTGTCCACGCTGGGTGGTTAGGGCAGAAAACTGCTGCCCAATGCCCAGGAACAGCCGTGACAGGGATCCTAAATCAGGTATCCCCATCCACGTCACTGAGATTTGCAATTTCCACCACACCAAGCCGGGGGCATGGGCACAAAGGAGGGGGTGGTGAGGTTTTCTCCTTAAACCCAAGGGAAACTCTGCTGCTGATTCCTAATGATTTATTGAAGCATCTCCTCTTCCACCCAGACCTAGAAAAGGGTCTTGCCTTTGATCAACTGGTGACTCACCATCTGCAGCCGAGGTGATTTACGACAAATGCAAGCTATTTCTGCACATGGAAGGGGAGAAAAATAGGCCTCAGCATCACCGAGGGGGTGGCAAGGATGGAAAACAAGCCTCCCACGGGATAAGGGTGGCTGGGCTGCTCCCCCGGCTCCTCGTGGCTCCCCACGGCAAACACGCCGCTGCTGCTGCTGCTGCTGCTGCTGCTGCAAAGGGGCTGCGTGGGGGAGACTCTGACGTCTCACACAGATGGCTCCACGCCAGGATGGGAATAGAACAGCTCAAATTATCCTCTCCACGTTGCTGGGTGTGGGTCTCCACCAGCCACGACTAGAGAGAGGGGTGAAAGCGCAGCCCACGGGGAGAAGAGCGTCGACAGACGCTGCCGAGCACAAATCCTGATCGTGCTGCCACGGCTGAACCTGCTCTTTTCGATGCCCAGCCTTCCCTCCCTCATGGCACAGCCACAGCCTAATCGCTTCCAGATCGGGAAACTGGTTCCTGAAAGAGCTTTTCTTCAGAAGGCAAATCCTGGCACAAAAATGAAATCCTTAACGACCCCTCTGCGCTTTCCCTGACATGCCTAAAAGCTGAAGGATCACCTCCACCATGCCCCTCGCCTCCACTTGGTGACTAAAATGCCTTGAGCTAAAAGACCATCCCCTTTTTAGAGGAGGGATATGCTTGGTTGTTCAGGACATGAGCAGGTTCACAGCTATCATCCAGCCACCCATGAGAGACTCCCAGCACGGCAAGCTGTGCAGAATCCCTGCTCCACGTCCTCCAACGACTGGCTGAGGAGAAGCAAAGTCATTAAAGTGTGTGTTATATTGGCTGGAAAAATCCTTGGGAAGAAGCTCCACGCAGAGCCCCACTGGGCAGAGTGCTCCACTGCTCAGGAGCAGTGATTAGGGAGAGTTTGTTAATGAAGCAGATTTTAGTGACTAAAGGCAAGTGGAGAGAGAAGAGAGAGAGCAGGCTGTTCATCAAATGCTATAATGTGGGCTTGCTGCAGCTCATCCTTGGTGGACATAAATCAGCTCAGTTCTCCCAGCTTTTATCAGCGGAGGATCTGACCCAGGGGATGTGGGAATCACTGAAGGCCACAGCACCCTCACAGCACAATCAAACTGCTCACCTCTGGCTACTGCAGGTCTCAAAGCCTTTTGCAGACATCCAAAGCTGCTCCAGAGCCATAAAGGTTTTGCTCACTTTTCCAAACTTGCTCTTTTTTTCATACAATCCCTGAAAGTTCAGCTGCTTTAAATGAGGGTGGTCCCCTTGAAGCAGAGGACAGGGGTGTAATGGGACCCTGAGCAAGAGCAGAACCAGCCCTGCTGTTCTGATCTCACTGGGCCCTCCTCCTCTGTACCAAAAATCAGCATCACCCCGTGGATACCAGCACAACACAGCCAATTCACTGTGTGAGGCTCTGCTCCCAGCTCCATGGGACGTGATTTGCCCTGCAGGAGACATGAAAAGGTGGATCAGTGCCCTTGAAAGACCCAGCCTGGGTTTCCCAGTGCACAGATGGGGTGCACAGGAGGGTTGCACCCAAACATGCTGAAAAATATGCTTTCTGTCCCCCTAATTTCCCTCTTCCAACCTGTCATCCACCTCCCCACCTTCACACCCTTTGAGCAGGAGCAATGGGTTTCCACTGCTGCCCAGGTAATTCCCATTTCCTGCAGCAGATTCCCAAATTGCTGATGAGCTTCTCCCTTTACCTCTTTCCTTCAATGATGGGAGAGTGCTCCAAAGTCACTGGAAAAGCAGTTTTCTAGCCCAAGGGAAGGGCTAGCAAAGTCTTGCTGGTAAGACCAGGACGAGCCCTTCCCCAGAATAAATCCCATTGGATGCAGGAGAAATGTTCCAAACTGCCTCAGAGCAGTTCTCAGACACCTGGAGCATGACTTTGCAATGGTTTTCTGGACATGCCAGCCTTTCTCCTCTGCATTATCCATAGTGTGAGCACATCCAGGAGTTCTAATCTCCCTCCCCATGCTCAGTCTGCTGTGACAAGAGGAAATTAGGTTTGATGGGAGTAGGGTTGGGTGGATTTGGAGAGACATCTCTCCTTCCCAGAGGGAAACTGGGCCATCCAAAGGGAAAGAAGACCCGTGTGGAGATAGGTGGTGTACAAACAGAGCAGACAGAAGCAGAGAGTGCAATCAGCTCTTCCACAGGCTTGCCACGTGTCCTTCAGGCACGAGTACCTCAGTTTGGCAAGCCCTTCTAAATCTCTGCAGTTAGCAGTAAAAACAAGGCGTTTTCCCAGCCACCATCTGATCCTCCTCATCAATCACTGCTCTGCACTGCCCACCCAGCCCTACTCATCCCGAGGATGAAGCCCATTTAGCCAAGCCCCTTCCCATCCAGCCCTTCATCACCAGGGATCGATATCCCATATTGACTAAGCAGGGCCCAGCCATTAACGAGTTCATTTTCCATCACTTAGATGTAGATGGATTCCCTCAGGAGCCCCAGGGTCACCAAAGTTTCATTAACAGAGGCTGTAAAAGTATTTAAATACATTTAAAAGAATCACTTGACAAATGGAGTGAGCCCATAGTCCTACTCCTCTCAGGTTATCTTAAGAGAGAAAAAGAGACCTTTGGTGCCCACAGAAGGACAAAAAGCCCTTAACAGCTTGTCCCTGCTATTATCCATCTCACAACACATCACTTCCAAGGAGATCCAGTTTCCCATAATGTTCCAGATGGAAACCAGCTACTCATTTATCCCAGCTCTGGCTGAGCCTGTTCCAGCCATGAAGGGCTTTTGGCCTCCGAGTTGTCCTGTTGGCTGTGACATGTTGGGTGGTAGACTGAGGCACGAGATGATGGAGACTCAGCCCCAGATCTCAGTACACTGGTAGAACAGGTATCATAAACAGGCATTGGGAGATCTGCTGCAAAGTGAATTCTCATCCCAATGGTTTGTATCGGGGCAAAACTGAGCCCAATCTGACCCTGAACACAGAAAATTACATGGGGGCAAAGCACCACAGATCTACTAGTTTTATCCTGCTATCTTTTTCCATCACACAACAAACCTCAATTAAACAGCTACTAGGAATTAGTAGACAGAGCCTGGGTCTTCAGCTGGTTGGAAGTTTGGACAGACTTGCCATGGGGAGAAATGCTCCTCCTCAGTGCCAGGCCAGCAGCTCTCCCAGGGAGATGGGCAAAGCTTTGCAGTGCCTTTGGAAAAGTCCCATGATTTCCTAGGAGCTCAGCAGGAGGAAGGTGACCTCCTCCCTCCAGCATCTGCAGAAGAAAGCACAAACTCATGGGTGGAGGGAAATGATTGCTGCCACAACGAGACAGGAGGAGGGAAGTGGCCCATGAGGAGAGGTTTGTCCTCTGGGAGAGAGCAGTAACATCATCCCACTGCCCCCTCTGCAGTCATTCCAGCCTGACAGAAACATTTCCCTTGGAGCCCCTCCAAACTCACACTGCTAACTCCTCAGACTGCAGCAAAAACCCTCTCAATAGACATCAGCCAGGCCCAGTTGGCATTGACAAAGCAGGCTGTGAGGGGGATTACTCTGGGCTCACACAGCATTGTTTGCAGCAAAACCCCTTCCCTTCCTGGGATGGTGGAGGAACGTGCACAGGAAACCTGCACTGCCTGCCCAGCCTGGCACAGCCTCCCCCTGGCTCCCCAACTGGAGAGTCATTAATGCTGGCAAGGTAAACTCAGCCTTTATTATTCATATCTCTATTTATCAAGGATTTATGCTGACAACCTCGAGGGTGATAAATCAGCATCCCCTGGATGTGTTCCCGTGGCCCATTTGGAAGCTGCCAAGGCTGATGCCCACCTGGCCTGGTGGATGGGGGCAGAGGGTCCTGCTTGTAGGGGAACAGCTCGTTTGGGACAGCCAGGAATTAATGACATGGCTGGAAACAAGGGATAGAGAGAATAATCTTTGCTGGATGTGCCTTAGAAACAAATGGCATAGATTGAAAGGGGCAACCCACTCCCTCCACCGACAGGGAGTGGGGCTGCTCCGTGTTCACAGCAGGGATTGGGAGCAGCTCACTCCAGATTTACACCAGAAATTCTCATGTTTGGGCTGGATTTGCTGAACTTAACACATCACAGTTGCTGCAGAGATACACCTTGACAGGAGGGAGTGGATCTGGCCCAACTTCATGGGTTCCAGAGGGTGACATTGGCTTTACCCTGCTGAAGTCAGTGTGCTGCTCCCCTTTCACAACAGCAGCTCTGCTGCCACAGCATCAAATTTACACCCTCGTGTTGTTGACCTGACAGCCTGAAAATGAGACAGGCCTGCAAACCTTCTCGCCCTGTGATCCCGAGATCAGGTCCCAAAAGAGCTTAGGCAAGAAAAGAAGCCTATTTGTCCGACTACTGAAAGCAAAAGGCTTATTTCCACTTGCGAATTTGCAGCATGTCCTGATCCTGATTCAAACCCGAAGCAGAGCGTGGCAGTGAATTTGCAGCACAGCAGAAATCCTCTCTGTGGCTTTTCCCTCATGGCTGGCTGCACAGCAGCTTCCAGCCCCCTCTGTCAGAAGGCTGCTGGGCTGGGGCTCTGCGTCCTGCCTTCCTTGCCACGCATGGGCACTGCCAGGGCCCTGAGGAAGGCAGGGTACGCTGCTGTTCAATAATACATGCCATTTCCTAATACAATAGCTGCCTGATCTGAAGGGGCTGTGCCGGTGCTGGAGAGCGCAGCGTTCAGATGTTGGAGCTGAGAGACAAGTCTGAGGAGCAGAGGGAGAATCCCCTTGCCGGACCTCATCAGCAATGCCCTTTGAAGTGTTGCTGCTGCTTTCATTTCTTATTTCTCCTCGGCTTTTTCCTCCTCCCGTGCCATCGGGTCTCTGTGGATGCTGTGCCTCGTCTCCTGCCTGCCACTGGCCCTCCATGGACATGCACAGACTATCCCAGCGTGTCTGTGTGCATGTAAGACAGACCTTTTAATTCCTTCTTCCATGTCAGCTCCATCTGGGAAGACGACAGCTCCGTCTCTCAGGCAGCTTGGGCGAAGGAATTATGCTCTGCTGGTTGGGACAGACTGACACACACACAGACCCCACATAAGGCAGGTTCCCGGTGTCCAGACTGGCATCCCCCTACCCGTGTGCCCACCTCTACTTTGAGCTAGACATGGTCGCTGCTTACAGCAGTTTTACCCGTGCAAGGGCCCAAATTCCACCCAAATTCCCCCCAGTGTGTGGCTGGTTGGATTAAAAGCCGCTCAGTCCAGCCCTTGTAGGGCTTGTAGGGTTCTCCCAAGCCCACCAGCTTTGCAATTCCAGCCGCTTTCCACTGAAAGCCCAGACCAGAACTCATCCTCCTTCCTGCAAGGCTGGGATTCCTAATCTCCCTGGGCTTCTTTTCTCCACGTATAATGAGGATTACGGTTTAATTCCAGCCTCACAAGGGGGTGCTGTGGGGATTGCGAGGGTTAAGGCACTCAGATAGCATTGCAGCCAGGCTATTACAAACCCTTCAACAGAGGGGGCCACAAAACCCCCGCTGCTGTTTGCAGACTGCTTACAACTCGCATCAGCTCCCATTAACTGGGAGGTAATTTTCTCACCAGTTCAGACTTAATTCCTTCTCCAACTGCTGGCCCTATCCGGAGAACAGCAGGGTAGGAGGGACTATCAGTACCGAATTGCCTTATAAAATAGGATGGTGCTTTCAGGTCTGAAGGAGTGCCTGCTGTCTGTACAGTGTGCACGTGTGTCAGTCTGTCTGTGCAGGTAGGAGGCTGTCCCAGGAGAGCTCACAAGTGAAGCCAAGCAGACAATCAGCTCAGGGAGCCCTTTGCACCTCTGATCCCTCATTGTTGACTGCGCTGCACACACATTATGTGTGTTTACAGATGAAAAGGCAAAAGTAAAACTGATGCCGGCTTTAAAATTCTGTTCAGCACAGCCTTCTGCACGGATTCAAAATGTTTATAAACACAGGAGTTAATGTAATCAGCACTGCAGCAAATACACACCAGGTACACGGCAGAGACAGGAGTGTCAAACGCGCTCCCAGCTCAGAATGACAGGTCTCTGCTGTGGGCTCTGCAGCAAACAAAAGCAGCTGAAAAACCCCATTGAGGAGTGTTTTAAGGAGCGATTCCTTCCCTCCTTCCAAGCCTCTCTGGTAATCATAACTATAAATAACTAATATAAGATGTCCATTCCCACTGAGCCTTTCAAGTTGCAGGGAGCCACTGGGAAGGGGCCACTGTTTGGAAAGACACTGGGGGAATTCCTGGGTCCCCTGAGGGCTTTCCAGCCCAGCCCTGTTGTTCCTGTGCTCATCCCAGAGCAGACAGGAGCTGTTTTACAAAGATTTGGACAAACCATTCTGCCTTGACTCCAGCCCAACAACTGTTCTGCCCAGGGGAAGGATGTGGATCAGCCTGCCAGGGAAGACCCCATATCCAAGAGGAGTTGTGTCATGGCAGAGCCCTTCCCAACACCATCCCGTGTCCTCCTCCCAAAAGGCTGAGCCCCGTTCGGCAGTGGGAAGGATTTGGGGAGGTGCTGGTGAAACATCCTGTAGCAGGAGGTTGCTGAGGAGACGTTACCTCACATGGCAGCATCAGCAGAAAACTCTCGTGCTGTGGAACAGCCAAAACACTGCAAGCCTGGGTTGTTGTTTTTTTCAGCCAAATGTTGTTTCATGCTTTAATGGCAATTTTCAAGAGCGATATTAGCGTGACAACCTATGTAACTGGTGGCCAAGTTCCTACACCACTTCTGTATCTGTGCCTGAAGCAGATTTCACAGAGCTGCAGAGGAAGGGGCTTGGCTCTCTGTTCTGATGGCTACTTGCCATCTAAAATGAGACTTTTACCATCTCTAAAAATCAAGGGGAGGGTAAATATCACTGTATTAGAAATTATTTTCCTTGGAGAAAATGGGATTCCTCACAGTCCAGTTCTTCAGACTATCTGAGCTGGTTTAGTCTCTCTTTGTTTCTAGTGGAATATGTTTACAGATTTATGAGAGGGATTTCTGAGCCTCAGAGTGGTTCATGTGTTCCCACACTAAGAGTGCAAAGGATGGGGAACCTTTAAAACCCCTGCCCTGTTATTGCAGACACCATGGCATATAAAACAGTTAGGGCTCCTCTTCCACATCTCTGGCTGGGATGAGCTTTAGAAAACTCACTGCTGTGAGGGTTAGAACAAGGAAAGAACTAATTGGCCAAAGCAGCTGATTTAGCAAAGCAGTCCCTGCAGCCCTTCAGAGGACACACAGAGACCTCCCCAAATCAAAAAAATAAGTATGATGCAATTAAATATGTTACATATTATGATCTTCCTCCCCTAGAAATAACAAAAAACTGCCAAACCAAAGTATTCTGCTCCTGCCTTTCCTGCTCATGCAGAAGTCCCCTTGGGCTTCACAGAAATTTTGGACTCACAAAATGCTGCAGAACAGGGGCCCCATGGCACTGTGTAATAAATCTTAGAAGTTAACAGCCAGAACTGTGCCAAATGTGATGGGTTCTGCTTTGTGCAGGATCATGAAAATAATACATTCTGGCTCAATAAGCCAGGCCTGATGCACCAGGGCTAATGGCCTACTGCTGCTGCTGCTAAATGGATTTACATTTTTTTCTCACATGTTTGAGGTCTGTGATTTGGGAGGCCAAGGCTCAAGGCTCCGTCTCAAGGCCAAGGCCCAAATCTCCCCATATCATTGAAGGGAAATCTGAATTGTACCTTGGATTCAGCACTGAGGTGGCACCTGGAATGCAGAAAGCTGAGGTGTGGCTGCCCCACACAGCTCAGCAGAGACCAGTTCAGGTAAAATGATATACATTAAATGGGAAAGTGTAACCCTGGGAATAAGGTAAGCAGGAACATTGATAACGTGGGGGACTCCATGGTAAGTTACAGAGTCCTGCCCAGGGGAGCAATGTCTCATTGGAGGTATCTCTTTAATGGAGTTGGGAAAAGAAATAATGAGATTTTATGGATTAAAACTGAAATGAAACAGATAAACACTCCACAAACAGGAAAACCAACCACTGAAACAACAAGGATGCTGGGAACACTCCACAGCCTGCCTGTCTGGAAGGGCAGGGGGTTGCACTCCTAAGCTCAGGCCTGCAGCTTTACAGAAGAGGCAGGAGGCACAAATCATCAGGATAAGCTCAGCAGCCTCAGCTCCACAGGCTGGATGTCCAGAGGAATCCCAGTGGCCTTACAGTCTGTGAATCTATTAACTAAACCCCATTACTACGTAATAACTTTTGTTATTTCAGAACAAACCTTGTATCTGGCTAATCCTCTTTGTTACAGAGCTGTCCATCCTTCCCTGGAACAGGAATTAACTTCTAAAGGAATTAAAAGGAGGAGGAGACTGCTGAAGGGGTCCTTAGGGGTATCTTTTTATAGCTGCTGGCTGCCCCCACCTCTCCCTTTTCCACTATGTGTGGTATCCTTCCCCACTGGTTCTGTGCTTTTCTGCTTGCCAGGCATTGATTTGTTCCTGTGTTGTTCTAATGGAGCTTGAAATCAACATGACTTTGTTGTTGGTTGTTGTCATTGTTGTTCACATCTTTGTTTGGGGTTCAACATCCTTGCCGAGGCCAGGGCAGCTCGAGCTGGCCTTAGCAGGCTAAACACCTCCTTAGCAAGAGATCCACAAAGGCTGTGTCTGTGTCCACATAATAAAGGCTGTTACAAAGCACAGCAAACGCTGCCTCCCTCCTCCAGCGCACCAGCCCTTGCGGTTCTGAATCCCCTCTCTTATCAGTGCGCTCAGAGGGTGTCCAAAACAAGCTCCTTCTTTCAGCAGGCCCCACGAAAACGCCGTAGCATCTACACCCGGGGCACCGAGAGTGTAAATTTGGGTGCCACGCCATGGTTGTGCCTATTTGTGCGGGTTTCTATGCTGGATCGGTAGATGGGTGTCCAGCACCGGCAGAGGCACTGCCCGGCCGTTCCGCCGTCCGGAGGGAATTCAGGAATGAGCCTCGAGTCCACAAAACCCCGGGGCGCTGAGGCAGCTCTGGAAACCCACAGAGAGGCGCCCCAGGGCTGCGAGATGCCGCCCCTTCTGCGAGCGCGCCGGACACGGCGAACAAAGCCCAGCTGCCACCAGCGTCCAACAGCTGCCAACAGCTGGAGGGGCGGCAGGCGGGGGCCCTGCATCCCCGCAACCCCCTGCATCCCCGCATCTCTGCATCCTCTCATCCCCTCCTCCCC